>CM076674.1:189408367-189623367 GCA_038501925.1 Xenopus petersii | reverse complement strand
CTAACAGTTAATTTAAAGGTTAACAACCCCTTTAAGGGAATTGTCATTGAAAGCAGTTATCTGCCTGTTTCTCCTTTAATTATTGCCTAGAAACCCAAAACCTTATGCCCAAATTGCCACTTTCCTTTAAGAGACTTTTTCGGTCCTGTCTCCCCTGGTGTTTATATATCATAGAATAAATATTCCTTGTATAATCCAATGCTACAGTGAATTTACAGCTGTGATTGGTAACTCTTTATTCCCCATTCTAGCCAGTGGCATCTTGTGAGACACATTAATGACTGTGTATATATATATATATATATATAAGGTTTTGGACTACAGGTCCCAGCATACCCAGCAGGTCAAAGTCTTTGTCAATGACAGCTTGATAGGGGATAGCATTTCCTAACTGACCCCAGCACCCAAAAAAAACGATTCATCTATGAGGCTACAGTTTTGTTGTTATTATTCACACCCCAAATCTCTCATTAAAACCATTACCTGGTTGCTACAATAAACCGGACCACGGCAACCAGATGGCTGCAGAATTTCTAGTCTGGAGAGCTGCTGAACTGACAGTTAATTACTTATTAACTAAAAATTAAAACAACACAAAAATGAAAGCCGATTGGGGACAGGGGGATTTATTTGTCCAGGGCCAGTAGCCAACAGCAACCAATGAGATGTTGCCAGTAAATTGTTACTGCTTCTGTGTTGCTATTGGTTATTTGGTCTGGAGCTAATTTTATTACATTAGTCTCCTTTCATCATAAGGAATGTTTTGTCCCAGATTCATTAATTTATGAGAACACATAAACCATAAGATAAGGATCTGGCTGGGTTCCCTCTCAAGTATTGGGCCAAACTTCCATGACACTGATTGGACGTCATAGGGACATGTGATGGGCCCTTGGGCAGGGACTGGATCCATAGCCCTTGGATGATGTGATTTTATACCCATCCCATAAAGTAGGTGCACGGGACATGGGGGCAGTGGTGGGTGAGCTTTGCAAGACCAAGAGACACTGCTATAACCCATCTTCTACCATTAACATTATATTTTTTATCCAATTATCACTGGGCCATCTTCCAGAATGTCACCACCTTGACCTCCCTCCGTTCTAGGAATTGTACATAACTATCATAGTGCCTCTGAGTTCTACACCTAGGGGCAGATTTTTAAAAGGTCGAAGGGAAATTAGAATTTCAAGCTATTTTTTGTGTACTTCAGCTAGGGAATAATCCAAATTTAATTCGAATTTGAAAAAAAATTAAAATTCGAATATCGAAATTTATCATATTTATCATTATTCGACATTCGACCATTCGCCATCTAAAACCTGCTGTTTTAGCCTATGGGGGACCTCCTAGAACCTATTTGGAGTCAATTGGTGGACTTTGAAAAATGTAAGTGTTTTTTTTTTTTTAAAAACTTAGATTCAAATTCGATCTAATTCAACCGAAAACGGCCTATTCATCCAGAAAAAAAACTTAGATTTTTTTAATAAATTTTGGTTGGTCTTTTTTTATTCAAATTTTGAAGTTTTTTTTATTCGAAATTCGAACCTTGATAATCTGCCCCTTAGTGTGTGCCAACAGCATTCCCAGACCTTCCAGCTGTCACCAATTAGGCATAAATTAGGGGTCGTTCTTTTTGGGGCTTGGAGGCGAATAGTCCAAATTTAATTCGAATTTGAAAAAAAATTAAAATTCGAATATCGAAATTTATCATATTTATCATTATTCGACATTCGAACATTCGCCATCTAAAACCTGCTGTTTTAGCCTATGAGGGACCTCCTAGAACCAATTTGGAGTCAATTGGTGGACTTTGAAAAATGCAAGTGTTTTTTTTTTTTTAAAAAACTTAGATTCAAATTCGATCTAATTCAAATGAAAATGGCCTATTCATCCAGAAAAAAAACTTAGATTTTTTTAATAAATTTCGGTTGGTCTTTTTTTATTCAAATTTTGAAATTTTTTTTATTCGAAATTCGAACCTTGATAAATCTGCCCCTTAGTGTGTGCCAGCAGCATTCCCAGACCTTCCAGCTGTCACCAATTAGGCATAAATTAGGGGTCGTTCTATTTTGGGGCTTGTGGTCGGCTCCTCTCCAGCACAATGTGCACATCAGAGCGATAAGGTCAACTCTAAATAAACATAATAGCCCCATAATGTATCTGAGCCCTGGACATAATCTTAAATATATTCAGCCACAGTGAGAAGGGAGACAGTAAAATATCTCCGGTATCTTTATTTCTAAAGGATAAAGGATCATTTTAGGGATGCACCGAATCCACCATTTTGGATTCGGCCGAACCCCCGAATCCTTCGGCCGAATACCGAACCGAATCCGAACCCTAATTTGCATATGCAAATTAGGGGTGGGAAGGGGAAACATTTTTTACTTCCTTGTTTTGTGACAAAAAGTCACTCGATTTCCCTCCCCGCTCCTTATTTGCGTATGGAAATTAGGATTCGGATTCGGTTTGGCCAGGCAGAAGGATTCGACCGAATCTGAATCCTGCTGAAAAAGGCCTAATCCTGGCCGAATCCTGAACCAAATCCTGAATTAGGTGCATCCCTAGATAATTTAGCTATTTATTTAAATGCACTTTTAATATGACACTGAAAAAATAAACTATAAATGAAAGAGCTTTGCAGCCCAAGTGAGAACTAAAGCCTAAAAAAGACTTTGCCTAGAAATGCCGTATTCTAAATTAGGTATGCACTGAATTCAGGATTAGGTTCGGGATTCGGCCAGGATTCAGCCTTTTTCAGCAGGATTCAGATTTGGCCAAATCCTTCTGTCTGGTCGAACCGAATCTGACTTTGCATATGCAAATTAGGGGTGGGGAGGGAAATCATGTGACTTTTTGTCACAAAAGAAGGAAGTAAAAAAGTAAAAAAATGTTTTACCCTTCCCACCCCAAATATGCATATGCAAATTAGGATTCGGATTTGGTTCGGCCGAATCTGTCGCGAAGGATTTGGATTTGGTGCATCCCTATTCTAAATAGAGAACTTACAGTAGCAGCCCAGAGCTACAGCAGCCCTGTAACAGTAATGATCCAGCCCTTTACAGTTGTCCCCAGCAGCTCCCCATCTTGGATTTTCTTAAGCTCATCTTTTGGGTGTCAGTGGCACTGCACATGCTCAGTGGGCTCTGCTGTTCAGAAGTTAAGTTTAGTTCAAGGAATTGTTCACCTTTATATGGACTTTTAGTATGATACAATTAGCAACTGGTTTTCATTTTTTATTTGGGTTATTTGTGTTTTAGATATTTATTCAACAGACCTCCAGATTGCAGGGGCTGAATAGAAAGATGAGTAGCCTTGCAGAGCATTTGTTTTTAGATGGGGTCAGCGACACCCATTTCAAAGCTGGAAAGAGTCAGAAGAAAAAAAACAAGTAATTAAAAAAACTATATAAAAAAATTAAATAATGAAAATCAATGGAAAAGTCGCTTAGAATTGGCCATTCTATGACATACTAAAAGTTAACGTAAAGGTGAACCACCCCTTTAAGTTCCCCTCTAAATTAGGATGATATATTTCATTCAGTTTCCCTGGCTTCATGTCTTTTTTAAGGTTTCCTTCAGATTCCACCTTGTCTTTCCTCAGTGTTCCCTTCCTTACAGGCTTGTAACAATAGGGATAGTTGGCCATTAAACTGCAGGGTTTAGAGGGACCTGACGCTCAGTTTCCACGTGGCTTAAAAAGACATCACCCTCATTATAATTCCTATAGGGGATATAAATTGTGCTTGTGCTGCTCCCTTCTGACACTAGACATTTTAGTCATACCTCCCAACTGTGATGTTCTTCACGGGACAGTCCTGATTTTGACTGCTCAGCCCACAGTCCCGGATTGTTACTAAAATGTCCTCACTTTCTCTTTGATCTCCTGCACTGAACAGCCAGAAAAAAGATACAAAGGGTTATGTAATAAAATAAAAAAAGTTTTCCCAGCAGCAGTAGCAGTAAGATAAGCAAAGAAGCAATTATTATTTAAGATAAGCAGGTCTCTTGGGGAAACTGTGACTTGCATCACCCTCATTAGAAAAACTGTAATAACACATAAAAATCACAGAAATGTGTTCAAACTTTCATCATTGAAATATATGAATGGGTTGAGGGAGTTACCCTTCTGACTAGTCAAAGGAATTCATAGCTAAGGAAGATGAGGATTAAATAAAACACATTGGATGCCATAACAAAACATTCTTTTTGTTCAGCTTCGTCTAGGGAGTAATAATGAGGGTGGCGGTACATGGGACACTTTGTCATCTGTTGGAAATTGTCTCTCCCATGGGCGACAAGGTGTTATATATATACCCCAATAGTGTGCAAAATTCAAATGAGAGGGGTAGTGTTGCACTAATACTTGGGATAGAGTTCTAAACGACTTACTGGGTCCAACATAGGGATGCACCGAATCCAGGATTCGGTTCGGGATTCGGCCTTTTTCAGCAGGATTCGGATTGGGCCGAATCCTTCTGCCTGGCCGAACCGTATCCGAATCCTAATTTGCATATGCAAATTAGGGGCGGGAGGGAAATTGCATGACTTTTTGTCAGAAAACAAGGAAGTAAAAAATGTTTTCCCCTTTCCACCCCTAATTTGCATATGCAAATGAGGGTTTGGATTCGGTTCAGTATTCCGTCGAATATTTCGTGAAGGATTCTGGGGTTCGGCCGAATCCAAAAAAGTGGATTCGGTGCATCCCTAGTCCAACATAGAGCACGCTAAGTAGCTGAGCCAGCAGCTCTCTCACAGTCCGACTCTATTAAAGAAGTTGTTCACGTTCGAGTTATGATGCAGAGACTTGTATTCTGAGACAATTTGCAACTGGTTTTTATTTTTTATTATTTATGGTTTTTGAGTTATTTAGCTTTTTATTCAGCAGCTCTCCGATTTGTAATTTCAGCTAGGTGGCTAGGTCCAAATTCCCCTAGCAACCATGCATTGATTTGAATAAGAGACTGGAATATAAATAGGAGAGGTCTGAATAGAAAGATGAGTAATAAAACATAGCAATACCTTTACTGTCTTATAGGGCATTTGGTTTTAGATGGGGTCAGTGATCCCCCATTTGAAAGACGGCATAACTCAAAAACTATAAAAATAAATAATAATGAAGACCAACTGAAAAGTTGCTTAGAATTGGCCGTTCTATACAAAACATAAAGGTGGACAACCCCATTAAACCTCATATGTGGAGTATAGTGTTCATCTCCCTGTACATTAATGAGCAAATATTCTCATTTTACCTAAAGTCATATCAGTACTGAAGGTCTCAATCTCTTAATATATTCTACTTCCTATATGTGCTGGAATAAAAACCATGCAAAGGTCAACTTCTATGGCCAGATCTCCAAAATATCTGTATCTTTTTGTCTGATCATAGGCCCATTGTGATGCCTTTAGTAGATACACCTCTCTTCCAAGCCCAGTCAGGTATTGTTGAGGTGCCCCATCCCAGGCCAATAAGCTCTTGGTGCCTTGGTCATGAGAAGTTGACTTGGCAGCCATTGCCTTCCTTGTACATTAAGAATAAGGAGAGTAAAGAAAAACTTGAGGAAGTGAAAGGTCATGGGATCAAGAGGAGGAAATGATACGGCTCAGGGTTAAGGAGAGTAAGTGGTTGTGCTGAGGACCAGTTGTCACAGAAGTGAGAGCCCAATGAAGATTAAGTTGAGAAGAAGTAGGTGGCACTCCAGGAATTTCTTCTCAAACAGTAACCAACTTGCCTTTCAATTGGGGATCAATGAGTTTGGAAATACATTTATATCTATATAATAGGCATCAGTTGAAGGTAGGGAATAGCTGCTAAAATGTCACACTAGTTTTTATACTAGACAATCTGGTCCCTGGATTTGCTGTATAGCAGATAGTCAACCAACTACATGGAGAAAGCTAAACAGCCCTGACAGGTTGATATATCCAAATGGGTTGATGTCGTTACAGAGGCAAAGTTTCTTCCGACTTCAGCAGCCCCTGGCAACCAATCAGCTGCTGGCATTTATAGGTAAAAGGAAAATCCGGCTGCTAGGGATTGCCAACGTTGACTCGCGTGCTCCATACCCACCAGTATGTTTATTGTATGTGAATCACATGGAGGAGCTAAGCTCATCACTATTGCAACCACGTAAGGAATGGTGAAGGATGGATTGTTATGGGGTCTGGTGACACAGGAGTTGCCATACCTAATGATAAAGTTTCAGATGAGACGTGTACTTAATGACGGGTGAGATGACTAAGTATTGCAAAGCCCATCACTTCCCATCCTCGAATGGTATCTCTGGCCTTCAAGATTTTCCAGGTCCCTGTGTCAACCTCTTCATATACGTTTGCATAACTAAGTCCTTCACAGGCAGCTGCAAGGATTATTTACAGAGGAAATAGTTGAGTGCCTGGTAAGTCCTGACGCTTTGTCTGGCACCCGTGCTCCTGTGAGGTAACGCTTCTGTCCTCCTGTTATCCGTAGTTTATTATATGAAGTGTGGGACCAATAAGGCTGCATTGATCCACGGCTCCATCTACTTCATTCATGTTCCTATTGATTCTAGAAAGGTTCTAGATGAGATTAGAAAGCAGGTCATTTCCCCTTATCTAAATATATGTTTTTAGTGCAAAGGACAGATGTAACCATTCAAATGCAAGAGCCATAACACTGACGTAGGGTACGTGAGCGGATAACTCTATGAAAATCCATACTTAGATATCTGAATCTTTGCCGGCTGGAGATGCCTCCTGTAACACCTTTTTATATCTCGTCCTCTTAAAGGCAGTTGGCTGCGATACAGCTGGGAGACATTCTTTGGGCCTTTGATAAGTGAAGGTTCCCTGGCATCAAAGTCCTCTGCTAAAGAAATCATGGAAAATAGAAAGCAGATTTTTCCATCCAGACGCCAAGTAGATAAATAGTATGTAAAGTCCACTTTACTTATTGTTTTAATATAGGGTGACATTCCCGAGGTTCTTTGAATTAGACTGAGCTAAAACCAACGCACGGCCAAGTCATGAGACCATTGTAATAGGTTCTGCCAATCAGAGCATCAGAAGTTTTGCATATCGGATGCCCACTGCCAACTCTAGTAGGGAACTTGGTAGAGTTGTTCTGTGACACGGGTGCTTACTTACATTGGTAAGGCCAAATGTGGGTCACACTCCCACACTGCCCCACTCATGTGATGCTCTTTCCTTTGTGCACAAAGGCACCTTTGCCAACCACCACCATTTTTGTGCCTCCTGAATATAGCTGGTATGTGGCCAACGCAATTATGCTGCAAATCTGGGAAAGTATGTTGCACTATAGGTGAAAAACATGACATTTTGCTCTAATAATAGTTACATAGTTAGTTAGTTACATAGTTAAATTGGGTTGAAAAAAGACAAAGTCCATCAAGTTCAACCCCTCCAAATGAAAACCCAGCCCCATACACACACCCCTCCCTACTTTTGATTAAATTCTATATACCCATATCTATACTAACTATAGAGTTTAGTATGACAATAACCTTTGTATTATGTCTGTCCAAGAAATCATCCAAGTCCCTCTTATAGTCATTAACTGAATCATCACCCGGCAGTGCATTCCCCAACCTCACTGTCCTCACTGTGATGAACCCCCTACTCTGTTCCTTTAAATGAAACTTATTTTCTTCTAGTCTAAAGGGGAGGCCTCTGGTACGTGATTCTCTTTATGGGTAAAAAGGCCCCCTGCTATTTGTCTATAATGTCCTCTAATGTACTTGTAAAGTCTAATCATGTCCCCTCACAAGCGCCTTTTTTCCAGAGAAAACAACCCCAACCTTGTCAGTCTCCCCTCATAATTTAACTCTTCCCTCCCTCTAACCAGTTTAGTTGCACTTAGTCTCTGCACTCTCTCCAGCTCATTTATATCCCTCTTAAGGACTGGAGTCCAAAACTGCCCCCATACTCCAGATGAGGCCTCACCAGGGACCTATAAAGAGGCAGAATTATGTTTCATCCCTTGAGTTAATGCCCTTTTTTATACAAGAACTTTATTTGCTTTAGTAGCCACAGAATGACACTGCCCAGAATTAGACAACTTGTTATCTACAAAGACCCCTAGATCCTTCTCATTTAAGGAAACTCCCAACACACTGCCATTTAGTGTATAACTTGCATTTATATTATTTTTGCCAAAGTGCATAACCTGCATTTATCAACATTGAACCTCATTTTCCAGTTTGCTGCCCTTTTACTGTATTCCTTTTACCCTTAGATCTTGCTCCTTATAAGCAGGGAGGCAATGTGATTATCAGATGCTTTATTTCGACTGGAGACCAGTACATGCTATCTGCTAATTGGTTTGCTATGGGTTACTAGATCTGGTGCCATTACATTACGTTCTTATCTGACAGCAATATGTGGGAGCAGTGCTTAACTCTCAATAAGTTCCTGGCATTCTAAAGTTGGGAGCCCCATTCTTGAACATGTTTTAACTAAAATTTCCATTGTCTTTAGTCAATGGCATATTGGAAAGTTGTGGTTCCTTCAAACATAGAATGCAATGGGGTTGGGCATTTGCAGAATATTGATTGTTTTCTAACTGATATCTCAATTGTCCTTAGTCAATGGCATATTGGAAGCTGTGTGTCTTTTAAACATAGAATGCAATGGGTTTGGGGTTTTGAAGAATATTCTTTTGAGTTTAGGCACTGGATAAGTTTCACAGTAACATTTAGTTGAAATTACAATAGTTCAGCAGCAAGGGATGCTTCTGGGATTAGATCACCCTTCAATAACTGACAGTGTTGATTCACCTAGACTAGATCTCAGGCCCATGAACGTAGCTCAGTTTCTGGAGAAGGATACGGTACATCCTCGCTTGAGCTATGACATAATGATATATATAAAGGGAACTAATGTCTATAAAGATTCCCTGAATTTGCTTTCCAGATCTCCTGATTCATTTAGCCTTTTTAGGTTGTTCCTCAAAGTTATCATCAAGGCCTGCCAAGTTGTGAAACATCTGAAACATCTAAAACTCTTGGAAGTGTCTGTAACGAAGGATAGGTTTGATTTATTGCATTGTCACTAGCCAGAGCTTTAAATCCAGGCAGTGGAGTTTGACTTTGTAGGACCGTGAATTGCTCCAAAGTCAACTCTACTGAATCCTCTGCACTGCCACCTGGTTAATATAATGTCCACCAATGTGGACAACTTTGTCTAAGAGGAGAAATGCTCCATATTTTCTTTACTTGGGGGTCTAGTAACCCCTAAGATGTGTATCAAGCAAACCAATGGCACAACCAATGTGGACAATGTTGTCTAAGAGGAGAAAGACTCAATATTTTCTTTACTCGGAGGTCTAGTAGCCCCTAAGATGTTTATTAAGCCAACCAATGGCACAACCAATGTGGACAACTTTGTCTAAGAGGAGAAATGCTCAATATTTTCTTTACTCGGGGGTCTAGTAACCCCTAAGATGTTTAGTAAGCCCAGATACTTGTAGTTTAAGGCAATATTGTAGGTTTCAGCAGTATTTCTTTGTATGTCCTGTAGATATAGGAAGCATTTTAGACTTGGTCAGGGGTAATAATAATGAAGTGTAAGGGCCCTAAATGAATCAGCCACTTGAACGTTGGACTGGTGTCATTAAAAGAGTCTTTTACCCATAAAACTGTTTGCCAATTATACACAACTCCGTTCCTGTCCTCTGTAAAAATGTTCACACAAATGACATCAGGAGATATTTCTCTCGGGGCAAAGCAAATGTGCTAAACTGTGATGTAGCCTTCATTTCCAAAATAAAGTTGATGAGAATAAAATATAAAATAATTGGCCTTTTTTGTTAACTGATTTTGGGAATTGGGTTTTTTTTTTTTAACCGGTGATGTCACAGACATGGCCTCGTTTCGTTGAAGGGTCAAATACAAATATTCCATTCATTTTCAAGCAAGTTAATAAACAACAAATGGCCAAAATCGCAGAACTTAATTATTCATTTACGTAATGGTTTCCTGTTGATTTCTATGGAAGGTGACTATTACTTTCAATACTTTGTGATTTTTTTTAAAGGGGTGGTTCGCCTTTAAGTTTAAGGGATACTGTCATGGGAAAAAAAATTTTTTTTCAAAATGAATCAGTTAATAGTGCTGCTCCAGCAGAATTCTGCACTGAAATCCATTTCTCAAAAGAGTAAACAGATTTTTATATATTCAATTTTGAAATCTGACATGGGGCTAGACATATTGTCAATTTCCCAGCTGCCCCAAGTCATGTGACTTCTGCTCTGATAAACTTCAATCACGCTTTACTGCTGTACTGCAAGTTAGAGTGATATCAGCCCCCTCCCTTTTCCCCCCAGCAGCCTAACAACAGAACAATGGAAAGGTAATCAGATAGCAGCTCCCTAACACAAGATAACAGCTGCCTGGTAGATCTAAAATCCCATGTCCCACTAAGACACATTCAGTTACATTGAGAAGGAAAAACAGCAGCCTGCCATAAAGCATTTCTCTCCTAAAGTGAAGGCACACGTCACATGACATGGGGCAGCTGGGAAATTGACAATATGTCTAGCCCCATGTCAGATTTCAAAAATGAATATAAAAAAATCTGTTTGCTCTTTTGAGAAATTAATTTCAGTGCAAAATTGGAGTAGCACTATTAACCGATGCATTTTGAAAAAAACATGTTTTCCGATGACAGGATCCCTTTAACCTTTTGTATGTTATACAATCACAATCTTCATTACTTTTTTTTAATAGTTTTTTTAATTATTTGCCTTCTTCTTCTGTCTCTTTTCATCTTTCAAACAGGGGTCATTGACCCCATACAAATGCTCTGTAAGGCTACAAATGTATTGTTAGTGATACTTTTTATTACTCCTCTTTCTATGCAGGCCTCTCCTATTCATATTCCAGTCTCTTGTTCAAATCAATGCATGGTTGCTAGGGGAATTTGGGCCCTGGCAACCAGATTGCTGAAATTGCAAACTGCTGTTATGGCTTCAGTTATGGCTTCACTTCTTCACCTCTGTCACTTGTCCAAGATTTCCCTGTAGATTTGCCAAGATTGCCGTAGCCTCTCTGTTTTGTTTTATAATTACTCAGCCCGTGCTTTCTAAATGTTTATCATCTAAGCATCTATATGTGTATATACTGTATTTATATATATGGTAACAAGGAGGAGCTCTCCCAAGACAAATTCATCAGCAAAAGTATGTTCTAGAACTCCCTATTTCTAGCAACTTTGCAATTGGTCTTCATGATTTATTGTTTACAGTTTCTGGATTATTTGCCTCCCTCGCATGCCGCTCTCCAGCTTTCAAATGGGAGTCACTGACCCTGGCAGCCAAGAACTATGGCTCCGTGAGGCTACGGGTTTTAGTGTTATTGTTACTTTTTATGAATTATCTTTCTGTGTAGGCCCTCTCCTACTTATACTCCCAGCTCTCATTCAAACCACTGCCTGGTTGCTAGGTTAAATAAGACCCTAGCAACCAGGTAGCTGGAGAGCTGCTGAATAAAAAACTAAATAACTAAAAAAAACACAAATAATAAAAAATTCAAAATATCACTCCCTGCATCATACTGGAGGTTTATTTAAAGATGAACAACCCCTTTAAGGCAGGTATCTGTATGAGAATAAGAATGGTCGTACTCTTTCAGGAGTTTCAGGGTGGAGCGGGGCCCCAAGGTTTGAATTGTGCATCACAAAAGAAGTGGGGTATCTGTATATGGACATGGTGTGTGTTGGGGCATTTGTTTTCTTTGGCCCCAATCTACTTGTGAGCAGGGCCCCACTACCCTAATAATCTGGAAATAGGATCCTATGGTTACTGATGGCTGCCCTGAGGATAAAGATATAATGAATAAAGTATCCCCAGTTGTAAAATATAAGGATATTATAAGTTACCGAGGAGTTTCATGACCATATAAAAACACGAGGCCGTATTTTCCAGCATGGGTACTTTATTTATTATAATACACAAATTTCAGTGAGTCATGTGACAGAAATGACATCACTAATCTCCGATTATAACCAATGACATCACTAAGCACTGTTTATATAGTGAATAAAGTAGCCCCTCTTGTAAAATATAAGGATATTATAAGTTAATGAGGAGTTTCATGACCATATAAAAACACGAGGCCGAGTGACTTCTAATATCCTCATATTTTGCAACTGGGGGTACTTTATTTATTATAATACACAAGTTTCAGTGAGTCATGTGACAGAAATGACATCAGAACTCACCGTTTATAACTGATGACATCAGAACTCACCGTTTATAATTTACAGGATATTCATGGCTTTTGTGTATTATAAAGTTATAAAAAGCATCAGATTGGAGGGTCTGAGGCCATGCAGGGCTTCCTCCACAGGGGCCCCCTCTGCAACCCCCCACCCCAGACGCAACCCGGAACCCCTGTAGTTCTCTAGTTGTGGCCACGAATGGGGCTTGGGGAAGATTAGGGCCAGAGCGGGGTCTCATAAGGGTGTGGGTCTGGGTCAGTGGGATCCAAAAGGGTGGGGCCAACCTGGTTTTAACCCAGTGTCCCACTAGCCCAGTCCTTCCCTGGTTATAAAGATAAATAATAAAGTCAATTTGTATTGGGTGTTTCTGTGGGCAGCATAAGAACCTATTTCCATAATCTGGATGTGTCCTCAGCTTAGGTTTCTGTTTGTTGTAAATTGTCCAGTTTCTGGCGCATTTGAGTAATTTATCACTCAAAAATCAAAAATGTTGCTTGATTTTTTTTTGTTAGATTTATAGTTAATTTTAGATCTTACTCCTTAGAGAAGTATATGAAGATAAAATGTATGTATTTGTTGGAAAAACACAATAAATAAAGAGAAGAAAAAAAATGGGGAAAAACCATAAAAATATAGGAAGGCCGGTATTTTTTTCCAGAAAAGGTGGCAACCCTAACCGCTAAACTTTGGCCTCCAGCAGGTGACGGGGCTCAGTATATAGAATAATCCAATAATAAGATCAGCTGGAATGTTTAATGTACTTGCACTTGCGTCACATGAATAAAAATAGTTATTATCCATCATTCCTAGATATCTGCAATAAATCTGCCGGAGAAGTTTATTGAATTATGATGGGGACAAATGGAATGTCACTATAAAAGCAGACTGTCATCAGAAATATGTGGTCTTCAATAAAGAGTACTTTGGGAAAATATTAATAAGTTCACATTTAAAAAAAAATGGTATAGTCACATTTGAAGCATAATTAATGTCATCATGTGTTCACTCAAAAAGTGACAGTCCTGTCCTGCTTTATGGCAGCTGAGATTCTAGCTATTTGTATAACAGAACATTCTGTCCCAGTGGCTGCACAGATCCTATCTGATCCCCATTGTAAGCAACAGTTCTGCCCTGCTTTATGGCAGCTGAGATTCTAGCTATCTGTATAACAGAACATTCTGTCCCAGTGGCTGCACAGATCCTATCTGATCCCCATTGTAAGCAGCAGTCCTGTCCTGCTTTATGGCAGCTGAGATTCTAGCTATCTGTATAACAGAACATTGTGTCCCAGTGGCTGCACAGATCCTATCTGATCCCCATTGGAAGCAGCAGTCCTGTCCTGCTTTATGGCAGCTGAGATTCTAGCTATCTGTATAACAGAACATTCTGTCCCAGTGGCTGCACAGATCCTATCTGATCCCCATTGTAAGCAGCAGTCCTGTCCTGCTTTATGGCAGCTGAGATTCTAGCTATCTGTATAACAGAACATTCTGTCCCAGTGGCTGCACCGATCCTATCTGATCCCCATTGTAAGCAGCAGTCCTGTCCTGCTTTATGGCAGCTGAGATTCTAGCTATCTGTATAACAATGAAGTGATATACCGGTATTAATCTGTGCATTTGTTGCATTATAATGTTCTTTATCCTCTGTTCTGTTCTCAGATTCTGTGACTGTGCCTTTGGATTAAAGCAACAACCGGAGGGCACGGATGGACACTTGGCAGGGAAGCTGACTCTCCAATCTCGGCTGTTGTCAACATTTCTAATGAGACCAAACGACTTACAGGGAAGGTAATGCACTTTAGGCAAAACTTTTAGTTATCCCAAATTTTTATGCTCTACAGGTTCAGTCACTGGCAGAATAATATAAACACATGTCTGAATGATGAGTGCCCTGAGCCCTGGAAGGGGAGGTAGATGAAATATGTGAGCTAGTCTCTGCATTGTAACTGAACTATAAATCTCACATTTATTTTAGATTGGAGAGCACAGCCCAGGGCCACGTTACACGGTAGGGAAAGATAATTATTTGACATATTCACAAGTGGAGGGGAGTTGGGGTTCTGAGCAAAGAACCTCTTATATACCTCTTATATTATATATACACCTAACCTAGAGGAGAAGAAGGAAGTATGAGACTCAAGTTTGTGTTGCCAATCCCATGTGCAGAGGTCACTTCTCGCCCCACGCCCCCGATTCAGCCGACCATTGTTATTAAAGGACATGTAAAGGCAAAAAAAACCAACAATATAACAGGTATGATTCAGTTTCCAAATTGTTCACTTTATAGCTGTAAGATTCAGTAGGTGTCTGTGTTACACCTTATGTGCATAATCCAAAGAAAATAGTTGAGTCAAAACAGCTCCAGACAGTAATTTTAAACTGCAATTTGTTTATTTAGCAGTGTAGGCACACATATCCCATTTTTACTTTTTTTTAATGAAAAACAAACCTAATTCCTAAACCTGCTGTGGATAGGAATTGTCAGACAGTCCCTAACTGCTCTGCAGGGAAACAATCATACTTATGAACAGCAGGGGGAGCCCCCGCCTTACTTCCCAGCCATGCAGAACTCAAGCAGCTTTGTTTGTTTCCCTGTAGAGCAGTCGGCGACTGTGTAGAGATTTGTATTGGATTTTATTTTTGCCTTTACATCCCCTTTACTGTTTCCAACTCCAGCTGCAGGGACAAAGAACATGGAGCCAGGTTTAAACAGATAAACTGGGATTTTATTTGGAGGATTATTTTGCTGCAGCCACTGGTTCTGCAGAGTTGGAGAAAGTTTGTATTAAACAATATAAAAACTATAAAATCCACATTAGATTACATGACAACACAGGACCCAGTGCAGTCTGTATATTCTGATTATTAATCAGTCTTGTTGTATCGGCTTCTGGCAGATATTATTTGACTTATAACAATCCCTAAGCAGCCCAGACCACACTGAGCATGTGCAGAGTCTTGGTCTTGCAAAGATGTTTAACAAAGTTACAAGATAGTGACCCCCTGTGGCCAACTTTGAAAGCATAAATCATTTGTTTGATTAGGCTTGTGGTGCAGTAAGTTCATGTTTATGTTTAGTATACAAAATCCAGCATTTCTAGTCTTGTTCTATTTTAGACTTTTGTTGCCCTTTAATGAATAGGATATATATGATTTTGTCGTGTCCTCCCCTGCGGACGAGAGGCGACTCTTCCCAATAGAAAGCTCACATGATATTGCACAAGAGTTTATTGTGTTACAAAGACACAGAAATATTTAAGGAATGCTAGAAAACACTAAAAGACAGATATTTTTCCCAATTTTTGCACCAGCTGTTATTCATTCACTTCCTCCAGCAAAGAGACAAACGGAACTGGGAGTTGTAGCTACACAGCTGGAGAGCCACAAGCTGCCTAGTAATAATAGAAGTGATATTCAGCAGTGCACGTGTATCATAACAGTAATAACTTCCCCTTTATTAAGTTATAATTACAGCCGCTATCATGGTGGGGAAGAGGCAGGTTCCATTCTGTAATTAACATTGTATTTTATTATTTTATATGTTCAGTAGCCCTATAACAGTAATGATCCAGGCCTTCAAAGCTGAGCGCCTGCTCCAAAGAATTTTCACTTCAAAGCAGCTCCACCATTTTGGATTGTATTAGGTCATCTTTTGTGTGTCAGTGGCACTGCACATGCTCAGTAGGCTCTGGGCTGCTGTTGTGAAGCTAAGCTTAGGGGTCGTGGGCAATCATCAAACCATTAGCAAAAAGTGATGTTATATCAGACATAGTAAATGTTGCTACAGGGCTGATTATTATTATTATTCTGATGCAGACTGCATTGATTTTTATACTGCCATGTGATATGAATTTGAATTAATTACAAATCAAGGTCAAATAGGAGTGTGTGCGAGAGCCATTCGGGCTGCTACCCTGTGACCCCGACACCCCCTCTAGGGCCCCTGCCACCTGCTCACACACTGCCAGCCCCTTCTTCCCCCCATGTGCACCTTATACTTATACTAGCGATGCACCGAATCCACTATTTTGGATTCAGCGGAACCCCCCATATCCTTCGCTAAATATTCGGCCAAATACCAAACCTAATCCTAATTTGCATATGCAAATTCTGGGTGGGAAGGGGAAAACATTTTTTACTTCCTTGTTATGTGATTTCCCTCCCCCTAATTTGCATATGCAATGATCCAGGCTTTCACAAAGCAGCTCCACCATCTTGGATTTTACTAGATCATCTTTGGTGTGTCAGTGGCACTGCACATGCTCAGTGGGCTCTGGGTTGCAGGGGAGGAGCTAAGCTTAGGGGTAGTGGGCAATCATCAAACCATTAGCAGAAAGTGATGTTATATCAGACATATTAGATGGTGCTACTGGGCTGATTTTTAATCAATTAATGAATCTGAATGAATTACTAATCAGCCTTGTATCATATATATTTTATATTGTATATATACATATATTGTGAGTGGGTCCCTAAGCTCAGGTAAGTAGGGTTGCCACCTTTATGTCTGTCTGAGACAGGACGTGTCCGTGACGTCAGTCAGCGGACCCATGATGTCAGTGGGCGGGGCTATGACGCGGCGATCATCGATTGGACGATCGCCGTGTCAATCAAGGGAATCCTGTCCGGTTTTCATTATTTGGGAAACCGGGCAGGAAGTATAGACCCGGGCAGCCCCTCAAAGTACCGGGCTGTCCGGGTCAAAACCGGAGAGGTGGCAACCCTACAGGTAAGTGACAAGAGCCCAGAGCATGTGCTGGGAATGGGGAGCTACTGGGGCATCTTCAGGGGCACAGATCTTCCCTGCTAATGTCTTGTGGTGGGGCTGGGACAGAAAACACACATTTCTAGTCTTATTCTTTGTTATAATTTAATTTTCCTTTAAAAAAAAAAAAAAAAAACCCAAATCATTCTCCCCTCGGGAAACATCTCCAGACACATAAAGAAAACTTCACATGACCGTCTGGGCTTTTGGCACCAGAGCTGCGCCCATCACCTCCCCCTGTAAGTCTGACGTCCAACCTGCACAAGGAATCGTCGCCCTGCTGCCTCTTTATAAATATTTGGAAGGTGAAGAAGATTATTGTGTTAAAGCTCCGAACCGATAAACACCAGTCAGGGTTCCTAAAATATAATCCCTCCGGCTTTGTTTGGTTTAAATAGAGTATTGAATAATAAGGAGGGGTATTTTTAGCGTCGTACATACACTTTAACCAAGATAAATGTGGGTAAGGGAGGTAAAGCTATATCCCCCTCTCTCTCTATATACACACACACATATATATATACACACACACACACATATATATATATATATACACCATACTCTGCAAACGGGTTCAGACTGTGGAGCTGGTCTCTTATTTTATTCAGTAATGAGAACAATTGAAAACAAGTGGCTATACGTAGCTTCATAACTAAACATTTGAGTTCAGATTTAGTAATTTAATCATTCAAACAGATGGGCCTTGTGTTTGTACCCATAGAAACACTCTACTCGCTGGTGCTTCAATGTGATGCACAATGACCCTACTACGCCCGCTCTCTCCAACTGGAGATGCTTTAGGTCCCTTAGATCAGTGACTTCTGATCAAACTGGGGTGTGTGAAGTCCATTGGCGCTGTTACTCCAGGGACACCCCCTCTGGGGCTCCTGCCACCCGCTCACCCACTGCCAGCCCCTTTTTCCCCTATGTGCACCGTATACTTTTGTTACTATCAGGGGAGGGTGGGAGGCGGTGAATAATAGCGGGGAGCAGGGAGCAAGTGCGGAGGACAGGCTGGGTTCGGGTCTGGGGCAGCGGGGGCCATGAGGGCCAGGGCCCTTTCCCGGTGTCCAACCAGTCCATTCCAGCCCCTGGTAACCAGAAAGCATAGATTTATATATTATTCAGGCCTTCTTAAATAAAGGTCAACCAAACATATTTACAACTACTGAATATCAATTGCCCCATAGTATTTAAATGCTGTAATATTAATATGTCTTGTGTGTGTTTCCTACAGACACTTTGGTGCAGATAAACGGAGATGGGCGACTGGAGTTTCCTTGGCCAGTTTCTTGAAGAGGTGCAAAAACATTCCACGGTGGTGGGCAAGGTCTGGCTGACCATTCTGTTCATCTTCCGGATGCTGGTGTTGGGCACTGCTGCAGAATCCTCATGGGGGGATGAACAGTCGGACTTTACATGCGACACCAACACGCCCGGTTGTGAAAATGTCTGCTACGACAAAGCTTTCCCCATCTCCCATATCCGATACTGGGTCCTTCAGATTATCTTCGTCTCCACCCCCTCCCTGCTCTACATGGGACATGCCATACACACGGTCCGGGTGCAGGAAAAGAAGAAACACAGAGAAGAGGAGAAAGTGAAGCAGAACATGAGCCGGGAGTCGTCGTACCATCAGCAAGAATATGTGGTGGAAAAAGAGCAAATTGTTTATACCGACGAGTTGAGCGGCAGGATCCGACTTCAAGGAACTTTGCTGAACACGTACATTTGCAGCATCCTGATCCGCACTGTGATGGAAGTTGCTTTTATTGTGGGGCAGTACATGCTTTATGGAATATTTTTGGAGACCTTGTACACGTGTCGTAGGTCGCCCTGTCCACAGCCCGTAAACTGTTTTGTCTCTAGGCCGACTGAGAAGAATGTTTTCATTATATTTATGTTGGCTGTGGGAGCCCTCTCCCTACTTCTCAGCCTTGTAGAACTCTACTACCTGGCATGGAAAAAGATCAAGCACAAATTTTCTGGCTCCAGTACTGACAAACCAAGTGCTCTCAGAGTGGCTGCCATAGAGCCGGGGCACCGTTCTCAAAGTTGCACTCCACCTCCTGACTTTAACCAGTGCTTAACCAGCAATAAGGGCAAATATGAGAACCCTTTCAGCAATAGCCTGGCTTCTCAGCAGAACACAGCTAACTTTGCAACGGAAAAGGTCCAGGGTGAAGATGACATTCAAGATGGGCAATTTATCCACATAAGCTATGCACAAAATCCACCAGTATCCAACCACTCAACACCACATCATACGCCAAATGGCTACTGTCACAGCCACCGAAGCTTGAGCAAGACCAGCCAAGCCAGCAGCAAAGCCCGTTCAGATGACTTGTCCGTGTGACCTCTGGAACCATCAAGTCATTGTTGTCCCAGATGCCTATTATTTATGACAATTGTTATTGTGCCTTCAACTGGTCAGGATACAAAGTCCTCTATGATTTTGGAACGGCTGACTCCAAACTTGCCAAAGATAATAAATATGTAGCAAATGTATATTTTTGAGATTCTCACCAGGTTTTAACAGTTGACGCCGCATCAGGTGTTTGACTGTTAATTCCACTTGTGGATGCTTCAGACTTGACGTTGACTATCATGGTTATCTCCTGCAGTTTTGCATTGAGGTATAACAGAGGTTTCTCTTTTTTTAGACTTTTTGGGTTTATGCCTTTTATAGGCATCCAACTTTTGGTCAAGTCCCCTTTTAGCACATTAATAAGTTTATAGATACTTGAAAACGTTGTCATATTGGTAAAGCTGTGATAGCGCCAGGAATATTTAGGACAGTAGTAAATGGACTTCTCACTCTAAATGACCTTTAGACACCTATATCCACTCTATATCCACTGGTTCCCCATTGGGAGGGTGGGGACTAAAACTACAATTTGAAGCCCATAATAAATAGTATGTCCCAATCTTTAATCATAATCTTGTAAGAGATATTTCATATATTATTTTCAAAACATGAACCATCAACCTGAGTGTGGGTTATCAACAGTTCCTTGCTCCATTAAAGTCTTAAAAATAAAATGAACCCCTCAACTACCAGCAGCAACTCATGAATCACACATAGACACAACTCATAGATGGATCCTGGGATGTACTGTACAGGATTCACATAGTCAACCACTAATGGAGGTGGTACCTCCACCCAGCTGCCAAGGTCATTTACAGGATACAGAGTAGACCAATGCACAGTCCTAAAACATAACTTATCAATAACTTAATTTGCGTTTTATGTCTTGTTTTAAGACCAGGTCCATATCAGGGTAACTTCAACATTGGGAAAAGATTGGCTTACATGGTGGGTGTAGTTTAAACTGGTTCAGTCACAGACTTACGTGGTTGCAGAGTTTCATCTGGGACTGTTTGATAAGCCTGGTGAGTTGTTCTTCAAACAAAGACCCTCTCTTAGAGGAAAAGTCCCACGGGTTTATGAATTCTTCAGATATACAGTAGTATATAATCCCTGATAATGTCTCTTCCTCCAGATTTTAGTTCCATACTGCTAAGTATGTAGATACTTATGTGAGTTGTTGAAGGCCCCTTTTTGGAGTCCATAGCAACCACTCAACAGTTAGTTACGGGTTATTAAATGAGGCCAACGCCTGAATGTGTTTGGGCATAACCCAGATTCATGTCTATGGCCTATTGAGTAAGGAACACATATTTTACACGATCTGAGACCATTGCACATTACTTCTGCAAATGACTGCCCTTGTTTTTGGACTAGATTGAGAATTGACCATTAGAACTAAGGAAAGGAAAGTTTACATGGATAGAGTGTGAGTGGGAATGTAATATTTTAATGAATTGTTAGCTGGAGTAAATGTTTGTACATTTTACATAAAAATTAGAATGTATGTATTTTTTCATGTACAGATCAGTGTGATACAATGTGTTACTGTTCTTATTGCAGTTGGTTCTGTCGATAAATAATTTGTGAATTTTTTAAAATACTTACTGGCTACAAATTGGCCTCGCTTTATGAATATTCAAATGCTCTCATTGGCTAGAGCTTGGTCTTGCCCTGTGAGCATTCTATTGAAGCCCATCTCATTTTAAAGCTGAAGGCAAGGGGATCTATGATTATTTCTGAATTGAAAATAATTTTCATGGGGGGATCATTTTGATGTGTGTCTGGGGGGGGGGGCATTTTTAGCACAGAGCAATATATCAGCCAGCATTCTGCCCCATAAGAGTGGATGTTACTGGTGGATGTCCCACGGATGGTGTGTGAGTAGTCAGGATATTGGAGGAGGCGGTTGAGGGCAAATGAGTGGATATTGGGTTCCAGTACATCCCGGGTGCCAAATTGTACAAGTGCAGTTGCCAGTAGCAACCACTCAATTTGTTTAAAACAGTCTGGTACAGTTGAAAGGCCTGTTGGATTTTGATCGGCACCTGCACTACGTTCACAAACGAGCCCTCAGGAGCACGGCCAGAGCAATGGCCTACAAGAAAACCTACGGTCCTCATGGACAACTTCTCCACAGTTCTACACATCGGAGCACAAAAACAAACAAATCCCCCAAGACTACAACCCCCGTATTTATTAAAAAGCTAATTTAATTTAATGGAATAAAAGACCAGCTGGGCCTCATTATTTTATTTTTTATTATTTTATAGTTATTGATATTTTATTATTGATTTTATTATTGTCCCCAGTAAATTAAATTGTTGAATGGTTTTACTTGTTACTTTATGAACAAGTAGCATACAGATATCAATATATATATATATATGGGCCTATAACAAATATCTTATACAGGTATAGGATCCCTTATCCGGAAACCCGATATCCAGAAAGCTCCGAATTACAGAATGGCTGTCTCCCATAGACTCCATTTTATCCAAATAATCCAAATTTTTAAAAATGATTTTCTTTTTCTCTGTAATAATAAAACAGTAACTTGTACTTGATCCCAACTAAGATATAATTAATCCTTATTGGAAGCAAAACCAGCCTATTGGGTTTATTTAATGTTTAAATGAATTTCTAGTAGACTTAAGGCATGAAGACCCAAATTACGGAAAGATCCGTTATCCAGAAAACCCCAGGTCCCAAGCATTCTGGATAACAGGTCCCATACCTATACATGGCAAAGTGGGGAGTAGCCAATTTTTGGCCAACCTGCACCTTATTCCACCAACTTTGCACCCACCACTGTCTCTTTCAAATCCTTGTGCCTCACAGTGAATGGACATGGTGGTGCCACTCGGAGCCCATCGCATGCCTCTCTCTAGTTGGCCCTTTCACAGGCAATTTTTCACCTGTCAACATACCTAAGGCTTGCAAATAAAACATTTACCCCTAAAATCTTCCATTATTCTCAATCAGTCAAGGAAAACAGATGATTGTGCTCATTTTGTAATTGAATTCATTTACTTAATAAAATTAATTCTGTAAGACAGGTAATTTGGTGTAAGTGCAGGTGCCCATATCAGCCAATCACTATAATCCTTCCAGACCAGTCAGAGATACCGTATATACTCGAGTATAAGCCGAGTTTTTCAGCCCCCAAAATATGCTGAAAAACTCTACCTCGGCTTATACTCGGGTCAAGCGCAAAAACGGTTGCCGGCGCCTAAGAATATTCGCCGGCGCATTAGAATAGTAGCCGGCGCCTAAGAATATTCGCCGACGCCTTAGAATAGTAGCCGGCGCCTAAGAATATTCGCCGGAGCCTTAGAATAATAGCCGGCGCCTAAGAATAGTCATCCAAAAACGAGATTGAAACTTACCAGAAGCTGCTGCATTTCTCACCCTTGGCTTATACTCGAGTCAATAAGCTTTCCCAGTTTTTGGAGGTAAAATTAGGTACCTTGGCTTATACTCGGGACGGCTTATACCCGAGTATATACGGTAACTGCCGATTGGCTGCCATAGGGAACCGCATCAGCAGAAAGTTGCACATTGCTCCTGATGACTTTCCCCCTTGGAATATAAAACTTTAGTGAGAAACTATGGGACATTGTATTTTTTGGAAGTATGATGCAGTATTGTTGACTAATTTTGCACTAAAAAATGACAGATGTTAAATATTTTTTAAGATGTTGGTATGGAGGAAAATGTGTTTTTTTGAATTGTGAAATGAAATAAAAAAAGAACTGATTTCATGATTCAAATTCAGAAATGCAGTTGGCTCTTTATATCTTTTTATAAGGGAACTAAATTCCAAAAAACTTGATTCAGAAAGCTCTTGAAATAAGACATTGCCATCTCCAGGCCAGAACATCTGGTTTGTGCTTTTAACCAGTTTATTTAACCTGAATGGTTAGCTGTCGATCATTATATTAAATGAATGATCTTTTGTCGTTCCGAAAAAAAAAAATCTATGGTCAGCTTAAGACAGATCCCTCGGCAGGATTTGGCTTCTCCACTGGCTAAAATAAAGTCTTGCAGTTGCTGAACATTTTCAGTTCGGACTTTTCTTGGTGGTCCAGACAATAATCAGGCGCCCCTTAGCTCATAACAAGGTTACAGATATATAGAAATATTGGGGTGTCACCCTGCTATAGTTCCAGGGGTACCCAGGGTACAAATAAGCACTCACCCCAAATCTCCCCCTAACTGGCCTTCAGACTGGGCCCCCTTAGCTCATAACAAGGTTACAGATATATAGAAACATTGGGGTGTCACCCTGCTATAGTTCCAGGGGTACCCTGGGCACAAATACACACTCACCCCAAATCTCCTCCTAACTGGCCTTTAGTTTAGAAGACCGAAAAAGAAAGGTGACAATGGAAGAGCAGGAAAGTAGAAGATCTGTGAAAGAGCAGGGAAGTTTGAAGGGCCACATTTAGGAAAGTATTTTTGCCTCGTGTTTGTATAATGGAAATATTAAGATGTGAACCTGCTATTGTTTATCCTTCCTGAACTACAGTATTATGAACCTGTTACTGACTCTTGCAGATTCATCATTTTCAGGCCGGCCATAACCTTTTACATCCCCTCCTATATCTCTTCTAATCGCTTTTATATAAGTTACAGAGAGAGAGAGAGAGAACTATACAACTATAGGTATTCCCTGTACTAAGCACAATTCAGCAGGAACAGCCCCTAAGTTTGCTCATAGTCTGTACAGAGAGATCCCATAAAACTATGGCAGCATAGGTATTCCCTGTACTAAGCACAATTCAGCAGGAACAGTCCCCTAAGTTTGCTCATAGTCTGTACAGAGAGATCCCATAAAACTATGGCAGCATAGGTATTCCCTGTACTAAGCACAATTCAGCAGGAATATTTTGAGTATAATGACACTTTAATGAGTAACTAAAAAGACAGTAATGATTCCTTCATGCAGTGAATTTTAGAAGCTGACAGTATTAATATTTCAATCCCTAACTCTGTCTCCTTTTTTACCCCTTGAAATAATAAACGGGGTCTTGCTAAACCCTGATGTTTCCTTGTCACAGTTCTGCTGGGTCCATCCCGTTGTTTACAGAGAATGAAAAGAAATTCTGTGTAAGGAACCTCGTAGATCCTGACACCTCGCCAGCATTTCCCTGTCCTACATTCCTCCCCGTGTTCTCAAACACTTCCAGCTCCAAAATAAGCAACATTGCCTTCAGCATCGGGGCTTGGACTCTCCCACCAAACAGCCGGGGCCTTGTGTAAAGAAACATTCTGTTAGCGATCTGCTTGCTTATTGATGAGGAGATGAGCCACCCAAATACAGGCACCCATATTTGGAGTAATTCTGCATGCAGGTAATAAGTAGCTATCACATGACCAGGAGAAGTCTGCAGGACATAGGTCAGGTGGGTGCCTTGAGAAAGTCACTTCTCCTCAATACCTTAAAGAAAGCCCAACTTGAAACAAGGTAAAAGAAGTTCAGCTGGAATGAGGTGAAACATGATAAATGGTAACAGTCATAATTGGTCAAGATGTTTCTCTAAGGTCCTTTTTCTTCTCTGGTTTTTAGTCCCCAAGTTCTTTCCTTTTTCATTGCTTTGAACATTCAACTAAAAACTTACAAACAAAATGGCTTATTTGGAGCACGTTATGTAAACTGTATGTAACACATGTATCTGACAAATAAAAAAAAATTTGAGTAACAAGAAAAATCCAAAAACATAGTTGAGAAGATACATCTCAAAAAGGACCTTTTTGAGATAACAACACAAGGTGGTGCAGATAGAATGTGGTTGATTCAAAGAAGATACGTCTCAAACTGGAACATGGAAACCAAGGCGATACAGATAGAATGTCGTTTATTCAAAGAAGATACATCTCAAAGAGGTCCTCTTTGAGATGTATCTTCTTTGAATAAACTATAATTTTAACTGCACCACCTCGGTTTCCATGTTCCAGGGTTCTGGTGAGTTTACCCCAACAATCTCTTGGTTTTTGTATGATTTGCTGTGATTGGACATACCAGTCTAGATTGATGCAGGTAGAGCTGATCTTATTATTATGTCCAGGGGTGAAACTTATATTTTAGGAGGCAACCAATGGATGGCTTTCCATAAAATAACCTTTACTGATAAGGTTGTTTTTTTGGGGAGCCTAAGTTTTCCAAATCGTTATTATATTTGGTGCCCACACTGAGCCCAGAATAGATTCTCAAAGTCTTGGTCTGAGGTGAAAGGAGACATTTGGATCAGGACAGGACAGGCATTTCATATATCTAAAACCTTGGCCTAAGATACTGTTGTGTCATTACCACAAGTAGGAGCTCAACCCCAAGACTTCTAAAAAACCACAGCCTTAAGATAAGACCTAGCACAAGAATTATATGATTAAATGGGCCAGTGCATAGACCAGAATCAGCCATCCCCTCCCCCAACAATTGTATTTTGTGGAAGCAACAAGAGAAATTGACAGGGAACCCCATTCTTAAGATTTGCTCAGGGGTTCAAGGACCAGTGATGAAGTGTCTCACTTCTTGTACGTTACTACCACAGTGCGCATAAGCGCGGAAATCTCAGACGCACCAACAAATTCCGTAACTAAGTCAACTCTCCTTGATGGGCATATAAGGAGTTCCCCATGTTGGGAATGTCATGCCAGCCGAGCATGGAACAGGTGGTTGGCATGACATTACAACACAAAAGGAAAGCTTCAATGAAAGCAAAGAGCGAGGGCACTGGGCAGATATGGGAATAAAAGGAGTGCGGCGCTGGCTGATACGACAGTTGGATCACGACATTTAACACCTGCCTGTTTTCCTGTTTCAGTTCCTTTGAACGGGGAAACAGGGAGATTTGTCTGCAGGACCATCTGTTCTTAATCAAGCGGCCGGGAATGAACTTATTTGAACGGCCATTATCAATACTGGAGATTCCTGGCACCCACTGGGCGAGATTATTATTATATACAAACCCAACAGGAGAGCTTGTTTTCTGATATAAGTTTGCTTGCCCGGTGCCTTTGATAAATCTTTGCTTCCCTGGCGTAAGGTTTATTGTTCTTAATCTCAAAAATATGGAGGGCTCAACAAACAGAATAATCCTTTTGTGGGTAGGGGGGCTAAACAGTGAGTTGACCCCACCGGACCATGGGCCACATAATGTATCAAAAGTCCAGATACAGTGTAGCACAAGAAAAGAGTAGAAATGAGTGATTCAAAAAGGGTTTAATAGCTTCAATTGTAGATACGAACAAGGCAACGTTGCCCCCTGGGCCCTTTATCAAGCCTAAAAGTGAGGACAAGGGAAGGGAATGGGAGGGATTTATGTGTCCACAGGTTTAAATTTGCAAATTCAAATCAAGTCCACCAAGAAAAGTCCTTTCCATAAAGTCCAATCACAGAATCCATAAATCTGAAAATCCCCAAACCTCCACATTATTATTATATAACTTCTTGTTCTAAATCAACATCCAGAAGAGGGAGTGTCCAGGAGCAGCCAAAAGCCAAAGTTCCAGCAGAGTGAGGTGCAAATAGGGGGGATTAATGTGGTGCCTCATGGAGAAGTAGCTGAGTAGGAAGAGTGTTGGGGGGACAGTAGATACAGAAGGACAAGAGGCTGCAGTAGAATAAGGTCAATGTAACATAATGTGTCACTGGGGCACTTCAGTTGTTATTGACAAAGAGTTTCCACCAACAGCCAGAGGATAATTAGACCTTTTTTTGATCTTAAATGATTACCAGGTGGGGTGGGGGTTGGCGAATAATTTCTGAATGTATTTCATAAACATTAGATGAAGTGAAGTCTTATGTCCATGAGTTACTGCTCTGGACAAGAAAAGGACCAACATCATCATGGAGAACTTAGAGTTACCAAGATCTAGAAGAAAGTTGGTGTGGCCATTGTTATTTGCTGTAGAGCAGAAGATATCGATGGGGCCAATAAAGAATTACAGGGGCCCGACCACAACCCAGTGTTGCACCCACTTCCAACCCAACTGCCATTAAAGTGACGGTATAATCCCGACACATTCCAGGTATGTCACCTTGGGTTCTCGGAATATTCAGACAGTCAACTCTGACCCTACTGGTGCCGACTGACCCCCTGATATGTGCAACGAGGAACAGCTGCCGGGAACACTGCTGAGTCCAAAGCTAATTTGACAAAGAGGAGTCCCCCGGGGAAGAAGTGTAACTGAAGTTGGGCGGCTATATCGGTAATAATGGTTTTTGCTGATTGACCCTTGTTTTATGGACAGTGATACAAATTCTTATGGGACAGAAGGGTCTTTGTAAATGTGCTCAGATTAGGAAAGCACTTTATTTGCATTGACACTCTAATTATGAGATCAACATGTGAAATTAGAGAACTGCCAGAAATCCTGGTCTGAAGATCCTGACCCCCTGGTGTCGCCAACCAATAGAACATCTAGAAAAGAACCGTATTCCTGGCTGATTAGTCACACCCAATAAATATATAAATCCAGTGCCCACTGAGAATCCCTCCCCCCACAGTATTACACTGGTGCAATTTGTCTGCTTTCTCCATAACGACTAAATAAATAGAAAATTGCCCATGTCTCTCTTTCTCCATCACCCACCATTTTCTCCTGCTCCCTAAATTATTCAGCACCTCTGATTATTACTTTTTCTCATTTTTTTCAACCACACTATCCTCTCTCCTGCCCCCCAAACATTCAGCACCTCTGATTGTACTGCTCCACTCCATACCCTGTCCTTCTAATACCCCTCACCTTGTATTAAGCCTTACTTGCACCCTCCATTCTGTCCAACACCCCAAATACTCTATAACTTCTGATCTTCTCTCTCCTGCACCCCTCCATTCTGTCCAACACCCCAAATACTCTTTAACTTCTGATCTTCTCTCTCCTGCACCCCTCCATTCTGTCCAACACCCCAAATACTCTTTAACTTCTGATCTTCTCTCTCCTGCACCCCTCCATTCTGTCCAACACCCCAAATACTTTAGAACTTCTGATCTTCTCTCTCCTGCACCCCTCCATTCTGTCCAACACCCCAAATACTCTTTAACTTCTGATCTTCTCTCTCCTGCACCCCTCCATTCTGTCCAACACCCCAAATACTCTTTAACTTCTGATCTTCTCTCTCCTGTACCCCTCCATTCTGTCCAACACCCCAAATACTCTTTAACTTCTGATCTTCTCTCTCCTGCACCCCTCCATTCTGTCCAACACCCCAAATACTTTATAACTTCTGATCTTCTCTCTCCTGCACCCCTCCATTCTGTCCAACACCCCAAATACTTTATAACTTCTGATCTTCTCTCTCTTGCACCCCTCCATTCTGTCCAACACCCCAAATACTTTATAACTTCTGATCTTCTCTCTCCTGCACCCCTCCATTCTGTCCAACACCCCAAATACTTTAGAACTTCTGATCATCTCTCTCCTGCACCCCTCCATTCTGTCCAACACCCCAAATACTCTTTAACTTCTGATCTTCTCTCTCCTGCACCCCTCCATTCTGTCCAACACCCCAAATACTTTATAACTTCTGATCTTCTCTCTCCTGCACCCCTCCATTCTGTCCAACACCCCAAATACTTTATAACTTCTGATCTTCTCTCTCTTGCACCCCTCCATTCTGTCCAACACCCCAAATACTTTATAACTTCTGATCTTCTCTCTCCTGCACCCCTCCATTCTGTCCAACACCCCAAATACTTTATAACTTCTGATCTTCTCTCTCCTGCACCCCTCCATTCTGTCCAACACCCCAAATACTTTATAACTTCTGATCTTCTCTCTCCTGCACCCCTCCATTCTGTCCAACACCCCAGCTTTGTGAATAAAAATGATACACAGAGGAGCAGTTGACCCAGATACTTTATTTTACATTAAAGGGGTGTTTGACCTTTAAGTAAACTTTTAGTATGTAGTAGGATGGCCAATTCTATGCAACTTTTCCACTGGTTTTAATGATTTATTTTTTTTATAGTTTTATAATTATTTGCCATTTTCTTCTGACTCTTTCCAGCTTTCTAAAAAGCAAATGTTCTGTGAGGCTACGCACTTATTATTACTGCTACTTTTTATTACTCATATTTATTCATGTTCCAGTCTGTTTTTCAAATCAACACATGGTTGCTAGGGGAATTTGGACCCTAGTTACCAGATTGTTTATTTTGCAAACTGGAGAGCTGCTGAATAAAAAGCGAAATAACTCAAAAACCACAAATAATAAAAAATGAAAACTAATTACAAATTGTCTTAGATTATCCCTTTCTACATCATACTAACAGTTAACTCAAAGGTGAACAACCCCTTTAAAGGTTTTCTTATATTTCTATCTCCCAATTCACCCAGTAATTGACACGGCAGTTGTTTTCCTTTCAAACAAAGCTGCACCTTTGGATCAGGTCACGTCCTTTCACTTTCCTAATGTCACCCCAAAGTCTCTCCCAGACCTGTGACTCCCCCCCCCCGCTGTCACCCCCCTTTCTCCCTGAACCCCATCTTCTTGTTACCCACAGCGCAATGTCAATGACTTAACATTTCATTTTATTCCTACGTCTCGTTCCCTTGTACCAGAGGCTACGCCGGACCCTCTATCTACAGCCCCATAGAGGCAAATGCACCAGGACCCCAATAACAGAGAGTCACCTGATGGGATGTGGATAAAAGGTCTTAGTCCTTTTTATATTGTGTAATAAGAGACATGTTAGTGCAGGTACTGGATCTTGTATCTGGAAACCTGATATACAGAAAGCTCCAAATTACAGAAAGTCCATTCTTTATAAATATGGAAAATGAGGGGAAATAATGGCGAAAGTCATTTTCATCTTTCAAATCTTTCAGTGGGAACTGGAGCATCTGGAAGATTTTTCGGGAATACACTTAAAAATGGTCTATTTTACTATCCTACAATAAATAATGTAGATCTCTGTAGGACTGACCCAAACATGGGAGGAGAGATTATTCAAATCAGTACATGGTTGCTAGGGGAATTTGGATCCTAGCAACCACACGGCTGAAATTACAAACTGGAGAGCTGCTGAATAAAAAGCTAAATAAGTCAAAAACCACAAATAATAGAAAATTAAAACTAATTACAAATTGTCTCAGAATATCCCTCTCTAAATCATACTAACAGTTAACTCAGATGTTAAACCATTTAAAGGGGTTGTTGGACTTAAACTTAACTGTTAGTTGTATAATCAGCAATGTTGAGTCTTCATGTTTATAGTATTAAAAGTGTATTTAAAAACAAACACATTATATAGTAACACACAGCAGCATTTAGAGGCCAGGCATTTGAAAACAAACAGCTGGTTGGTTGCTAGGGGCTAATAGACTAGTAACAAACTTTCAGGCGGATTAAATTCCATTCCCCAATCAGACTCAGCGCGAGAACGAGGAGGAGCCCCGGCGCGTTGCACTTCCCTGTCCCATCCAGCAGGGGTCTCTACTAGTCCGAGAATTTCAGCTCATCTGCAGCCGGCGTTAGATACACGCAATGCCAGGACACGCCCTCTAAACGCTCGGCATGCTGGGATATGTAGTCAAAGGTCGGTTCGCTGGAAGTTGGTATGAAGGAGCGGAAGGCGACACAAGGACTACATTACCCAGATTGCCCACACGGCGCCTTTATGAGAACTGCTGCCGACTGTATCTGTGACAGTCCAAAGGGCAGTCTGGAGTGGTCCAGGAGTCGGGCCCGGAATCGCGCAATCCCAAGGATTAGAGAAAATACATCCCGCCAGTTTCCCAGCTGAGCATTTGTTCACGTGACCCTGCGTTTCCACCCGGCTCTGTCCTGGGCTCTTTATCACGTGATCAGCTCCCACCTGTCACTTCCCTGCGCTGCAGTTCCCTTAGCCCCGCCCCCTCAGCTGAGAAACAACTTGCCATTGCCCTGGGCTGTCCATCACGTGACCAACTTTCTACTCACTGTCACTCCTGGCCTGTCACCTGATCTCTTGGCATCAGCCAGTGTTTAACCCCTCATTATCACTCTCCCTGGTGCCCCTGCTGATCCCACTCCCAGGGATTCCTGCCCAGTCTGTGACACACACAGATATAAATATAAATAAGACTAATGTTCAGACTCTTGTGCTCCTCTTGTGCCCCCTGACCTGGTGACTCTATTTCCAATCAGTTGAGTCTCACGTGCCCATTAGTCTCTGTGACCCGCTTGGCTATTGTGGCCTCATCCCATTCAGTCCAATCCTCTGACCCATCACTTCCCCAGACCTGACCTTCCCTCTGGTGCCACACAGGGACTCTATGTTTGTCACTTTTGTGCTACAAGGTGAGGTTCCCAATAGGCAGCTCTTCCATAGAGTATTAGTGTGTGATCAGTGTCAGGCCTGCTGGGCAGCGCTCACCTGTCATGAGTCTGTGGGCACGGGCCGGCCTCCTGGGCTCACTTACCTGCTGCACAGGAACAGGACTGTGCTGACTGAAGTGAAATGGAGCTGCTCAGACATTGGCAGACATGGGCACGAGTACGAGTTAAAACTGGTGCAGGTTATATATCGACAGCTTTGGGGAGGCTCCTCTGATAGAAGCACTGGGGCGGGGCTATCCCAGTAAGCAGGTCCGGACTGAGAATTAAAATAGGCCCTGGCATTTCAGGAACACAAACAGCCCCCACCAGCCCACTAAATAAAGACTTTCTATGGGACCTTATAGCAGCCCCTCTGGCATTTGCCAGAACCCACAGATTGCCAGTCCGGGCCTGCCGGTAAGTATGACATGGAGTTGTCCACAAAAGGAAACTCACAGTAAGTATGGTACAATTTTCCCTTTACACCCATATGTACTAAAAGTCACTAAAGTTTGCCCAGGAGCAGTAACGCATAGCAACCAATAAGATGCTTGCTTTTAAACAGGTGACCAATAAATTCTACCGGCTGTTTGGTTGCTATGGGTTACTGCTCCTGGGCAAACTTAGTGCCTTTTATTACATAAGCCCCTTTAATATATTAATATTATGGGGCCTATTTATTAACACTGGAGAGAAACATCGGCAGTAATGTTGTCCATAGCAGCCAATCAGACCTTTGCTTTAGGTGACTGTTCACATCGAATTGCTGATGGGTTGCTATGGGCAACATGACCAGTGATGTTTCTATTCTCTGTTAATAAATAGGCCCCTTTATGTATTGATTGGTCTAGATCATGTTATACTCCTTTATCTTCCCCTGTATGTGGGATGAGTTATACTGTACATATAAAGTAGGGCTGCACCGAATCCACTATTTTGAATTCGGCTGAACTGGTTGCTATGGTCCAAATTCCCCTAGCAACCATGCATTGATTTGAATAAGAGTCTGGAATATGAATAGGAGAGGCCTGAATAGAAAGAGCAACCCCCGAATCCTTCGCGAAAGATTTGGCTGAATACCGAACCGAATCTTAATTTTCATATGCAAATTAGGGGTGGGAAGGGGAAAATCTTTTTACTTCCTTGTTTTGTGACAAAAAGTCACGTGATTTCTCTCCCACCCCCAAATTTGCATATGCAAATTAGGATTCTGATTAGGTTCGGCCGAATCCGAATCCTGCTGAAAAAGGCCAAATCCCTGAATCCTGGATTCGGTGCGTCCCTAATATAATGTAACATATTTCCGTTCCGAAGGAAATCATATGGCCACTCCCACTTATTTATATATAAATATTCTGCATTATATTGGCCACTTTATTATATATTCCCCCAGTTTGGTGCTGGCTCCAAAGGGTCCCCTCCCAATCCGCACCCGGTGCTGCCCTTTTATTATAGACCCGCGCCCGCCCCACAGTGACATCACAAAAGAGGCGGGTACAAGTCTATAAATCTGGGCACTGGAAGTGCAAGGTCCAGTGATGTGCGGGCTTGGCTGAAACCTGCGGGTCGGACGGGTTCAGGCCGACTCCTGCACAAAATCTTTGGGTTGTGTGCGGGTCCTGGTGGAGCTCTTCTTCTGCACTCGACCCGAAGATTTTGAAGCTTAGAGAGAGTCACAATGAACCCCCAGATTAAAGGGACAGTTCACCTTTAAGGTACACTTTAGTATGTTATAGAATGCCCAGTTCTAAGCAACTTTTCAATTGGTCTTCATTATTTATTTTTTATCGACTCTTTCCAGCTCTCACTGACCCCATCTAAAAAACAAATGCTCTGTAAGGCTACAAATGTATTGTTATTGCTACTTTTTATTACTCATCTTTCTATTCAGGCCTCTCCTATTCATATTCCAGTCTCTTATTCACATCAATGCCTGGTTGCTGGGGGAATTTGGACCCTAGCAACCAAATGGCCAAAATTGCAAACTGGAGAGCTGCTGAATAAAAAGCTAAATAACTCAATAGCCACAAATAATAATAAATGAGAACCATTTACATATAGTCTCAGAATATCCTTCTCTACATGATACGAACAGTTAATTTAAAGGTGAACAACCCCTATCAATGTATGGGGACCATATGGTGAAGGAAAAGTTTTACCCATAAACACCTCCGTCTCTTCAGCTATAGGGTAAGAGGAGACTGCCTGTATAAGCAGATCATTTGAGCATTATCTGACAGTCGCATTACCCCCTGCAGTGTTTATGACTATAACAGGATTGTGTTTGTTGCAGTTATACAACACCCTTAGCCTCCTCCCAGCCTGGGATGAACATTGACGGCACAAAAGAAGTGGATTTCTTTCTTCTCCTCCACAACCTGTTGGCTCTAGAGGTGCTGGAGACATTAGTTTGTGCCAGTGTTATATAGCGCAAGCAGCCGGCGCCACCTAGTGGAGTTTACTGGAACGTTATGGAGTCATTAGTAATCTGATTAAACTCCAGGGTCTGTTGCTGCTGAACTGTACCAAGCACAGGGGTTCTATTCGTTTGCATAGAGAGTTTCAAGGTGCCGTATCTCCCTCTGTACAGAATGTGAGTGGGTAAAGGGGAAGCTCCTGCTGAATTATTCTTAGTACATCACAGCGCTGCGCAATATGTTGGCGCTTTATGTTACGAATAATAATGTCAAACTTTGGGGGTGGTGTTATACCGAGCCTATAGTATTCCCTCAATGCCTCCTCTTGGCTCCTCACAACTAAGGTCAGTTCCCTGGGCTTCAGGTCGCAGACTGTTGTTTTACACGAGGTAGTGGGAGATGACAGTTAGGCTGTGAGCAGAAATAATGGAGTTGTATGCGAGGCTGAAAGTATAAGTTAATGCAGTTCCCTATCGTTAAGAAAGAAATAGGAAACTAATAATGCTGACAGGGTTTTGTATTAGGACAGAAGCAACATGTATTATACTGAGTTAGATAAAAGTTAAACCCCCTTATGCAATAAAAGGCACTTCAATTGCCCAGGAGCAGAAACCCATAGCAACCAATAGAATCTCTGCTTTTGAATAGATGACTAGTAATCTTTACCTTCTGATTGGTTGCTATGGGTTACTGCTCCTGGGCAAACGTAGTATTTTTTATTGCATAACCACCAAAGTATGGTAAGAAATTGACTTTGATTTGACCAATCACAGCCCAAGTTGGATTTATATAAACCATAGGACCAAAAATATTAGGGCGGGTTCTTACAAAGTTCTATGAGCTGAAACTATTGAGTCCCAATCTGTCTCAAGAGCAATTAGAAGGGAACATTGGGGAAGAGTCCTGCGTGGGTCCATTTTTTGGAACCCGTACCTGCAACCTGCAATATGCAACCCGGGTCCGCATTCTTACCCGATTGGACCTGCTACCCGCCCCGACCCACATGTATCTTATCCGCAACCCGGACCCGCTGACCATCAAGAATCTGTCATTGTAAACGGGAAGTGATATCATCGGAAGTAGGCGTGATCAGAAAAAAGGAGTAAATATCGATATTGAGAAGACCCGCGGCCTGACCCGCAACCTGGCAGAACCGCGACCCGCGTCTATACCCGCACCTGGAACTTCTACCGGCAACCCACAGGTACCCGACCCGCTGCAGGACTCTACATTGGGGGTTGCATGGGATAAAGGGCACCACCATCACTAGCAGAACACTGCCTGCCTGAATGACAATGGTTGTGGGAGGAGGAATAATGATCTGGGGCTGTTTCCATGGTTTGGGTCTTTGGTTCCAGTGAAACTTGAAGGCTACAGTGACATTCCTGACAATTCTGTGTTTCCTGCTTTGTGGACCAGTTTGGGGATGGGGCACTTTCCTGTTTCAGCACATTAACGCCCCCATGTACAGAGCCAGGTCCATAAGGAATGAGTTTGCTGAGATGGGAAGAACCTGACTGCTCTGAGCCCTGACCTCAACCCAACTGAAGCCCAGTAGAATGAACTGGAACCCCAACTGTGAGCCTGATCCCCAATATCAGTGCCCAACCTCACTAATGTTTTTGTGGCTAAATGGAAGCAACTCCCAGAAACAATGTTCCAATATCTAGTGGGACCTTCCCAGAAGAGATGGGGCAGTTATAGCAGCAATGGGAAGAACAACCCAACTGAAGCCCTGTAGAACGAACTGGATCCCCAACTGTGAGTCTGATCCCCAATATCAGTGCCCAACCTCACTAATGCTCTTGTGGCTGAATGGAAGCAACTCCCAGCAACAACTCCCAGCAACAATGTTCCAATATCTAGTGGGACCTTCCCAGAAGAGATGGGGCAATTATAGCAGCAACAGGAGGAACAATCCAACTGAAGCCCAGTAGAATGAACTGGATCCCCAACTGTGAGTCTGATCCCCAATATCAGTGCCCAACCTCACTAATGTTGTTGTGGCTGAATGGAAGCAACTCCCAGCAACAACTCCCTGCAACAATGTTCCAACATCTAGTGGGACCTTCCAAGAAGCGATGGGGCAGTTATAGCAGCAAAGGGAGGAGCAACTTCATATGAAGTTGGTTTGAGATGATGGGGGGCAGGTGGCCATATAATATACACTTTTCCTGTTCTTCAGGTGCATGGACTTCCCTGCCCGCTAAAGGACAACTCAAACCTGCAGATTACAGAAGAGAGAACTATCAATATCATCTCTTATGTCATGGGACCTAGTAACAAGTAACTGTGATGTCATAATGCTGCTGTAAACACTGAGTCTGGTTCTTCAAAGACTTTTCTGGTCATCAGTCTGTGCCGGTGCAGTGACCACAACTGTATATGAAGAGGCCGAATACTTGGGTCGGCTTGGGGGCCACTAGGAATGAATAACCGCCATGTTTTCCTCTCCAGGAAGACTCTGAAGCCCAGCGTGGGGCCCTTCCTACCCACTCTGCAGAGGAACATGCTGGAAGTGATGAAGACTCAGACCAGGTACAGACCTTTGTACTCGCTGCATGTGGGGCCCCGGGTTGCCGGGTGATGTGTTTGATTTGGAGCCGGCGTGTTTAAGTGAATATTTATCCAGCTGGGAAGTGGCTGAAATTACATTTAGTGAGCGGATGCTGTGGCCCCAGAGTAAATGTCACAGCAGAGATACAGGATCTGACTCACATCCACCAGCTGTTCAACTACAACTACCAGCCTCTGGCAGTCCCCATGCTGAAGGGCTGAATACTGGCTTTTCCTATACAATACAGTAATGGGGACAATTAAGGGGGTGGATCACCTTCAAGTAAACTTTTAGTATGTTATAGAACGGCCAATTCTAAGCAGCTTTTTAATTGCACTACATATTTATTTTTTTTATAGTTTTTTTTAATTATTTGGCTTCTGCCTCTGACTCTTTCCTGCTTTCAAATGAGGGTCACTGACCCCTTCTAAATACAAATGTATTGTTATTGCTCGATTCAGGCCTCTCCTCTTTATATTAGCGCTTCCTTTTAAAATCAATGCATTGTTGCTAGGAAAATTTAGACCCTAGCAACCAAGAAATGACCTCCCTACGCCTCGGATCTGACGTTAGAACTTTACCAGCACCGGCCCTCCAGGGAGTGGTTTGTGGGCCTCAAATACAATGGAGAGGTAAGAAACTCCAACTGTGATGTCATGAGGAGTAATGACATCATCTCCACAGATGGGAGGAGTTCAGCAGGAGAGATCACCAATATAACGGCTATGAATAACGACTTCCGTAACAAGGTGCTTAGCAGAAAGGGAGGCAGAGGGTGACATTTAATGACTACAATCCACTAGTAAGTACTGGAGGGGACTACGCTGCTGTTAGTAGATTAAAGGAGAAACAAACCCCTTATGAAAAAAAACCCTACCCCCACATAGACTTGTTACTTGCCCCTCGGTGCAGATTCAGGGATCGGAGTTCATGGCAGCCATCTTCCGGTTCTTCAGTAATCTGAGAATGAGACCGGCGTGGTGGCGCATGCGCAGTTGCAGTAATTTCACGTTTCGCAAGAACCGCGCAAACGCCGAAGTTGACGAATCGCCGGAGGAAGACACGAAGACCCGGAAAATGGCTGCCATGAACGCCGATCCCTGAATCTGCACCAAGGGGTAAGTAAAGAGGAAAGCTGGCCATAGATGCAAAGATCCGATCGCACGATCGGACTTTCCCATCTCCCGACCCGCCACTAACCATTCAGATCAAAGTCTTACCAGTCAGATTAGTTAAAGAACAGATCAGCAATGTTCTGCCCCTGACAGCAATCGTACGATATCTATGTCCAACCAAAGCTAGTGACTCCCACTGAAAACCGTACGATCGGCAATACACGCAGAGATATTATCGGCAGCCGACAGAAATTTTCTAACCTGTCCGAACGACCGATCTCCGCCGGACCAAAAATGTCGGGACTCTCCACACATGTTCCGAAAATCATATGAATCCTCGATTCGTAGGATCAGATCTTTGCGTCTATTGCCAGCTTTATAGGGGCATTTGCCCGGGGTAACACTTGGGCTGGGGGAGGAGGGAGCGGGGTAGGTTTATAGGGGATAGGTTTACTTCCTGGTTTTCAGCTCTCTTGGTTTCCACTGATTGGTTACCAGGCAGTTACCAATCAGAGACTTGAGGGGGGGGGGCACATGGGTCATATCTGTTGCTTTTGAATCTGAGCTGAATGCTGAGGATCAATTACAAACTCACTGAACAGTTATGTCCCATGTGGCCCCCCTTATAGTCACTGACTAACTCAGAGTTAGAGAGCTGAAAAGCAGGAAGTAGTGTTCTGGCTATTATGTTACACATCCAGTCACTCCAGCCTTTATACATTACATTTTTGCCTAACTAACTATATTAGATACATTTTTTATTTTGCACAGTCTATTTACACAGTTTTTATTTTCATACTGAACTGGCAGTGACTCTATGGGCTGCAACATGACCCCTCTGTTTTTGTGGGAGAGTAACACTTTTTTCCCCAGATACAAACTCTGCCTGTGGTACCAGTACTATGAACACACAAATGTGATACAGGTAAATACATAGATCAGTCACATAATGCCATAACCATCTCACTGTTGCATCATGGGGAAGCGGCTCTTGGACTTGGAGTCTAATAAGAAATAAATAAATCCTGAGATATCAGTGTTTCACACCAGATCCATTGGTCACACTCCTTCCTGGGGTTCTGAGACCTGTTCCCTCATATTCACCCCTAATGATGCCATAAAGTGAAAAGGCATAGGTGCTGTAAAGTCCATATTAGCCTCTATTCAGAGAATCAGACATCATCAGCCAGCTCAGTACTACTATACAGAGCAACATGGGGGCTGATCAGTTGGGCAGAAGCAACGCAGTCACCCCAATGTTATCTCAGAACCTCTCAGGTGTGGACTATGTTATGTTATAGCATTATACTCTATGCACCGAATCCACTATTTTGGATTCGGCCGAACCCCTGAATCCTTCGCAAAAGATTTGGCGAATACCGAACTGAATCCTAATTTGCATATGCAAATTAGGGGTGGGAAGGGGAAAACATTTTTTTACTTCCTTGTTTTGTGACAAAAAGCCACGCAATTTCTCTCCCGTCCCTAATTTGCATATGCAAATTAGGATTCGGCTGAATCCTGCTGAAAAAGGCCGAATCCCAAACCGAATCTTGGATTTGGTGCATCCCTACTATACACATTAACTACATTTACACAAACCGAGAGTAGGCAGGACCACCTTAGAATATTTGTACAGAACATTATACTTCTGTTGATGGTCTCCTTTGAGATGACACTTAGAATGAAACTGTCACCACAACAAGCCATTCTGTGATTCCTTCTAGTAGAAACCGTAGGCTTGTGCTTTTCCGGGGAAGCGGCATTTATTGCACTTTCATCTTAAACGGATTGTTCACATTTGAGTTAACTTTTAGTACAGGTATAAAATCCGTTATCTGGAAACCAGCTGTCCAGAAAGCTCCCAATTACAGAAAGGCTGTCTCCTATAGGCACAATTTTATCCAAATGTTTAAAACTGATTTCCTTTTTCTGTGTAATAATAAAACAGTAGTTTGTACTTGATCCCAACTGAGATATAATTAATCCTTATTGGAAGCAAAACCAGCCTATTGGCTTTATTTAATTGGGATGCACCAAATCCAGGATTCGGTTGGGGATTTGGCCAGAATTCTGCCTTTTTCAGCAGGATTCGGCTGAATCTTTCTGCCCGGCCAAACCGAATTTGCATATGCAAATTAGGACAGGGAGGGAAATTGCGTGAGTAAATAAATGCTTTTGCCTTCCCACCCCTAATTTGTATATGCAAATTAGGATTCGGTTTGGTATTCAGCCAAATCTTTCATGAACGATTCGGAGGTTCGGCCGAATCCAAAATAGTGGATTCGCTGCATCCCTGTTATTAAAAGTTTACATGATTTTCTAGCAAAACTAAGACATGAAGATCCAAATTATGGAAAGATCCATTATCCAGGAAAACCCAACGTCCCGAGCATTCTGGCTAACAGGTCCCATACCTAGAGACAATTTGCAATTGGTTTTTATTTTTTATGGTTTTTGAGTTATTTAGCTTTTTATTCAGTAGCTCTCCTATTTGCTAGGGTCCAAATTACTCTTAACATCCATGAATTGATTTGAATAAGAGACTGGAATATGAATAGGAGAGGCCTGAATAGAAAGATGAATAATAAAAAGTAGCAATAACAATTCATTTGTAGCCTTACAGAGCATTTGTTTTTTTTTTTCTAGATGGGGTCAGTGACCTCCATTTGAAAGCTGGAAAGAGTCAGAAGAAAAAGGCAAATGAGTAAAAAAACTAAATAAGAAAGACCATTAGAAAAGTTGCTTAGAATTAGCCATTCTATAACATTCTAAAAGTTATCTTAAAGGACAAGGAACGTTAAACTAAAGAAGTAGGTGGAAATGTTGTACATGATGTTTTGTGCTTCTGTACCAGCCCAAGGCAACCACAGCCCTTTAGCAGTAAAGATCTGTGTCTCCAAAGATGCCCCAGTAGCTCCCCATCTTCTTTTCTGCTGATTCACTGCACATGCTCTGTGCTGCTGTCACTTACTGAGCTTAGGGAGCCACTCACAATATACAGTACACATAGAATAGAAATGTCACAATATAAGGCTGATTAGTAATTAATACACATAATTACTACATGGCAGCACAGAAACCAGTGCAATTAGCATCAGAATTGAATAATCAGCAAACCTGTAGCATCAGCTTATATTACAGCCAGGGAAGCTCATTTTCTGCTGGATAATTAGTGACGAGCCCTAAGCTTAGCTTCTCAACAGCCAATCAGAGCCCACTGAGCATGTGAGTGTCACAGACACTTTCCAAGATGGTGACCCCCTGTGACAAGTTTGAAGTCCTGGATCATTGCTGCTATTGACAAGCTCAAACTTTAGCCTCGTGCAATAGGTTCACTATATAAAATATGCCATTTTTAGCCATATTCATGTTTAGGGTTTAGTTCTCCTTTAAAGGTGAAACGCCCCTTTAAACGGTCGTTCATCCAGTCCCTGAAATAAAGCTGTGCTTTCATTCACAATATCCGCAAGTATAAACAATGATTACATTTATTTTGTCTTTTTATTTCATGAAACGTTGTGGCCAGAACCTTGAGTGGGGACGTGACCAAAAAAAAGAAATGGCCTAAATAAGTCAGACTTTTTATTAGTGTCCCCAGATTTCACTTTAAAAAATGTGGTAACCTTAAACCAAGGGTGATGCCCACGATCAGCCGTAACGAGGGGCAACGTCTCACTCTAGGAACAAAGACACCGGTGAATTTGTAAGAAATATATTTTATTTTTTTCCGACACCACAGCCCTGGCAAGTGGTTTTGTACCAAATTTAATGGAGATTACACAGAATGTTTTAACGCTGGGGGTTGGGGTAAAAGGGGGGACAACAGGAAGAGTGGAGGGGAAAAAAAAACAAAAAAAAAGTAACCGTCACAAAATGATGAAAATAAAAACTTTCCAAGCCCACGTTCTGAATTACACGGGATTCCTAAGAGACAGGAAAACGGAAGATTTACTGCATATGGTCTGTGTGTGTAACAGCCGAAAGCCTGGCCTCTTGATAAAACTCTACCAAAATACGCCAGTCTCTCCTACATTTTCCCTCCCCCAAAAAATACACATTGAGCAAAAAAAGAAACGAGAAAAAAAAAAAAAAAAAAAAAAAAAAAAAAGGGCGGAGACAAGAAGCCTACACAGCATGAGATTTGGAGGGAGCAAAAACAGAACCAAAAAAAAAAAAAAATTAAAATGTCGTATTTTTCTCGCCGTAGTCTGATTTTTTTTTAGTTTTTTTTTTTCATAAAGAAAGGAGATCCCGCTAACTGGACTTATAGTTCGTTTTTGTGCTTTTTCTTTTTTTTTTTTTTTTTTTTTTTTTTTTTAATAATACTCTTTCTGTATGAGGTCATAGTTTGCTTTACTATACACTGGAGTTAAAGGAAAAAAAAAAAAACACAAAAGTAACAAGATTGTGAAGATGGATTATCCACCTAAAGTAAACAGCACTGAATCTCGGCTAAAATCCCTTTTACAATATAGTACAGTACACAAAAAAAAAAAATAAGGGGGCGGGGGGATGAAACCATGTGTCCTGAAGAAGCCAATCCAAATGACGTAAACATACAAGATGGTGCAACTCATGACAAATGGCGATTTCGCAAAATACAGCTACAGATTTTTTTTTTTTTGTTTTTTTGTTGTTTTGTCCTCCCCACGTATGCGGGAGGGGAGGGGGGTAACCCAAGTCCACAAAAATAATTTTTTTTTTTAAAAATAAATCTTAAAAAAAAAAAAAAAAAAAATACAAACAAAAAAAAAATAAAAAAACACCTTTTGAATAATTGAAAGCAATGCTCGGATAGTTTCATACATTCTTAAATTTCTCCAAATTCTGATATTTGGGTCTTTTATTTTTTTTTTAACCTATTGCATGGCCAAACGGGGACACTTTTTTTTTTTTTTGCTTTTCGGGTTCCTCGGGAGACACTCATCTCTACAATGTTCAGTTTTGTCCATTCGTAGCAGCTTAAAACATCCCGGGGTTGCCAGGCCCTTGGCTGAATCCACTCATCCCGACGTCAGAAGGCATACCCCGAGGGCGTATCATGATGTTCTGTTGAGGTCCCATCATCCCCTGCATTGACATCAACATATTGGGAGAAGCGACGGGGCCCGGGTGGCTATAAAGTCCTGCAGGTAGCCGGTCCTTTCCTGGCATCATCCCCACCCCTCCTGGATTTCCCATCATAGTCAGTTGGCCAGGCATTCCTGTTTGTGCTGGTGACATCATACGGTGGTGAGGTCCAATCATGCCTTGCTGCATAAAGCCCGGGGGCCTCATAGAGTTGTGTCCTGGCATGTTTGGGCCACCACCTAAGGGCATGTCTGAAACGACTGCTCCTCCCATACCAGGCATATGTAAACCCATCCTCGGGTTGGGCTCTCCCATCATACCAGGCAAATGTGAAAAAGCAGGTCCTTGTTGCGGTTTTCTGCCCGGAACTTCCCCACGAGGGAAATATTGCAGTGTTTGACTGGGTTTCTCCGATGGGATTATCCTGGAAAGGTCAAACTCAGGGATTCCAGAGGCCCCGGGTCTAATGACTTCCTGCAAATCTGGGTCGGTGAAAACTGAAGGCATATTGTTTCCCATGACGGTAAAGGAATCCGGCCCTGTATGACATCCCGGCTTACAAAGTGCCGGGTCTGCATTTGGGGGCAGGTTGCCAGGGCGACCTAAAGGCCCCTCCCCTGGAAAGACCATCCCAGAATGAAAGTTTCCTTGCCCTCCATGAGGGCCATTATGTGGAAAAGAAAGTAGTGGGGGTGACTGTACAGGAGGAAAGCCTTGGGCAAATGCCATACGTCCCTGAGGTCCCATCGGAGGATCATGGGATCCATGTGCCATCATAGGATTGTGTTGCAACATTCCGTGTCCCATAGGACCTCCGTGGGGTGGTACGTTGGGAGCCATGGCATTCGGAGATGGCATCTGGCCACCGTGAGAAAGAGGCATGGTCATACCCATCGGGCTGAGCGTCGGCATGGAAACATTAATATGCGGACCTGACATCTTAACAGAATTCTGGGGGTTCATGCCCATGCCTGCAAGGAGAGAAAAATAGATTTAAGTAAGAAAACTTGCATCTGTTTAAATAATCACAGAACCTCTGAATATTAAAGCAAATATATAAATGAAATCAATTTGTGACTCAAAGTACACAGTAAGAAGAAAAACAAAAAATACAGGAGGGGAAAATGTAGAAAATATTGGACAGGGAGGCACCGAATACACTATTTTGGATTCGGCCGAACCCCCGAATCTCGTGAATACCGAAACAAATCATAATTTGCATATGCAAATTAGGGGTGGGAAGGTGAAACCATTTTTTGTACCTCCTTGTTTTGTGACAAAAAAAATCACGTGATTTCCCTCCCTGCCCCTAATTAGCATATGCAAATAAGGATTCAGATTGGGTTCGGCCGGGCAGAAGGATTCAGTGCATCGCTAATAACCCACTCAAACAACATGGGTCACGGTCCTGCCGAGTGCATCAGAGGGATTTCAGGCAGGAAATGGAAAAAGAGGAACGGAGTTCCCTGCAGAACTGACACTTTGAACGGCAGGCTATTTGGAAAGCAAAAATCTAAGCTTATACTAAATGCATCATGAGGAGATCTAGGTGTAACATTGATTGTGGCCCAAGTGCTACTGCACCTTTAAGGACATGAGGTGAAAATAAAAGTGAAAGCAGAGAAGAGAAGCAATGGGGATGAATGAGCCCCGCCCTCGCTAGGGGTTGCCCTTCTAATCCAATGGGCACCGGGTAGCCTTAAAGGGATACATTTCCATTCAGTTTACCCATCTTTATGATGCAGCTCATTATAAACACAGGACATTCCTTCTCTGAATATCTGCATAGACACTACCTAGACCGTATTTTGGCACACATACGTGTGTGTGTGTGTATATATATATATATATATATATATATATATATATATATATATATATATATATATATATATATATATATATATATACATATACATATACATACATACATTCTGGTCCATTTAAAGGGGTTGTTCACCTTTAAATGAACTGTTAGTATGATGTAGAGGAGGATATTCTGAGACAATGTGCAATTGGTTTTCATTTTCTATTTGTGGTTTTTGAGTTATTTAGCTTTTTATTCAGCAGCTCTTCAGTTTGTAATTTCAGCAGTCTGGTTGCTAGGGTCTTAATTCCCCTAGCAACCATGCATTTGAATAAGAGACTGGAATATGAATAGGAGAGGCCTGAATAGAAAGAGGAGGAATAAAAAGTATCATTAACAATAAATGTGTAGCCTTACAGAGCATTTGTTTTTTGATAGGGCCAGTGACCCCCATTTGAAAGCTGCAAAAGGAAAAGGAAAATATATTAATAAAACTATAAAAAATAAACAATGAAGACCAATTAAAAAGTTGCTTAGAATTAGCAGGTCTATCACATACTAAAAGGTTACTTCAACCTCCCTTTAATCTGGAGGTTCACTGTGACTCTCTCTCTGAGCCTGATTGCTGCTGTTACAGCTCCAAAAACGATACAAAATAAATAATGAAGACCAATTAAAAAGGTGCTTAGAATTGGCAGGTCTATCACATAGTAAAAGGTAACTTCAAGGTGAAACATCCCTTTAATCAGGGGGTTTGCTGTGACTCTCTCTAAGCCTCATTGCTTCTGTTGCAGCTCTAAAAGCGATACAAAATAAATAATGAAGACCAATCGAAAAGGTGCTTAGAATTGGCAGCTCTATAACATACTGAAAGTTAACCACCCCTTTAATGGTAGTCAAAACGGCAGATAAATGAGGCTTTTGTAACGTAGGAGCCGGCAGAAGAGAACGGAGAGGTGGTACAAGAATTCCCGTACCTGGCATATTATTCATTGATGGTAGGTTGGGTGAGCGGGCAGGAGGGGAATCGTCATCTGAACTAGCCACCGTTTTGATGGCATCATGGTACAGAGGCGTGGAGCTGGGCATGGCAAACTTTGACATCCTAGACATCATTATGGAGAGAGGGTTTTGGGAAAGAGTGGGCTCAGGCGGCAGTGTGTAGCTAGTGCTGGAGGGAAGACTTCCGGGGTGATTTATCGGAGCAGACTGGCTGACTGATGGAGGTGGGCCTCCTAAGAGAGAATAAACATAAAATTTATTAAAACAAAGGAAAATTAAAAAAAAAAAAAACGAAAATAAAATGTAACGCGGCCATCACAGTTTGCTTGGCTCATTGACAATGACACCCGCCTTCCAATGCAACGACTTTATCAAGATGCCAATTAACGGGAGAAGGAATAAGAGGAACCCTGTAAATCCCAGCCCTGGAATTTATCCTCCTCAATCAGGGGGAATTGTAACCAAGAAATATATATATATATATATATATATATATATATATATATATATATACTGCATACCATTTTAGCCAATGATCGTATGTCCTACCCACTGCCTTCGCCCATGGTCTTCCTACTCCTACCATTTGTATTGGATTTATTACTAAAGGATAAGTAAACCTTTAAAATAAGAGAATGTAAAATTGATGAGAGGGCTATTCTAAGCACTTTTGTCATTTACATTCATTTATTTTTTGCTTTTATTCCAAGATATTAAGGGATACATGTGCTGTTAATATGAATGACTTGTGTTACAACAGCACCACCTGCTGGTCAGTTTCCCACCAGTCTGACCAGCAAGTAGTCAAGGAAGTTGTCAGGAGAAGGAAAGAGGCTGATGTTCTTCTGCTTAGGAATAAAATTAGAAACCTTTCTCACATCTTTCCTAAGCAGAAGAACATCAGCCTCTTTCTTTCTCCTGACAACTTCATTGACTACTTGCTGGTCAGACTGGTGGGAAACTGACCAGCAGGTGGCGCTGTTGTAACAAAATTCATTCATATTAACAGTACATGTATCCCTTAATATCTTGGAATAAAAACAAAATAAATAATGAATGTAAATTACAAAAGTGCTTAGAATAGCCCTCTCATCAGTTTTACACTTATTTTAAAGGTTTACTTATCTTTAAATTATATTTTTTGCAGTAATTCCTTTTTATTTATTTTTTGCCAGGGTCTCCGACCAGACAAGTAGAAAAAAATTCAGACAATAAAGAGGCAGAATAGGAAGACAAGAGCCATAAAAAAAATCACTAGATCACTACAAACAGAGAAGATTAGGCTTATGTATAACATACTAAAATTTAATTCAACTTCCCCTTTAACCAATTTCGTTTTGTTTGATCTTGGGATGCGCCAAATCCAGGATTCAGCCTTTTTCAGGAGAATTCAGATTCAGTAGAATCCAATGCCTGGCTGAGCCGAATCTAGAAAATCATGTGACTTAAAAGTCGAATTTTTTCTCTCTTTTTTTTCTCTCTTTCCCCCTTGTTTCCCTAATTTACAAATGCAAATTAGGGTTCGGTCGAATGTTTCACAAAGGATTCGGCCAAATCTTATAATAGCGGACTCTGTGCATCCCTAGTTATATCCAATACTCTATGAAAGGTGGAGTCTAAGTGGGGAAGTGGTGGCCAAATGATTCGGATACTGGTAAATATAAATACCGAAGGAGGTGGTGCATCTTTCCTCTCCTTTCCCATAGATACAGCTTAAAGGATCAGTAACAAACATTTTTTATTAAAAAAATGTTAGTATAGAACAAAAAAACCCACAAAGACAAATTAAACTTTTAAATCACTAAGTCTTTATTAAGAAATAACTAACCGAAACTCCGTTTGCCCTTCTCTTCAGAAAAGGCAATCCATCGTTCGGCGCTCGATTTCTCCTCCCTGCCTTCTTTATAGGAGATAGCCAGGGGGGGAAAATGGAGCGCCGCATGCAAGATTGTTGCCGTGTGGTGGAGTTTCAGTAAGCTTTTTCTTAAAACTTAGCGATTTAAAAGTTTAATATTTGTCTTGTCTTTGTGGTTTTATATTTTTCTTTCTACACTAACAAATTTTTTAATGAAAAAAAAAATTGATGTTACTGGTCCTTTAATGGGGTTATGCAATAATAAACAGATTTATTAAGGGTCGAATGGTTAATACAAATTTTCGATTTTTTTTTTTTCGAGTCAAAACTCACAAACTCAAGATTTAAAAGCACCAACTGGAATGTAAATGCGAATGTCAGATTTATCACATTCGACCCTGGAAACCATTCCGATTCAAATATTCGCCACCTAAAACCTGCCGAGTTCATGTACAAGTCAATGGCGGAGGTCCTTCCTGACAGTTTTTTTCGCCCGAGGAAAACTCGATTCGAATTATTCGGGTCGTTCCCATTTGATCGAATATTAGAGGTTTGAGTTTTTTTTCATAAATAATCTCCCATTTGAGTTGTGAGTAGATTAAAATTTATTAGAGTTGAAAAAAATTCACACAACTTCGAAAATTCGACCTTTGATAACTCTGCCCATACGTTTGCCCAGGTGTAGTAACTCCGACCAGCAGGTACTGTAGTATTTACTGATTGGTTACAGCACCTGGGCACACTCACTGCCTTTTATAAAATATAATCTTCTGCTTTAATTGCATTTTACCTGCTCTTTCCTCTTAAATTGAATTTTCAGCTGGAAAAAGTCCATTTCTGTGAAATAATACCCAAGTATCTGCACAGTTAAAACACAAGGGGCTCATTTATCAACACTGGGCAAATTTGCCATGGGCTGTTACCTATAGCAACCAATCAGATTGCAGCATTCATTGTTCTTCTTGCAGCTGGCTTTAAAAAAATCGAATCACTGATTGGTTGCTATAGGTAACAGCCCATGGGCAAATGTGTCCCGTGTTGATAAATGAGCCCCAAGATGCCCAAAACAAGTGCGGCTCCACCTGGTCGCACGAGTCGGCATGGGGAATAGGTGAGAAATACAATATATTTAAGGCTGTGTAATATACAGTATGAGCATGTTAGGGACCCAAAACAACTGGATCAATATTTAAACAAACGTCGGTAAGCCTTAAAGGGGAACTATCATGAAAATGAAAATTTTATATAAGCTTCATCAAACTGAAATAAGAAACTTTCTAAATGCAATCAATTAAATATTCTGCATTGTTTCTGAAAGTTTATGTTCACTGTCCCTCTCTCAGCATCTGTTTCTCTTCATTCTCTCTTCATACAGCAGTTGGGTGTCAGATATTCACTGACAGATCCAATATATCTTATAGGGGGGCTCCTTTTGCCTAGAAGATGTGTTAGAGCTCACTCAAATAACTGATTCCAGTACAAACAAAATGTAACAAAATAACTGCCTTTTGCACAAATCCTGCATGTAGAGAGACATGATGTCTGGTGAGTTTAATAGAGTGACCTCTAATACATCTTCTAGGCAAAAAGAGCCCCCCTATAAGATATATTGGATCTAACTGTCAGTGAAGATCTGACACCCAACTGCTGAATGAAGAGAGAATGAAGAGAAACAGATGCTGAGAGAGGGATAATGAAGATGAACTTTATTATTTCAGAAATGGCACATAATATTTAATTAATTGTATTTAGAATGTTTCTTATTTCAGTATGATGAAGCTTATATTAAATTTTCACAATAGTTCCCCTTTAAATAAGACATGGGCGGATTAAGGACAGTTTAGGTTTGGTGCATTGTCAGACGCTGATGGTCGTTAAGATGACAGTTAGAAGTCACCTTTGGAAACCCCTTAGTATTTAAGGGGCACTTGTGGGTGAAAGTCTCTGTCTGCTCCCACTTTGGCCATTTCCAGGAATGACAGAATAGTAAAGAGAGAAGCAAACATGCAAAGAGTTGGCAGTTGCCAGATCACATGGGCAGTTTACTATTAATGCGCTACAGGCTATAGACCGCAGCCGAGATGCGTATGAATGTATCACAGGCCTGAAAGCATCATGAGAAGAAATATGAACAACTTAAAGGTACTAATAGCACTTGTGTATAAAGGGAAATGATCACTGTGTATCTCAGCAGGGAATAACATTGAAATCTGGAAACACATGAGAAAAACATGAACGATAGGACTGTTTGTATTTACTACTTGGGGGGGGGCAAGGTAGTCACTTGATAAAACACAAACATTAAAATTTTTGCTCCTTCTGTTTTTATCTATGTATAGATGATTTATATTTATTAATGTACACTGTTTAAAATAGGAGACTACCAGAAGTCAATTCAGAGTTCCATGACATATATAAATGCACTCTGTGCCTTTATATGGTCACAGAACAACCCCTCAGTGACTTCTAATATCCTTATCATTTACAGTAGGGGGTACATTATCCCTTATAATACATGAGTGATACTCAGAGTTCCCTGTATAACTCAGCCTGCAGCCTTGTGCCTTTATATGGTCACAGAACAACCCCTCAATGACTTCTAATATCCTTATCATTTACAGTAGGGGGTACATTATCCCTTATAATACATGAGTGATACTCCGTTACCTGTATAACTCAGCCTGCAGCCTTGTGCCTTTATATGGTCACAGAACAACCCCTCAGTGACTTCTAATATCCTTATCATTTACAGTAGGGGGTACATTATCCCTTATAATACATGAGTGATACTCAGAGTTCCCTGTATAACTCAGCCTGTAGCCTTGTGCCTTTATATGGTCACAGAACAACCCCTCAGTGACTTCTAATATCCTTATCATTTACAGTAGGGGGTACATTATCCCTTATAATACATGAGTGATACTCCGTTACCTGTATAACTCAGCCTGCAGCCTTGTGCCTTTATATGGTCACAGAACAACCCCTCAGTGACTTCTAATATCCTTATCATTTACAGTAGGGGGTACATTATCCCTTATAATACATGAGTGATACTCAGAGTTCCCTGTATAACTCAGCCTGTAGCCTTGTGCCTTTATATGGTCACAGAACAACCCCTCAGTGACTTCTAATATCCTTATCATTTACAGTAGGGGGTACATTATCCCTTATAATACATGAGTGATACTCAGAATGGAAGATAAAAAGCAGAAGGAGTGGTTTTATCATACATTAAACAGATATCTAGCCTCACAGTAAATCTGCTCTACGGTAGCCAGGGTGAGTTCACTGAAATGCTAGCGCAAATTTGCTTATATTGCACAAAATGTTATATATAGTTCATTTGTAAATAAGTAATCTAAAACATAACTGTAACATGGGATGCAAGATATGATCCCCATTATTCTAAGCATTTCTGATACAGAGCATGAAAGAATATCTAAGAACTGTTCGTATGATGTAGAGAGGGATATTCTGAGACAATTTGCGATTGGTTTTCATTTTTTTTTATTGTTTATGGTTTTTGAGTGATTTAGCTTTTTATTCAGCAGCTCTCCAGTTTGCGGTTTCAACAAACTGGTTGCTAGGGTCCAAATGCCCCTAGCAACCACAAACTGATTTAAATAAGAGACTGGAATATGAATAGGAGAGGCCTGAACAGAAAGAGGAGTAATAAAATGTAGCAATAACAATACATTTGTAGCCTTAGAGTTTTTTTTAGCTGGAAAGAGTCCTAAGAAGGCAAATAATTAAAACACTATTGAAAATAAATAACAACTGAAAAGTTGCTTAGAATTGACCATTCTATAGCATACTAAAATTTAATGTAAAGGTTTAATTTTAGCACTGTGTAAAAGCAACACCATAATTGCCTACAAAATTAGTTTTTTTTTTCATTTATCCTATATGTCTCCTTTAGGAAAAGGAAACCTTTAAAATAAGTGAATGTAAAATTGATGAGAGCACTATTCTAAGCACTTTTTTAATTTACATTCATTGTTTATTTTCTTTCCAATATAGCAGCCTCTTTCTTTCTCCTGACAACTTCCTTGACTACTCGGTGGTCAGACTGGTGGGAAAATGACCAGCAGGTGGCGCTGTTATATTAACAGTATGTGGATCCCTTAGAGGGATACGGACATGGGAAAACATGTTTTTTTCAAAACACATAAGTTAATAGTGCTGCTCCAGCAGAATTCTGCACTGAAATACATTTTTCAAAAGAGCAAACAGATTTTGTTATATTCAATTCTGAAATCTGACATGGGGCTAGACATATTGTCAATTTCCCAGCTGCCTCCAATCATGTGACTTGTGCTCTGATAAACTTCAGGTCACCCTTTAGGGCTAGTCCACACGGGGAGATAGCGACACGTTTGCGGTCGCGGCGACAAAGCGCCGCGACAGGCGCAGGCGACAGTTTTGTATGGGCGCCTATGTAAAAACGCCTGTGCTAACCACACGAGGCGATGCGCTTTTCAACAGTCGCCTGAAAATGCCTCGCCAGGCTTTTTCAGGCGACTGTTGAAAAGCGCATCGCCTCGTGTGGTTAGCACAGGCGTTTTTACATAGGCGCCCATACAAAACTGTCGCCTGCGCCGGTCGCGGCGACCGCAAACGCGTCGCTATCTCCCCGTGTGGAATAGCCCTTACTGCAAGTTGGAGTGATATCACCCCCCCCCGCAGCCTAACAACAGAACAATGGGAAGGTAAACAGATAACAGCTCCCTAACACAAGATAACAGCTGCCTGAAAGAACAGCACTTAATAGTAAAAGCCAAGTCCCACTGAGACTGATTCAGTTACATTAAGTAGGAGAAATAACAGCCTGCCAGAAAGTAATTCCGTCCTAAAGTGCTGGCACAAGTCACATGACTGGGGGCAGCTGGGAAACTGACAATATGTCCAGCCACATGTCAGATTTCACACTTGAATATAAAAAAAATCTGTTTGCTCTTTTGAGAAACGGATTTCAGTGCAGAAGTCTGCTGGAGCAGCACTATTAACTGATGTGTTTTGGAAAAAACATGTTTTTCCATGACAGTATCCCCTTAATATCTTAGAAAGAAAATAAATAATGAATGTACCTTACAAAAGTGCTTAGAATAGCCCCCTCATCAATTTTACATTCACTTATTTTAAAGGTTTACTTATCCTTTAACAAAATATAGCACTACAGTTATAGCAGCATCCCTCATGTTTGCACTCACTCACCTGATTCCATATTCCCCATCATGGCTGGTGAGTTCATGCCAAGGGGTGGCTTGTGCTGGTTTGGGGGTATTCCAGGACTTTGCATTGGAGGTTTAGGAGAAGATGTCCAACCTGGGGAAGGTACAGGTAAGGATGGAGATTTCAGGTGGACAGGGGAAGCAGCAGCAGACCCCAATACTGGCGGGGACTTAATGGAAGCAGCAGCTGCAGCGGTTGGTCCTGTCAGCATCCCGGCTAACTGAGACGGCGTCTGAGGGGATTTAAGATTTCCAGAGGGGGAGCCCAGCATTGGTGATTGGACCTGGCGCATTGTTGGAGATTTCAGAGGGTTCACACCAGGAGAGTTCACTTGACCGCCTGAAATAGAAACATTATCCAAAGGCTTTCTTCCCATGCCACGTTGAACAGGGGGAGCAGCACTGAGGTTGCCCGGGTTATTGTTTGGGTTGAGAGGTAGAGGTGGCATGTGACTGAGTCTGCTGTTAGTCCTTTGATCAGGCCCCATCTGTTCTCTGGGATTCCTCAACACTCCTCCGGGACCATGGGGCATATTGAGAAAGGGCCTCATGCCATACTCCTGTTGCTCAAATGCTGCCGGATGCATTTTTTGCTGATTGGGAAGCATCTCAGAGCTGCCCTGTCTCATTTTCATCATTTCCTCAGGTACCATCACCACTTCTCTCATTTTCTGGGACATTAACTGCTGGTTAGAAGCCATATTAACATTGAGGTTCATATCAACCTTCATGTTCATGTTTCCAGGGCCCATTCCAAATTCTACCTCTCGATTTGGGCCCATGTTAGGGGGCATGCCCTTGTGAAATTCCATCCTGGAAGGGCTCAGTGCTGCATCTCCAGGCATGCGAGGGAACAGACCACTACCCGGCTCAATATTCCTTTGTGGTGCCATCCCTCTGTTCATTTCCATGACCGGCCTAATTCCTTCCATGCCCATAGCAGGGGGCATCCCCATTTGCTTCTCTGAAACAATGTGCTGATGAAAAATCTCGTCGGGTAGACCTTGTGGGTTTGGAAAACGTTCCCCTCGCCCTGGGCCACTGTATATACTCTGCCCAGGGGGAAAGTTGCGTCCATCTGGAATTTTTGGCACCTCATCAGGCCAGTTAACACCAGGAAGCCCAGATCGGGATGAGGGGTTCGGAACATTAGGTCCATCCATATCGGGGTTCATCATTCCAACAAATCCAGGCAATCGCTGCATTTGGCTTCCAGGCACATTTGGATGAGGGGGCATCCCTTTGGGCGCCATTGGGTGAGGCATGCCTAGTCCATCTGGGAAAGGCTCTGGCCCTCCTGGACCCCAGTTTTCCCCAGGATTCATTTGATAAGGAGGTGGTGGACCTCTAACCATACCCCTAGGCCCATGCTGGTGTACCATCATATCCTGCAAAGATCGCTGCTGAACTACAACCTGCTCCTGCTTGCGTCTCTTTTCCTCATAGAACTCCTGCTGCAACTTCAGCCACGCTACTTGCTCTGGAGTCATGTGGTCAAGATGATCTTGGCCAGGCTGAGGATTCATCGGTGGAGGAACCATGTCATCTGGAGAAAAAGGCATGTCCCTGTGTCCTTGAGGCCCAAACGGCATACCACCATCTGGGTGGGGCCCCGGACCTTTACCTAAATTTTGAGACTGAGCCATCATCGCCTGTATTGGCCCTTCAAGTTTTTTCTGGAGACTGTCCAACATTCCAGCACTTGGTGGCCCCCCACTTTGGCCTGTAAGGTCCTTTAGGGCAAACTCCTTCTCGTCAGGGAAAAGCATACGCTGTATGTCTCTAAGGGTTTGCAAAGAGCGTTCTCTGTGCTCCAGTTGCTCTTGAGAAAGCCCATCAGGATTTTCGCCTAAAGACGGTGGTTCCCCAGCTGGCACCGGCTGAGACAAACTTTTTGATTCAACCATCTTTGTCTCCACTGTGGGAGCAACATTCCCTTGAGCTAAAGGACTGGCAACTTGATTGTTAGGGGTAGAGCTCTGCCTACATCCTTCAGTTTGTAAAACATTGGCTGGGCTGCCGGCTGCCATTTTACTCTCCCCAACCGCACTTTCTTGCCCAAGCGAGCAGTGAGATGGTGTAGACTTTGGAGGAAGTACTGGACCGGGCTGATTGGATTGCGCTTTGGCAGCTTGCGAATGGTTTTGCTCCTGTGGAGTTGGCGCTCGGGGATTCACTTTAGTTTCGTTCCTAATATTAGTAGAAAGCTGAGTGTTCTGCAAAAAAAAAAAAAAAAAAAATGAAAAAAAATTAGTTAACTAATAAATACATAGCCAGCGTTAAAGGACAGTTCAGTGTAAAAATAAAAACGAGAGAAATAGATAGCTGTGCAAAATAAAAAAAAATTCTAAATTCTAATATAGTTAGTTAGCCAAAAATGTAATGTATAAAGGCTGGAGTGAACAGATATCTAATAAAACAGCCAGAATCCAACTTCCTGCTTTTCAGCTCTATAACTCTGAGTTAGTCAGTGACTTGAAGGGGGGCCACATGGGACATAACTGTTCAGTGAGTTTGTAATTGAGCCTCAGCATTCAGCTCAGATTCAAAAGCAACAGTTATGACCCATGTGCCCCCTCAAGTCTCTGATTGGTTACTGCCTGGTAAGATTAAAATCACCCCAAAACTTGTGTATGCACCAGAATGGGGGACCTATTTCCCATGCATAGTGCCCTACACAATAATAGAGCCTGAAGAGGGAAGGGGAAATTTGAAGAGTGCAGTGACATGTAGGAATTGCTGAACGTGAAAGTAATTGACAATATTTGATGGACAGCTCAGATATTTAAACACCTTTATAACAGGTATGGAGTTTTAATGAAAACAAGAATTTGTGTTCCATGTTTCATTTGCAAGGAACTTTCATTAAGCAGCTTTTTATGTGTAGGTGACAGGTCCGCTTTAAACAAAGCAGAACACTCGCACAAATCATTTGGAAGTTTAGAGCAATCAAGTGATGCTAAACATGTCTCAAAGCGGCACTTTTTAGCATGGCTGAAAAATCAGACGAGGACTGTATTGAACTACAGATGCAGCCCTCTCCCAGCGATCCTGCATGACCCCTCAAGTGATGAGATTTTGGACCCAGGGACCAACGTTTCCGATCAACTCTCAGAAAGCTGCATCATTTCTTACATATCAACTATAGTCCCGGGCAACTTTTGGCACTTCCATGAAGCAAACAGTGGTGTGGCCGGGAATACTGTACACAGAACATTCCTTCTCTGCTTATTGACATTGTTATTGGGAGTAGGAGGTACCATGTTACTTGCCTTGTCTGGGGAATTCTCTCGTGACAAACAGAGCAGCACCGTCGGTTTGTGAGAACTCTGCAAAGGCCTTGGTTGAGGAAGGTGGAAATGCATCTCCCACAAAGTTATGAAGTGTCAAATACTTATCACAATATTTGTATTTATTGCATGCGCATAAAGGCGCCTCTATGACACTATGGGGGGAATTCACATTGAGACAAAAGAAAAGTGGAGATAAAAATGTCAAATTTCCCACCGAATTCACAAACCTCCACTTTTTGTTTTATATCTCCACTTTTGTGAATTTGTCTGTTTAACTGTGTCTATTACACAACAATGTTTTTTTCTGAATTTGTCCTTAGCTCTTACTAAATCTGCCAGTAAGTCATCAAATTGCCATTTCTTGGAGGGGCGGGGTTTATTTTACCTAGGAAAATTATAAGTCATTTTTTTTAGGATAACCTGGGCTTTCTAAATCTGCCTACATTTGTGTAAGTTCACTTCTGTAACTAGATACAAGGGTCTAAATACAAACAAATGCTATTTTGCATAATATACGGATTTGTATCAGAAATATGTTTTATTATCTTATGTCAAGTGTCTAATTCGTGCTAAAATGAAAAAAAAAAATGGTTGGGAGGCTTTACTTTCCCTTTAGATAATATATTCACTCAAATTGCGGATATAGCCTCATTCTAGGGGTGCACCGAATCCACTACTTTGGATTTGGCCGAACCCCAGAATCCTTCACGAAAGATTCGTCCGGATACTGAACCGAATGCTAATTTGCATATGCAAATTAGGGGTGGAAAGGGAAAACTTTTTTTACTTTATTGTTTTGTGACAAAAAGTCACATGATTTCCTTCTCCACCCCTAATTTGCATATGCAAATTTGGATTCGGTCCGGCCAAATGCGAATCCTGCTGAAAAAGCCAGAATCCTGCATTCGGTGCATCCCTACCTCATTGATTAAGCTAAAAAAGTAAAATACCGCAAATGTGAGTTTAAAACTTTTATATAAAATTGTATAAAATACACTTTTTTGTTAAATCAAGTGTTTTACTTGTTTTGTTAATGAGGCTTTTACATCTATAGGGTTAGACAGAAACTTGTGCCCCGACTATAAAATGCTAATCCCTATTAATATGCTAAAAATTCCCCAATTGGGGAACCTACAAGAGGGGTGAAATGAAGATTGGGCGAACACATTGTTTTAGAATTGAACATATGGGGAAGACTCACACTGAGCTTTACTCCATTTTTATAATGTCAGGTTGAAAACTTCACTTAAAATGTCGTTTTTGCCCCGTTTTTATGTCGTTTGAAAGACAAATTCATAAAAGTGTCTGTAAACTGTCACTAAAATTTGAAAAGTGGCGGTTGAGTCGGCATTTAGGCGGATTTCTGTTTGTGAATATGGAGAAAGTATTTTACTCCAGTTTACCATCACTTTTACTCCAAAAATTGGCTAGCTTCACTTTTGTGAACCCCTCCTAGAGGCGCCTCAATAAAACCAGCCTCCCTTCAGCAGAACTGACTTAACCCTGTAAGTGCTCAGTGCCAGCAGCAATCCTTTATCTGCCCTGGCAGCTTACTAGTAAGTGCAGGGTTAATTCAATTGTTTTGCTGGAGGCTGGCTACTATGATTCAGAGCTGATTCACAAAGTCTGGCTGGATTTGGAACTGTTCAGGTGTCTCCAGTCACTTACACAATGCTGTCCATAGCTGAAAGCCTTCTCTGGAAAAGCAGCAGGGAGAAAATTACCTTTCTTTTTTCATAAAAAAAAAAACCAAAACAAATCAGGACTATGGGGGAAAAAAACCCTTTCTGGCTGTCAACTTGGAAAAAGGCAAGGTTTATTGGTGACAGTCATAGCAAAGCCGATTATCTATAATGGAAAATCATTGGTCAAAATGCTACATTTCCTCACGGCAACCACTTATCACCAAATTACTATTGAGGGCTATGAAAGACATGGAGGGGGGATAAAATAAAAAAAAATCAGTCCATGACAAACAGGTTGCTGAACATTATGCCCACAGATATAATGCTGCCGAGCATGCAATGGAAAAGTTAAAGAAACCATTTCCCACCGTAGGTGTTGAAGTGCGTTCTGCTTTGCTGTTTGAGGTGCTCTGGATGTGGAAGAGAACAATGGATTCAGCCTGGCCCTTTAATACAGCTTCTGCCGCTCTGCGGGGGTTAAACAGTTAAAGGTGAGTCACATGGAGACATATTGGCAAGGTGCCTTCGTCGGGCAAGAAACGATGGGTCATGAAAGGACGGATTCAAGGAGTGAACTTAAAGGGGAAATATTGTGAAATAATATAAGCTTCATCATACTGAAATAAGAACATTTCTAAATACAATCAATTAAATAGTCTGCATCATTTCTGAAATAATCAAGTTCATCTTCACTATCCCTCTCTCTGCATCTGTTTCTCTTCATGCAGCAGTTGGGTGTCAGATATTCATTGACAGTTAGATCCAATATATCTTATAGGCACAGGTTACCTAGCAGATAACAGGTAAGCTCTAGAACAGAATACAATGGTATTCTACAGAGCGCATCTGGTATCTGCTACACAGAAGCGTGTTTATATAAACTATAGTAGTACTTATCTGTTATCTTCTGTGTATCCTGTGCTTGAATGGCTGCCCCCATGGCTACACAGCAGCTTGTTTATATAAACTATAGTAGTACTTATCTGTTATCTACTATGTATCCTGTGCTTGAATGGCTGCCCCCATGGCTACACAGCAGCTTGTTTATATAAACTATAGTAGTACTTATCTGTTATCTACTGTGTATCCTGTGCTTGAATGGCTGCCCCCATGGCTACACAGCAGCTTGTTTATATAAACTATAGTAGTACTTATCTGTTATCTACTGTGTATCCTGTGCTTGAATGGCTGCCCCCATGGCTACACAGCAGCTTGTTTATATAAACTATAGTAGTACTTATCTGTTATCTACTGTGTATTCTGTGCTTGAATGACTATCTCCAAGGCTACACAGCAGCTTGTTTATATAAACTATAGTAGTGTTTCTGAAGCAAACCGCAGTTTTCTAGTGCATGGCAACACTGCATTATATTTGTATTACTTTTAAAACAAATTTTTGGACGTTACTGTTTCCTTTAAAGGGATTCTGTCATGATGTGTTTCTAAATTTCTGCTTACACTGTAAATAATTCTCTCTACAATATAAAATATATTTCATTTCTGAACCAGCAAGTGTATTTTGTAATATTGGTGTGTAGGTGCATCTCAGATCATTTTGCCTGGTTATGCGATTTCAGAAAGAGCCAGCAATCTAGGATGGAACTGCTTTCTGGCAGGCTGTTGTTTCTCCTACTCAATGTAACTGAATGTGTCTCAGTGGGACCTAGATTTTACTAATGAGTGCTGTCCTTAGATCTACCAGGCAGCTGTTATCTTGTGTTAGGGAGCTGCTATCTGGTTACCTTCCCATTGTTCTGTTGTTAGGCTGCTGTGGAGTGAAGGAAGGGGGTGATAGAATTCAAATTTTTAAAACAGCAGTAAAGAGTGACTGAAGTTTATCATAGCATAAGTCACATGATTGGGGCAGCTGGGAAACTTACAATATGTCTAGTCCCATGTCAGATTTCAAAATGAAATATGAAAAAAAAAAAATGTAAAAACGTTTTGCTCTTTTGAGAAATGGATTTCAGTGCCGAATTCTGCTGGAGCAGCACTATTAACTGATACTGGTTGAAAATTTTTTTTCCCCATGACAGTATCCCTTTAAGAAAAACTGTGTAGTAGGTTTACACTCATTAGCCGCACTTTTTGTATAGCCAGACTATGTTTCCCTGGAAGCTCCGTCCCTGGCCTCCTCTTATAAATCACAGTTTTGTCAAAGTATGGGAATCACACGCTGTAAGCAGAATAACTGCATTTAAGATTTATTATATTTCCACACAACATGTTTCGGGCACCAAGGCCCTTTATCAAGTTGATAAAGGGCCTTGGTGCCCGAAACATGTTGTGTGGAAATATAAAATCTTAAATGCAGTTATTCTGCTTACAGCGTGTGATTCCCATACTTCGACACAACCCTTTAAGAAAAACTGTTGGGGTTCTAGGCATGGGGAGTTCTGTGTGCTGGTGCTATGAGCACTAGTAAATAAAGAATTCTTACTTGTTGGCCATTTCAGTAGAGAAGACATACACCACTTTGGATGGTGTTTTTCTCCCAGGTGCAGAGTCCAGTATTGAGGGTCCGTGTGAAGGAGTGGAAGACCTGGGGACGGAGGGATTGGAAGGGGTCATCGCGTGAGATGCATGGGACTCTAGGGGCATCCCTTGATCTGTAGTGTTGCAGTCTAGAACAATAAAAGCACAGTGAGAGAGGGAATACAGTTATAATAATTCACATACAGATAAACACCCACTTCACCAAATCCCTTTGTGGTCACTTTTTCCCTTCTCATAGGGACACTGGAATATGAATAGTAGAGGCCTGAATAGAAAGATGAGTAAATATAAGTAGCAATAACAATACATTTGTAGCCTTACAGAGCATTTGTTTTATAGATGGGGTCAATAACACCCATTTGAAAGCTGGAAAGAGACCGACAAAGAAGGCAAATAATTCAAAAACCAATAAAAAATTAAAATGTATATCATTGGTCACTCTATAATATACTAAAAATGTACTTAAAGGCGAACCACCCCTTTAAAGTGGCCATACACGTTAAAAGGAATTGGCCCGTGTAAAAATAAAAACTGGGTAAATAAATATATTGGTCTATGCGTGCAAAATAAAAAATGTTTCTAATATAGTTAGTTATTATAGTTAGGCTAAAATGTAATGTATACAGGCTGGAGTGACTGGATGTGTAACATAATAGCCAGAACACTACTTCCTGCTTTTCAACTCTCTAACTCTGAGTTAGTCAGTGACTATAAGGGGGGCCACATGGGACATAACTGGTCACTGAGTTTGTAATTGATCCTCAGCATTCAGCTCAGATTCAAAAGCAACAGATATGTCCCATGAGGCACCCCCTCAAGTCTCTGATTGGTTACTGCCTGGTAACCAATCAGTGGAAACCAAGAGAGCTGAAAAGCAGGAAGTAGTGTTCTGGCTATTATGTTACACATCTAGTCACTCCAGCCTTTATACATTACATTTTAGCCTAACTATATTAGAAACATGTTTTATTTCGCACAGCCTATTTACTTTTTTTTTTTTTCGCTGTTCAATTCATTTAAAGGGGTTGTTATCCTTTACATTAACTTTAAGTATGATGTAGAGTGTCATTTTTTATTTGTGTTTTTTTTTTTTAGTAAACTTTTTATTCATCAGCTCTCCAGTTTGCAGACACAGCAATCTGGTTGCTAGGCTCCAAATTCCCCTAGCAACCATGCACTGATTTAAATAAGAGACTGGAATATGAATAGGAGAGGCCTGAATAGAACGAAGAGCAATACAAAGTAACAATAGCAATACATTTGTAACCTTACAGAGTATTTGTTTTTAGTTGGGGTCAGTGACCCCCATTTGAAAGCTGGAAAGAGTTAGAAGATGGTAAATTAAAAAAAAAAAAACTAAAAAAAAAAAAATTTTAGACCAATTGAAAAGTTTCTTAGAATTTGCCATTCTATAACATACTAAAAGTTATCTTAAAGGTGAACCACCCCTTTAACATGCACTCCATCAAATGGAGGAAAGCGAAAGGAGCCAGACCGTGAAGCTGGCCATACATAGACCTCGCCAAACGAGTGTCTCTCATCGAAATCTGGCCATCAATCAGGGAAGACCATCTGAGAGTACCATACACTGGGCAATCAGCTGCCGACTTCATCTGTCAGCAGGTTATATCTGCCCGTGTAAGGAGGCCTTGAGCCCAACGTGTTACACAGCAGCTCACTGTAGAGAAGTCTCCCCTATGATTACTGGCAGGAGAGAATCACATGTTGCACATACGGACCCACGCTAATCCCTTCTTTAAAGGTTGTTTACCTTTAAATTACTTTTTAGTATGATGTAGAGAGGGATATCCTGAGACAATTTGCAATTGTTTTTCATTTTTTATTATTTGTGGTTTTAAGTTATTTAGCTTTTTATTCAGCAGCTCTCCAGTTTGTAATTTCAGCCATCTGGTTGCTAGGGTCCAAATTCCCATAGTAACCATACATTGATTTGAACAAAAGACTGGAATATGAATAGGAGAGGCCTGAATAGAAAGATGAGTAATACAAATTAGAAATAGCATTACATCTGTAGCCTTTCAGAGTATTTGTTTTTAGATGGGGGGTCTGTGACCCCCCCCCCCATTTGAAAGCTGGTAAGATTCAGAAGGAGGCTAATAATTCCAACACAATAAAAAAATATAGTGAAGAACAATTGAAAAGTTTCTTAGAATTGGCCATTCTATAACATACTAAAAGTTATCTTGAAGGTGAACCACCACTTTATCAATGAAACAAAAGCAGCAATTTACAATAAATAAGGGCAGGTCCAATGAAAACAAACATCTTGTTCAGAATGTAGCGCACTATATTTGGATCTATTACAGTAATCTGGTATGGGGCAATTCTCATTAAAGCCTAACTAAATAAGTAGCTAGAAATGTTGTACATTATGTTTTGTTCTTCTGTACCAGCCCAAGGCAACCACAGCCCTTTAGCAGTAAAGATCTGTGTCTCCAAAGATGCCCCAGTAGCTCCCCATCTTCTTTTCTGCTGATTCACTGCACATGCTCTGTGCTGCTGTCACTTACTGAGCTTAGGGAGCCACTCACAATATACAGTACACATAGAATAGAAATGTCACAATATAAGGCTGATTAGTAATTAATACACATAATTACTACATGGCAGCACAGAAACCAGTGCAATTAGCATCAGAATTTAATAATCAGCCGTGCAGCATCATATTATATTACAGGGGAAGCTCATTTTGTGCTGGATAATTAGTGACGAGCCCTAAGCTTAGCTTCTCAACAGCCAATCAGAGCCCACTGAGCATGTGAGTGTCACAGACACTTTCCAAGATGGTGACCCCCTGTGACAAGTTTGAAGTCCTGGATCATTGCTGCTATTGACAAGCTGACACTTAAGCCTCATGCAATAAGTTCACTATATAAATTGTGCCATTTTTAGGGTTTAGTTCTCCTTTAACAGCAGCCGGGTGTCAGATTGAAAATTTTGAAAGAAACTACACTGTGCAGCCTGGGTAAGTAGCGGTAGCTGCCAGTAAGAAATACATTTCTTTTAGACCTGTGCCTTTAAGAGGCGGCCAACCGAGTGAACATGACAGCTGTCCGTGTGTCTAATTACATGATATTATGCTCCAGACAACCCAGAATACCACATCCTAAAACACCACGAGCCATTTGGAAACAAAACTGAGCACGGTTTCTTTTTTTTTATTCTAAAGCACCACTGAACGGCTGCAAGTTTTTTTTTTTTTAAAAAAAAAAAAAAAAAAGCAAATTTAGTAGAGGTCACATGATGTGAAAGTATATTGAAATGTATTAATAAATGATAAGCTGCTTTTCTATTTTGGATATGTGCTGAATGGAAGCCGGGTATCCTGGAGGCAGACTGGATGTGAGGGACATTTCCCTTCTACCTAAAACTGGCACTTAATACTGACAGGACACTAACAGCTGCCAGCACTTGAGATGGGAGTTATTGATAGAATCTGCACACTCAGGAGGTGCCCAACACTTAGCAGACGCCCCTAAAACAAACAAAGATAGAAAACCCCCAACCAAATGTTTCCATGGGGCCCCCTGAGCAAAAGCTGCCACCATTTGTCCACTAAGGGGGTATAAAGTTACACACATTAACACCACACACTTCACTTACCCACATGTCAGACTAGGTGCCTGCAGAGAATACAGGACCTGCATGTGACAGTCAGTACTGACAGTTTCGGTCACACTATATATGAGCCCGTAAAATGTCGCACAGACTTGCTTTTTAGATCCGCAAAGTCCGATTAGTATCCTAATAAATTTGGCACTTGAAAAGACTGATCAAATCAAACTAAGGGGCAGATGTATCAAGGGTCGAATATCGAGGGTTAATTAACCCTCGATATTCGACTAGGAATTGAAATCCTTCGACTTCGAATATCGAAGTCGAAGGATTTAGCGCAGAAAATTAGATCAAACGATCGAAGGATTATTCCTTCGATCAAACGATTAAATCCTTCGAATCGACCGATTCGAAGGATTTTAATCCAACGATCAAAGGAATATCCTTCGATCAAAAAAAACTTAGGCAAGCCTATGGGGACCTTCCCCATAGGCTAACATTGACTTCGGTAGCTTTTATCTGCCGAACTAGGGGGTCGAAATTTTTTTTAAAGAGACAGTACTTCGACTATCGAATGGTCGAACGATTTTTAGTTCGAATCCTTCCATTCGAAGTCGTAGTCGAAGGTCGAAGTAGCCCATTCGATGGTCGAAGTAGCCCAAAAAACACTTCGAAATTCGAAGTTTTTTTACTTCTAATCCTTCACTGGAATTTAGTGAATCGGCCCCTAAATGTACAAAAGACAACAGCATTGAAAAAGGTCTGAACAATCGGCTCAAACGTGGCTAAATTGGACTGGATTGTGCAAAATGACTAGAGATGCATCAAATTCATTATTTTGGATTAGGCTGAACCCCTGAATCCTTCATGAAAGATTTGCCCGAACCAAATACAAAATTGCATATGCGAATTAGGGGTGGGAAGGGGAAAAACATTTTTACTTCTTAGTTTTGTGACAAAGGCACGTGATTTCCCTCCCACCCCTACTTTGCATATGCAAATTAGGATTCAGATTGGCCAGGAAGAAGGATTCGGCCGAATCCAAACCCTGCTGAAATAGGCTGAATCCTGGCCGAATACCGAACCGAATCCTGGATTCGGTGCATCCCTAAAAATGACCACAAGGTCTAGTCAGCCAGGATGCTCAGAGAGGCTACCATAAGACTAAAATTAACTTGCCAAACCACAATTGCAGCAGTTAGTTGCGCTTAAAAAACTCAGTCATTAAAGGGGTTTTTCACCTTTGAGTTAAATTTTAGTAGGACGTAGAGAGTGATATTTGCAATTGGTTTTCGTGTTTTGTGATTTGTGGTTTGTGGTTTTTGACGTATTTAGCTTTTTATTCAGCAGCTCTTCAGTTTGTAATTTCAGCAATCTGGTTGCTAGGGTCCAAATTACTCTAGAAACAGTGCATTTGACTGGAATATGAATAGAAAGAGGAGTAATAAAAAGTAGCAATAACAATGCAGTCATATGAAAAAGTTTGGGAACCCCCTCTCAGCCTGCACAATAATTGACTCCACTTTCAACAGAAATGATAACAGTGGAATCTTTCATTTCCCAGGAACATCTGAGTACTGGGGAGTCTAGAGGCTGTTACATTTGCAAAAGGAGCTCAACTAAGTATTGATGTAATTCTCTGTTGGGGTGCCCACATTTATGTACGTGTCTAACTTTGTTATGATGCATATTGTCTGTTAATCCATAAATGTTATGTCACTGCTGAAATACTACGGTTTCCATATGTTACATATTAAAAGGAAGTTGTAACTTTGAAAGCTCAGTCAATGATAAAACTCCAAAGAATTAAGAGGGGTTCCCAAACTTTTTCATATGACTGTACATTTGTAGCCTTACTGAGCATTTGTTGTTTAGACGGGGTCAGTGACCGCCATTTGTAAGGTGGAAAGGGTCTGACAAAAATGGCTGAAGTGACTGGATGTGTAACATAATAGCCAGAACACTACTTCCTGCTTTTCAGCTCTCTTGCTTCCCACTGATTGGTTACCAGGCAGTAACCTATCAGTGACTTTAGGGGAAGTACTTGGGTCATATCTGTTGCTTTTGAATCTGAGCTGAATGCTGAGGATCAATTGCAAACTCACTGAACAGAAATGTACCATGTGGCCCCCCTTCAAGTCGCTGACTAACTCAGAGTTAGAGAGCTGAAAAGCAGGAAGTAGTGTTCTGTTCTGTTACACATTCAGTCACATAGACTCAAAGATCCGCTTGTTTGGCGACATCGATATGCCACTAACGGCATGGCTATATCGCGGGTAATTCGAACGTTTGGCCGTATGGCCGAACGATCGAATTACGATACGATGCGCCAAGGGGCTCTGACGGGTCGGTCGGTTAGTTAAAAATCCAACCTTCCCGATCGTTATCGTGGCCAGATATCGATCGGGAAGACCCGTCGGAAGCCCCCATACACGGGCAGATAAGCTGTTAAATCGGTCCAAACTCAGAGTTAGAGAGCTGAAAAGCAGGAAGTAGTGTTCTGTTCTGTTGCACATTCAGTCACTGTTTTTTTAGATGGGGTCAGTGACTCCCATTTGAACTCTGGAAAGAATATGAAGAACGCAAATAATTAAAAAAAAAACTACAAGAAAAGATAAATAATGAAGACCAATTGAAATGTTGAGTATAGGCCCCAGTAGGTACGAAACGCGTTAGGCGGTTATCTGCATGTCCTAATAATTAATTGGAACTTTTAATTTTTGGTCTTTACTTTCAAAGAAAAACTCACAACTTTTTGCTGTTTTAAAGGTGAACCACCCATTTAATTTTGACAGAAGCTAAACATGAGCCATGATACTGTGCAACAAATATGAAGGGAAGCAGTAAATCAATAAACCATTCTGAGTGCAGACTCACCTTTCATTTCAGAATCTGTAGTGGGAGTGCCTGTATCTCTCTGATCGAAAGATTCTGCAGAAATACTTCTTTCCCTTTTCCCTTTGGCTCCATTGCCTGCCCCATTCTTAAGTCCCATGCTGCCCGCGGGTCCTTGCAGCGGCTTGGGGGTGTGGTTACCAGTCTTTGGGTCACAGGGGGAAGCTTGTGATTGGCTTGTGGAGCTTCCCTGCTTTCCCTGGCTAGAGAACTTGGAATCCAGCTGCGGGTTGCCGGATGGAGACATCACGGAAGGAGGGTGGACCATAACCTCCGGCTTGGATTTCGGGCTGCTGAAAAGAGAACAAGCATTGGTAAATGAATACACGTATAAGAACAGGCTCTGCTATCTCTCGGTTCTCACTCCTGCAACAATGCTGCAAGGCAGTCGATTAAAAGAACAGACGCCTGCAACATTAAAGCATATCAACAGGACAATAAACGGAGAATAAAGAATACAGTAAAAAAAAAAGGAAAGCTGTGCTCATAACTAAGCACTTTCCAAATATTAAGCAGGGGTGCAATGCAGAGATGTTGGAGAGTTCGGGAGCGATTTTGGGTATCTCACCAAAATGTAACCACTCCAATGCCTAGTAACTTTAAAGGTGAACTATTGTGAAAATGAAAATTAAATTTCTTCAGCATACTGAAATATTTTTTTTTTTTTTTTAACAATCAATTAATTAAAAGTTCTGAATAGTGTCTGAAATAATCACGTTTATCTTCACTATCCCTCTCTCGGCATTTGTTTCTCTTCATTCTATCTTCATGCAGCAGTTGGGCGACAGATATTTATTGACAGTTAGATCCAATATATCTTATAGGGGGGGCTCCTTTTGCCTAGAAGATGTATTAGAGCTCACTCTATTAAATTCACCAGACATCATGTCTCTCTACATGCAGAATTTGTGCAAAAGGCAGTTATTTTGTTAGATTTTGTTTGTACTGGAATCCGTTATTTGAGTGCGCTCACTGCTAGGAAAGGACGCCCCCCCCTTTAAAGGAGAATTCAACCGGTAACATAAAAAACACCAGCCCCTCTACCGTACGTAGACCCCCCCCGCCGCCTACCTGGTACCCAGGGCAAATGCCCCAAACTTTTTACTTTCCTCTCGGTGCAGATTCTGTCCTCGGGAGTTCACGGCTGCCATTTTCTTTTCTTCTTTATGGTTTGCTTCCGAAGTTTAATTTTCTGTGCATGCGCAGTTGGAGTAATATTCCGTTCTCAAACATTGCATGCGCAATTGTTCGGGGGCGGAATATTACTCCAACTGCGCATGCGCCTGAAAACGACGGTCTGCTTCCGAAGTTTAATGAAGAAAAGAACATGGCGGCCGTGAACTCCCGAGGACAGAATCTGCACCGAGAGGAAAGTAAAAAGTTAGGAGCATTTTCTCCGGGTAACGGGTAGGCTGGGGGGGGGGGGGGGTCTACGTAGGGTCGGGGTTTTTTATGTTACGGGTTGAATTACGGGATCTAACAGTCAGAGATTATCCGACAATAAATTGCTGCATGAAAACAGAATGAAGAGAAACAGCACTGAAAATAATCAAATCAGATTAAAGAGCTTCTATGAAGGAGGATCTGGCAGAAGCAATAACTCTAGTCATGAACAATAACTCCAGTTAGTTTTGGATTATATTTAACAGCTATTCTACAGGTCAGGTTGTTTTCAAGTTGTTCAATTCATATCCAATTGTGTTTGGTTTATGTTGTTCGACTTTGATTTTGTTTTAGCATAACCAAAGGATGTGGTTTATATTTTTGAGCTTTGGCAGTGATCACATGCCTTGGATGTTGTGTCCTTAACTTCTTTCAATCAAGACGGAAATTACATTAGTTTATTAAAGGAACAATAACACCAAAATATGTAAGTGTTCTAAAATGATATAATATAATTTTAGCATGCACTGGAAAAAGCTGTGTGTTTGCTTCAGAACGACTACTATAGTTTATATAAACAAGCTGCTGTGTAGCCATGGGGGCAGCCATTCAAGCACAGGATACACAGTAGATAACAGATAAGTACTACTATAGTTTATATAAACAAGCTGCTGTGTAGCCATGGGGGCAGCCATTCAAGCACAGGATACACAGTAGATAACAGATAAGTACTACTATAGTTTATATAAACAAGCTGCTGTGTAGTCATGGGGGCAGCCATTCAAGCACAGGATACACAGTAGATAACAGATCAGTACTACTATAGTTTCTATAAACAAGCTGCTGTGTAGCCATGGGGGCAGCCATTCAAGCACAGGATATACAGTAGATAACAGATAAGTACTACTATAGTTTATATAAACAAGCTGCTGTGTAGCTATGGGGGGCAGCCATTCAAGCACAGGATACACAGTAGATAACAGATAAGTACTACTATAGTTTATATAAACAAGCTGCTGTGTAGCCATGGGGGCAGCCATTCAAGCACAGGATACACAGTAGATAATAGATAAGTACTACTATAGTTTATATAAACAAGCTGCTGTGTAGCCATGGGGGCAGCCATTCAAGCACAGGATACACAGTAGATAACAGATAAGTACTACTATAGTTTATATAAACAAGCTGCTGTGTAACCATGGGGGCAGCCATTCAAGCACAGGATACACAGTAGATAACAGATAAGTACTACTATAGTTTATATAAACAAGCTGCTGTGTAGCCATGGGGGCAGCCATTCAAGCACAGGATACACAGTAGATAACAGTTAAGTACTACTATAGTTTATATAAACAAGCTGCTGTGTAGTCATGGGGGCAGCCATTCAAGCACAGGATACACAGTAGATAACAGTTAAGTACTACTATAGTTTATATAAACAAGCTGCTGTGTAGTCATGGGGGCAGCCATTCAAGCACAGGATACACAGTAGATAACAGTTAAGTACTACTATAGTTTATATAAACAAGCTGCTGTGTAGTCATGGGGGCAGCCATTCAAGCACAGGATACACAGTAGATAACAGATAAGTACTACTATAGTTTACTGTAGTATATATAAACAAGCTGCTGATTATTTCCCCAACAGCTTGAATGGCTGCCTCCATGGCTACACACAGCTTATTTAGATAAACAACAGTAGTCTTACTAAAGCAAACACTGTTTTTTACCAGTGCAGAGCAACAGTGCATTATATTTTAATTACTTTGATACACTTTTTGGTGTTACTGTTCCTTTAAGGAACAGAATTTTCATTGGCCCAGTCTAAAATGTTTTCCCCCATGACAGCAGTGATGAAGAATAACCTGCGTAAGTTATATACATGCGAGTATAAGATGCATAAGATTCCCGTTGCAAAGGAGATCTCTGATCACATCAGTTGCAGACACAAGAGGGCTCTGCACAGGCTGAACCAAATTTAACTACAGTGAACCTCTATTTTAAGTGCCCTGATTTTACGTTTTCATGCATTTTACAAAATGTATATGTGGTCCCACCAATTTATAACGCATTTCAATGGGTGCATTTCCCTGATTTTAACTCATGTTTTCCCTGTCCTGATGTTCCCCAAAATTTTTGTTTTCCTCTATGAATGTTATTATTTGTGAAATAAAGAGGTTTTTGTATAATTTTTCCATGGTTCTGCCTGTAAATGGTAAATTTCCTTCACTCCCATTGATATTTCTCCCTATTGCCTCATAGTTAAGACATTCCTGACTTAAAGGGATACTGTCATGGGAAAACTTGTTTTTTTTCCCCCAAAATGCAGTTAATAGTGCTGCTCCAGCAGAATTCTACACCGAAATACGTTTCTCAAAAGAGCAAACAGATTTGTTTATATTTCATTTTGAAATCTGACATGGGGCTAGACATTTTGTCAATTTCCCAGCTGCCCCCAGTTATGTAACTTGTGTTCTGATAAACTTCAGTCACTGTTTACTGCAAGTTGGAGTGATATCACCTCCCCCCCCAGCAGCCTAACAACAGAACAATGGGAAGGTAACCAGATAGCAGCTCCCTAACACAAGATAACAGCTGCCTGGTAGATCTAAGAACAACACTCAATGGTAAAATCCAGGTCCCACTGAGACACATTCAGTTACATTGAGTAGGAGAAACAACAGCCTGTCAGAAAGCAGTTCCATCCTAAAGTGCTGGCTCTTTCTGAAATCACATGACCAGGCAAAATGACCTGAGATGCACCTACACACCAATATTACAACTAAATACACTTGCTGGTTCAGGAATGAAATTTTATATTGTAGAGTGAATTATTTGCAGTGTAAACAGTGTCATTTAGAAATAAAAACTACTGCAATCTCTCTTTTTATTGACTAGTTCTGACTCTTGAAACAATGTAGCAGAAGAGCCAGACACAACACTGCTTTTTATACCAATTACATTTACACAAATTTTGGAAACGGCCATGACAGCAATTGTATCAAAGTTATGTCTGACAAATAGTAGTGACAGTCACCCATAGATATAGTCAAATAGGCAATACATGCAGAGATATTATCGTTGGCCAATAGAAATCTTTCCAATTGACTAAACAACCGATTACCATGGTATAAAAAAATGTCAGGGCAATCCACACATGGTCTAAATACTGTACATAACGAATTTGTTTGTGACTTCTTTGCATCTATGGCCAGTTGCAGAAGCAAGTATGAGATCTGTTATCAGGAAACTAGTTATCCAGAAAGCTCCGAATTATGGAAAGGCCATCTCCCATAGACCGTTTTATCCAAATTTTAAAAAAGGATTTCCATTTTCTCTGTAATAATAAAACAGTCGCTTGTACTTGATCCCAACTAAGATATAATTAATCCTTATTGGAGGCAAAACCAGCCTATTGGCTTTATTTAATGTTTACATGAATTTCTAGTAGGGATGCACGGAATCCACTATTTTGTATTTGGCCGAACCCCCGAATCCTGTGCGAAAGATTTGGCTGAATACCAAACCGAATCCTAATTTACATATGCAAATTAGTAGGAATGCACCGAATCGAGGATTCAGCCTTTTTCAGCAGCATTCGGATTTCGGCCGAATCCTTCTGCCTGGCCGAACCGAATCTGGGTCCTAATTTGCATATGTAAATTAGGGGTGGAAAGTAGGGATGCACCGAATCCACTTTTTTGGATTCGGCCGAACCCCCGAATCCTTCATGAAAGATTCGGCCGAATACCGAACCCTAATTTGCATATGCAAATTAGGGGCGGGAAGGGGAAAACATTTTACTTCCTTGTTCTCTGACAAAAAGTCACGCAATTTCCCTCCCCGCCCCTAATTTGCATATGCAAATTAGTATTCGGATTCGGTTCGGCCGGGTAGAAGGATTCGGCCAAATCCGAATCCTGCTGAAAAAGGCCGAATCCTGGCCGAATCCCGAACCGAATCCTGGATTCGGTGCATCCCTAGTGGAAAGGGAAATCGCGCGACTTTGTCACAAAACAAGGATGTTAAAAATGTTTTACCCTTCCCACCCGCTAATTTGCATATGCAGATTAGGATTCGGTTCGATATTCCGGGGTTCGCCCGAATCCAAAATAGTGGATTCGGTGCATCCCGGAAAGAAAGGGAAACTTTTTTTCTTCCTTGTTTTGTGGCAAAAAGCCACACATTTTCCCTCCCTGCTCCTAATTTAAATATGCAAATTAGGATTTGTTTAGGCTGGGCAGAAGGATTCTGCCGAATCCTGCTGAAAAAGGCTGAATCCCGAACCGAATTCTGGATTCGGTGCATCCCTATTTTCTAGTAGACTTAAGGCATGAAGATCCAAATTAAGGAAAGATGTTATCCAGATCACTCCAGGCCCCGAGCATTCTGGATAACAGGTCCCATACACCTTCCTATAGTTCCAGGAATATACAGTAATTCAGAATGAATTCCCAAATGTGACCCACAAGCAATGGGGCCAGAGTTCGGGGACCCCAGGCCTACGTGGAGCGACTTACCTCTGTGTGTTTCCTGATGGGGAGTTTCGCACTTTGGGGTTACTGGAATGCATTGACAGAGTTCCGGAGCTCACAGTCACAGATGCGCTGGGGCTTGCCAAGTTCTTTGGAGGGCTTGGGGTTTTTAAATCGGTCCTTAGAGCTTTCTGTGAAGTGCTTTTATCAATGTTGTCCTTTAGCTCGTCTTTCTCCTTTTTGTTTCGCTCTCTCTTGTTGAAGTGTGCTCTCCCCTCCTGCAGCTCCAGCATTCTTCGGACATGTGCCTCTCGCTGCAGAGGGAACGTTGTGCATCGCCAAGGCACACTGCAAAGGCAACACAGATAAACACAGCTGTTACACTCGCATGTTTATTCTAAAGCAAGATGGGGGGGGGATGCTGGGAATTGTAGTTTAATATCTGTTACGCTTGCTTCATCTGTGGCTACCTGCCGATACAATCTGGTTTCACCAGCAATAGAAATACATACATAAAAAATAGTATTTTAAAGGGGAAATCATTGCAGGGAGTCCATAATATTCATGGTTTCTCCATTCATGAAAATGTAGCCATTTAAACCACATGGAGATCACGTTCCCTTTAAAGGACGTGAAGTAGGTGGAAATGTTGTACATGATGTTTTGTGCTTCTGTATCAGCCCAAGGCAACCACAGCCCTTTAGCAGTAAAGATCTGTGTCTCCAAAGATGCCCCAGTAGCTCCCCATCTTCTTTTCTGCTGATTCACTGCACATGCTCTGTGCTGCTGTCACTTACTGAGCTTAGGGACCCACTCACAATATACAGTACACATAGAATAGAAATGTCACACTATAAGGCTGATTAGTAATTAATACACATAATTACTACATGGCAGCACAGAAACCAGTGCAATTAGCATCAGAATTGAATAATCAGCAAACCTGTAGCATCAGCTTATATTACAGCCAGGGAAGCTCATTTTCTGCTGGATAATTAGTGACGAGCCCTAAGCTTAGCTTCTCAACAGCCAATCAGAGCCAACTGAGCATGTGAGTGTCACAGACACTTTCCAAGATGGTGACCCCCTGTGACAAGTTTGAAGTCCTGGATCATTGCTGCTATTGACAAGCTGAAACTTTAGCCTCGTGCAATAAGTTCACTATATAAAATATGCCATTTTTAGCCATTTTTAGGGTTTAGTTCTCCTTTAAATAGAAATCTAAATGTAGACACATTAGCTTTACAACATCCTCTTGCATATAGAACTCATTAAATGTCTGATCAAACACCACTTATTAGCCTTGTTTCTGTTCAGTTTTCTTTAATTACACTTCATAATTTGCCTCATATTGCAATTTGACATGTAATTAAGCCGGCATCGTTAGCGGATAAACTGAACACAAGAAAGCCGTGCGGATAAAAACGGCAGACGGGCAAAGCCTGGAGCAAGTGCAATATGGAGAGGAGATATAGGCAGTTACCATGTTATTTCTACAGGCGACACGATGTATAAAGCAAAGGACTGCTGGTGACTGAGCAAAGATTATTTTATCCAAATTATCCACATTTTTAAAAATGATTCCCTTTTTTTTCTGCAATAATAAAACAATACCTTGTACTTGATCAGACTAAACACAACATGGCAACATAGTGAACACCAAGAACGGCCTAAAATGTATTCAGGACACTTTCAGGGTTAATGAACTATGAAAAGTTAAAAAATAAAATTATCGCTGTTGTTATTCCTTTCTATTCATATTCCAGTCGCTTATTCAAATCAATGCATGGTTGCTAGGGTAATTTGGACCCTAGTTACCAGATTGCTGAAATTGCAAAACTGGAGAGCTGCTGAATAAAAAGCTAAACTCGAAAATCACAAATTAAAAAAATAAAACCAATTGCAAATGGTGAACGACCTCGTCCATGGGAATTTTGGGTAAACCCAATACAGGTATAGGATCCCTAATTCGGAAACCCCGATATCCAGAAAGTTTCCCATAGACTCCATTTTATCCAAATAATCCAAATTTTTAAATATTATTTCCTTTTCTCTGTGTAATAATAAAACAGTCGCTTGTACTTGATCCCAACTAAGATATAATTAATCCTTATTGGAAGCAAAACCAGTCTATTCGGTTTATTTCATGTTTAAACTAATTCCCAGTAGAGATGAAGACCCAAATTACGGAAAGATCTGTTATCCGGAAATCCCCAGGTCCCGAGCATTCTGGATAACAGGTCCCATACCTGTATATGTTAAAGCCCCCATTAGTACATTTATTAAATTTAAAGGTGAACAACCCCTTTAAATTGGCTGTTTGGAAGCGGTCACAATACATATTAGGTTCTGGTCTTCTTTATTGTACTAGTACAGACTGATTGCCTTGTCTGTAAAGAGAGATCCCATAAAATGAACAGACATTCCCCTGTACTAAAACCACTGTCACAGCCTATACAGAGCGACACTTTAGAAAAGGAAGATGAATCGAAGTCTGCTTATAGCCTGAACATCAAGATACTACAGAAATATATTGGGAAAAGTATTTCCCTGTACAAAGCACAAATCACTAACTTTGCTTTTAAGGTGGCCATAGACGCAACGTCGCCAAACGAGCGGATCTTTCCCCGATATGCCATTAACGAGCATGGCTATATCGGGGTTAAACTGAACGTTCGGCTGAACGATCCGATTATGATGCGCAATGGGCTCCGGCGGGATTTGTCGGGTCAAAATCAAACCTGTCCGATCGACCAAACGACCGATCTCCGCCGGACAAAGCTGCCGGCACTCTCTACACACGATCCGAAAATCATACGAATCCTCGATTTGTACGATAGGACCTGTGCTTCTATGGCCAGCATTTAGTTACAATGTACCTATGGACGCCCAGCACCCTGGTGATTACGCAGAAAAAAAAGCACATCTTTCAAAAACTAATATTTCTACCTTTTTATCCAATGATAAAGCATAAAGGGATCATGGCTTTAAATTAAGGGTATTTAAAGGGGTGGTTCAACTTAAAAATACTACCGTATATACTCGAGTATAAGCCGTCCCGAGTATAAGCTGAGGTACCTAATTTTACCTCCAAAAACTGGGAAAGCTTATTGACTCGAGTATAAGCCGAGGGTGAGAAATGCAGCAGCTTCTGGTAAGTTTCAATCTCGTTTTTGGATGACTATTCTTAGGCGCCGGCTACTATTGTAAGCGCCGGCGAATATTCTTATTCTTAGGCGCCGGCGAATGTTCTTAGGCGCCGGCGAATGTTCTTAGGCGCCGGCGAATGTTCTTAGGCGCCGGCAAATGTTCTTAGGCGCCGGCAAATGTTCTTAGGCGCCGGCAAATGTTCTTAGGCGCCGGCAAATGTTCTTAGGCGCCGGCAAAAGTTCTTAGGCGCCGGCAAATGTTCTTAGGCGCCGGCAAATGTTCTTAGGCGCCGGCAAATGTTCTTAGGCGCCGGCAAATGTTCTTAGGCGCCGGCAAATGTTCTTAGGCGCCGGCAAATGTTCTTAGGCGCCGGCAAATGTTCTTAGGCGCCGGCAAATGTTCTTAGGCGCCGGCAAATGTTCTTAGGCGCCGGCAAATGTTCTTAGGCGCCGGCAAATGTTCTTAGGCGCCGGCAAATGTTCTTAGGCGCCGGCAAATGTTCTTAGGCGCCGGCAAATGTTCTTAGGCGCCGGCAAATGTTCTTAGGCGCCGGCAAATGTTCTTAGGCGCCTGCAAATGTTCTTAGGCGCCGGCTACTATTCTAAGGTGCCGGCTACTATTCTAAGGCGCCGGCGACCGGTTTTTGCGATTGACCCGAGTATAAGCCGAGGTAGAGTTTTTCAGCATATTTTGGGGGCTGAAAAACTCGGCTTATACTCGAGTATATACAGTAGTTGTTTTCAGATAGATCACAAGAAATAATGACTTTATCCAATTACTTTCTATTTTCTATGTGTGACCGTTTTTTCTAATATTGAAGTGTCAAGTTTCTCTTTTCACCTTCTGAAGCAGCTCTGGGAGGGGGGTCGCCGACCCTGTAAACTGTTCTAAATTGATACATTTAGTTGATACATTTCCTATCTTTGTCCCTGCTGAGCAGAATCCCTGAGTTTCATTACAGGCAGCTGTTAGAATTGATACAATAGTTGCGAATACTCCAGAGATGCTGCTGAGAAATGGATCAACTCAATGTTGTAAAATTATAACAGTTTTAGAGTCTGGGCCTGAATTACTGAGTTGTCAGACTCAAACACCAGAGACACCAACATTCAACTTCAAATTTAGATTTTGGAAAAACAGTAAAAAATAAATAATGGAAAATAACTGGAAAAAAGTCTTGGAAGGTGAACAACACATTTAAGCAAGCAGGGTTGCTAAATGATGAAATATGGAGAGTATAAAAAAAAAAGCAAAAACTGGTAAGTAACCCTAGTCTCATAGCTGGCTTGGAAGGCAAGAAGGAAGCAGTAACATAAATCAATATGGAGTTTGTAACAAAGCACTAATGTGGTGCCGTGAGTCAAGGACTAAGGATTTTGTGGTCAGGGATTCTGCTCCAAATGTGACGGGCTCTGTCTGGCACCGGCCCAAAGCTTCATACACTGGTGTTGGCACCGTAACTGCCTGTAAGCCACAGTGGTGACAGCATTGGGTTATGGGGCTGCTATTTATCAACAAGGGATTGGGCAGCTTGCCCAGAGGCAAATCCTAAAGGGAAACCTGACTCAGTACTAGAGACCTGGGTGTGGGGGCGTTGGGCAGAACAATGACCCTTTCCCTGATTAAAAAAATAAATAAATAAAAAACACCCTAAATGAAGGGTTTAGATTTGACTAAACATCTTCAAAATCTTAAAAATTGGCCTAGTTTGTGTTGCACGGGGAGCTCTGTTTGGATATTTATTTGTACAAGTGGGCCGGAGTTTGGACACTTTTCCACGCTCCCTTGTTTTCTATAAAAATACAAGTACAGCACGTGCCTCCTTTAAGGGTGGCGGCACACGTGGGAGCGACATATCTTCTCTACTGTGGGCGACTAATCTCCCCGAAATGCCTTCCCAACAGCAAGAATAGGAATCGCGGGATGGCATACGAATCGATTCAAATTTCCAAAGTCGCCTTAGGTTTCCTCAAGAGGCTATTTCAAGCGACTCTGGAAATCCGAAGTGATTACTATGCCACCCCACCTGCAATTCCTACAACACCCCGCCGGCAATTTCTAACCCATTCATTCCTCTGGCAATTTCTAAAACATCCCGCAAGCAATTCCTAAGCTATTCCTGCCAGCAATTCGTATTCTTGCCAAAAGGAAGGCATTAGGCCGCTGGGACACTAATGTCCCCGAATTTTCACGTCTGCCACCACCCTTAAAGGAAAACCTACCTATATTTTCCATATATCAAACACATGGAAAAAGGGGGTGCTAATTGTGTTCCCATAATATATTAAATATACATGTAATGTCTTGAGAAAGGCCCAGAACAGGACCGAAACGTTGACAATAAATTTTCTTTTCTAAACTGCATTATGAAGTCATGGAGTGCGTCAATATTGCACTAATTGCACTGGTTTCTGTGCTGCCATGTAGTAATTATGTGTATTAATTACTAATCAGCCTTATATTGTGACATTTCTATTCTATGTGTACTGTATATTGTGAGTGGCTCCCTAAGCTCAGTAAGTGACAGCAGCACAGAGCATGTGCAGTGAATCAGCAGAAAAGAAGATGGGGAGCTACTGGGGCATCTTTGGGCGCAATGTGATTGCCTTGGGCTCGCACAGAAAACAGTGTACAACATTTCTAGCTACTTCTTTAGTTAAGCTTTAGTTCTCCTTTAAGGAAAAGAACTCGATGCCCAGTAGATGGCTCTGTAACACTGGTGTCCACAGGGAAGACTCCAAAATAAAAAAGCAATATGGCAGATCCTACTCACATGGAAAAACACAAAAATGCAGAAAAGGAACACATCTTGCAAACAATAAGCTAAACTCAAAGCATCTCCGAATTCCGTTCAAGTTCCTATAACTAGAATCATAAGATGATAAGGTTACAACTTATTTACATTGTATCTCTTTAACAACTCAGGCCCCATAAGCACTTTGGCAGATACTGCAACTGAACTACTTTCTATATTATGCAGCCAAAATGTCATTTAAGTTAAGGCCCCACCTATCTCTACCTTTTAACCTTAAGCTGCCTGCCCCACCTCCTTTCCTTATGCCCTGGGCAAAGTATGTACATAACACAGTAGCCTGGCATGCAGGACTGTATTGCAAACAGGCAAGAGCTAGCCAAGCTGGCACATGTAGCAAGTTCTTGAAGGTTCTTAAAGGGGAACTATCGCGAAATATGAAAATATAATATAAGCTTCTGCAAACTGAAATAAGAAACTTCCTAAATACAAACAATTAAATGTTCTACATTGTTTCTGAAATAATCAAGTTTATCTTCACTATTCCTCTCTTAGCGTCTGTTTCTCTTCATTCTCTCTTTATGCAGCGGTTGGGTGTCAGATATTCACTGACAGTTAGATCCAATATATCTTATAGGAGGGGCTCCTTTTGCCTAGAAGATGTATTAGAGCTCACTCAAATAACTGATTCCAGTACAAACAAAATGTAACAAAATAACTGCCCTTTGCACAAATTCTGCAAGTAGAGAGACATGGGGGCCGATTCACTAAATTCGAGTGAAGGATTCGAATCCTGGCTCACTTCTCTGGGTCCCAAGGGATAGAAAACTCGGTCCACTTCTCTCTCCAATGTCATTTACTCTGAGGATATGGAAGTTATGCAAGGCGAAATATCGTCTAGCCAACCCCCACTCACTGGTCACCCCTTTCTTAGGAAATGCAGCTTTCCCTCCTGGTCTTTCGATGCACTTTAGAAACTACTGGGGTGCACAGGACCTATTCAGAACCTATGATTTTTTTAAATCCCCTAACTCTCAAGCAACGAACTCTTGAGGAAATTCAGACTAAGTTCTCTATCCCACCAAATAGGATGTATGAATTGGTACAAATACTTTATTTCATTGGCCGAGGCCTTCCCCGAGGCACATCATCTCCCTCCCTAACCCAATTTGAGAGGTTATGCTTAAAAGGTCTACCTAGGAAAGCCTTGATCTCTTCATTATACAATAATATTATGACTATTTCAGCCAATCCTTTCCCCAAGCACCCTTATATGTTAAAATGGGAGGAAATTACTTCCGATCCACTCACTATAGAGGATTGGACCGAAATCTGGGAAAATGCAAACAGAAGTGCAACATGTGTCAGACAGAAAGAAAGCATCTATAAATCATTGTTCTTCTGGTACGACACTCCAGCTAAGCTTAGCCGTATTTTTCCAGGCACTTCCCCGTTGTGTTGGAGAGGCTGTGGCCTTAGAGGAACGCAGCAACATATAATGTGGGAGTGCCCCAAATTAACATCATTATGGCACAAAGTGGAGGAGCTACTAACGAATGTTATTTCTAAAAACATCCATCTCGACATCTATACTACTTTGGTGGGCAGGCCATTTCCAGATATCACCCTTGCAGAACAAAGACTTATAAATTTTATTCTAACTGCCACCAGACTGGCTATTACAGCCCTTTGGAAATTGGCCTCCCCCCCAAAAATAGAGGATGTTATATATAGGGTGAGGGATATGAGAGAGATGGAATTCATGACGGCCAACATTAGGGGTAACAGATGTAAATGGGAGAAAGTGTGGTCAAAATGGGATGTATACATTGTCAGACTTTCTGAAACAAGGGTCTAAACTCAAATAGTTGGAATCATACCCGGATTTGATTGTTCTTTGGCATCTCCCCCCGCTCTATCCCACCATTGCACAATTTGTCATGCAACATTTGGTGGATTGTCGGTTAACTGGAGGATATGTAGGAATTGCTTATATTCCCCACCTTCTACTAGTCAATGTATGATTCCTTATTCTAAAAGAAAAATGGATAATTTCTCCTTTTGTTTCTGAATGTAACTTACCTACTTGAATTATACTAAATTGTTATACAATGTTCATTTTCAATGAGTATTGTTTGTATAACTACGATATGTATGCATCTTTTTCCAATAAAATTTTAAGTTATAAAAAAAAAAAAACTTCGAATTTCGAAGTTTTTTTTGGGCTACTTCGACCTTCGACTACGACTTAGAATCTAGGAATTCGAACTAAAAATTGTTCGACTATTCGATAGTCGAAGTACTGTCTCTTTAAAAAAAACTTCGACCCCCTAGTTCGGCAGATAAAAGCTACCAAAGTCAATGTTAGCCTATGGGGAAGGTCCCCATAGGCTTGCCTAAGTTTTTTTGATCGAAGGATATTCCTTCGATCGTTGGATTAAAATCCTTCGAATCGTTCGATTCAAAGGATTTAATCGTTCGATCGAAGGAATAATCCTTCGATCGTATTTTCTGCGCTAAATCCTTCGACTTCGATATTCGAAGTCGAAGGATTTCAATTCCTAGTCGAATATCGAGGGTTAATTAACCCTCGATATTCGACCCGTGATACATCTGCCCCATGATGTCTGGTGATTTGAACCCGGCCTGTAGAATAGCTGTTAAATACAATCCAAAATTAACTAGTTATTGCTTCTGCCAGATCCTCCTTTAATCTGATTTGATTAGTTTCAGTGCTGGCGTTTAAAGGGGAACTATTGTTAAAATGAAAATTCTAATATAAGCTGCATCACATGTAGAGAGACACGATGCCTGTTAAGTTTAATAGAGTGAGCTCTAATACATCTTCTAGGCCAGGGGTGTCCAACCTTCCCTGGGCCACATTGGAAAAAGAAAAATTGTCTGGGGCCACACATGAAATACATAAACACTTTTGTATTTGTAAAAGTAAAGAAAATACACAAAAAAGAACTACAATACCAGTTGGATAATCAGATTGAGTTATACACTGGAATATGGGACACCTGGATATTAAATAGACTTATTATATTATTATGACGTTTACTCTGGAACTGAGCGTTTCAAACAGGGCCGCGTTCATATACATCCTGGGCCGCAGGTTGGACACCCCTATTCTAGGCAAAAGGAGCTCCCCTATAAGATATATTGGATCTAACTGTCAGTGAATATCTGACACCCAACTGCTGCATGAAGAGAGAATGAAGAGTAATAAAAAAAGAGAATAAATCACACCACCCGTGACTTATACCTGGCATAACTCAGGATACCCTTTGGTCTAGAGAGGCCAAACCAAAAACTCATGGCTGCATGTGTCGGAGTTAATATATGGCCAGAGCACACCTTTAAAATGCAAGCAAATGTCGGTACACAGGACCGCCAACGTTTTTATACAAAGGACATTCTGGTTCTACGGGTTAAAAAGCACAAAAAAAAAACCTCAACTTACAAGCTATTCAGTTAAACCCTGGCGCACCTTTAAATCAGTTGCACCTTTAAAGGGACAGATACCTGGGGCTGATAGGTGATCTTATGTCAACAGGCTAAGCCAAGGAATTATTTGCACTGGGATTTAGCAGCGTTCATTCCAATCAACTTCCATTTCTCTCTCTTTGGCATGGGGCAAGAAGTGTTCTCAGACTGGCACTTCACTCAACTAAAGGTTGTTAATTTTCTCTTGGGTTTTCATTTTTTTATTATTTGTGGTTTTTGAGTTATTTTTATTAAGCAGCGTTGCAATTTCATCCGTCTGGTTGCTCAGGTCCAAAGGAACCCCTAGCAACCACGCATTGATTTGAAAAAAAAAAAAAAGACTAGCCAATGAAAAGACGAGGCCTTAATAGAAAGGTGAGTATTCAAAAGTAGCAATAACAATTCATGTGTAGCCTTAGAGAACTTTTGTTTTTGTTTTTTTTTTTTTAGATGGGGTCAGTGACCCCCTTTTGAAAGCTGAAAAGAATCAGAAATATAAAGCAAATGATTCCAAAAAACTTTTCAATTGGTCTTCATTTTTTAATTCTAAAAGTGGCTTAGAAATAGCCCTTCTATAACATACTAAAAGTTAACTTAAAGGGGTGGTTGCTATGTTATAGAACAGCCAATTTTAAGCAACTTTTCAAATGGTTTTCATTATTTAATTTTTATAGTTTTATAATTATTTGACTTTTACTTCTGACTCTCGGAAGCTTTTAAATGGGCGTCGCCGACTCCCTTCTAGAAAACAAATGCTCTGTAAGGCTACAAATGTATTGTTATTGCTACTTTCTATTACTCAGGCCTCTCCTATTCATATTCAGATCAATGCATGGTTGCTAGGGAAATTTGGACCCTAGTTACCAGATTGGTTAAGATGCAAACTGGAGAGCTGCTGAATAAAAAGCCAAATAACTGAAAAACCTTCAATAATAAAAAATTAAAACCAATTGCAAATTGTCTCAGAATATCACTCTCTGCATCATACTAAAAAAATATCTCAGAGGTGAACCACCCCTTTAAGGGTAAGGACACACCTGGAGATTTCCGAATCGCCTGAAGTTTCCACACGAGTAAACTTCGGGTGACTTCGGAAATCGAAGCGCCGCTAGTGCATTGGCGCAGACGTTTTTTCATTAAAGCAGGACGAAGACACGGGGAAGCAGTTTGGGGTGATTAGTCGCCCCAAAGAAGAGGCGATTAGTCCACAGGCGACTAAATCTCCCCGAATATCCAGGTGTGCCCTTACCCTAAAGGTGAATCACTCCTTTAAGCAACAATGGTCATCACTTTTTTTTTTTTCCTTTTTCCAAACCCCCCTCCCCAATTACATTTTGCTTTTCAAGCAGGTTTGTTTAATTAAGTTGGGCTTCAATTCGGCCGCTACTCACCAGGTCCCCTGGGGTCACGATACAGCAGTGCTCATCTTGTCTGGAAGTCAGTGAGGGCCCGTGCAACAGAAACGTAATTACCTGAAAGAGAGAAAAACATGTATTGTTAGGAGACAATATACACTCCCAATGGAAACGAGAAGCAATAGCCATGTAAGAGAGCATTCATAATACAAATGTATATGCGAGGAACCTCATTCTAATTCAACCTCTTCATCTTTAGCCATGTCAAGGACTTCTATGCAATACCATGGACTGGCAGAAAGGGAACCTGAATACCCAGTTAGACAAGCTTCACAGCAATACTTTCTGCAAAAGCTGCCCATACACAGTCAAACGAAAAGGACCAGTAACTTCAATTTATTTAAAAAAAAAAAAAAAAAAATTGTTAGTACAGATCGAAAAAAAAAAAAAAAAAAACCACAAGGACAAATTAAACTTTTAAATAGCTAAGTCTTTATTAAGAAATAACTTACTGAAACTCCGCTTGCGCTCCTCTTCAGAAAAGGCGATCCATCGCGCGGCTATCGATTTCTCCTCCCTGCTTTTCTGATGGGAGATAGCCATGGAGGAGAAATCGAGTGCCGTATAATGGATCGTCGCCCTGTCGCCTTTTCTGAAGAGGAGCGTAAGCGGAGTTTCGGTAAGTTATTTCTTAATAAAGACTTAATGGTTTAAAAGTTTAATATGTCTGGGTTTAAAAAAATTTATGTTACTGCTCCTTTAAAGGGGTGGTTTAACTTCAACTTAACGTTTAGTGTTATCGAATGTCTAATTTTAAGCAACTTTTCAATTGGTCTTCATTATTTTATATATATATATATATATATATATATATATATATATATATATATATATATATATATATATATATATATATATATATATATATATATATATATATATATAGTTTCTTAATTATTTGCTTTCTTCTTCGGACTCTTTGTAACGGGGGGGGGGGTTCGCTGATCCCATCTAAAAACAAATGCTCTGTAAAGGTGGTCATGGACGTAGAGATCAGGTGGTCATAGACGAAGAGATCCACTTGTATGGTGATCTCTCCCCAATATGCCCACATTGAAGTGGGCGTTATCGGGCTGATCCGATCGTGGGTCCTAGCGCCCAACAATCAGATCATAATGGATCCGATACAGGCGGTAGAGTCCTGCGCGGGTCCATTTTTTGAGACCCGAACCCGCAATCCGCAACCCGGACCCGCAACCTTACCCGCTTGGACCCGCTACCCGACCCTACCCGCAAGTACCTTATCCGCAACCCGGACCCGCTGACCATCAAGAATCGGGAAGTGCTGTCATTGGAAACTGGCAGTGACATCATCGGAAGTAGACGTGACCGGAAAAAAGGAGTGAATATCGATATTGAGAAGACCCGCGACCCGACCCGCAACCGGCAAAACCGCTGACCCGCGGGTGTACCCGCACCTGGAACTTCTAAACGCAACCCGCAGGGTACCGCAGTTTTTGCAGGTAACCCGCGGGTACCCGACCCGCTGCAGGACTCTAACAGGCGGTCGGATCACAGGACCACATACACGCATAGATGTGGCCGCAATCCAACGGGATTTTTTAACCTGCCCGATCGAGACCTGGCCAACTTTAGGCCAGATATGCCTTCGCCACCTCAGACCAGGCGAAGTGCAATAGAGTAGATAGGGATTGCTTCAAAAAAAAGTTGAAATTTTTTCTAAGTCCCAAAAAACGCTGGCGTCTTACTTTTTTAAGGATGATAGGCTCAAAAAGATTGTAATTTTTTTGGGGGTAATCTCCTTCACCCCCTACATTTCCTAACATATGGCACCTAAACTATACAGAGGGCACATGTGTAGGGCAGAAATAATTTTATTCGATAAAGCTTTCCCAGGCTTGTGTAGTATAATGTATTTGCTGCTACATATTCATCCATTCTAACTTGGGGCCGTATGCAAATTAGGCATCGCTAGTGTAACTTCGCTTTGCTTGACGAATTAACTCTAGCGCAACTTTGCTACATTTCACCACCCTGAGCGTAACTTCAGATTTTAGTGAATTAGTGGCACCCTGGCAAAACTTCACCTGGCGAAGTGCATTGAAGGCGTCGCTATCGCATTTTCGGCGCTCGGTGAATTTGCCCCTATACCTTTAAAAACAGGTTTTGTTGCACTACGAAAAATGCAATTCACACACCGGGTATGCAAAGGTCTAGTGCAATTTTTCTTTTCTAAAAAACGATTTAGTTGCCACCATGTGTTAGGGCTTTCACATACCTGCGTATGAAGGTAATGGGAATGAGAGGGAATTTGAAACCGATCGATATATAATTAATCGTGGAAGACTTGCTAATGAAGAGGCGCTTATCTTACTCAGTCAGACAAATTGAATAAGACACAGCAATACAAGAGCAGCAGGTAACACACAGTGCCATTGTTTACTGCATGAAAACATCAATTTTAAGATAAAAATGACCATAACAAATCACGGTGTGCAACTGTATTTATACAATTAAAGCCCAAAATAGTAAAAAAAAAAAAAAAAAAACTGCCAAAGCAATTGAAATTTACGGTTTATATTCCCATCAGTCTGCAAACTGCTTAAACTCAACCAAAATAGCCCTATCTATAAAAATGGGGCTGCCGGGCCCTGCTGTAATACTTAAACAACCATAAGCGCCATTACTCTTGCAAGAAGTTAGTACAGGTTTGGGACCTGTTATCCGGTAACCCAAAATCCAGGTTACAGGATGCCCTCCTCACATAGGCATAGCGTGACGTCATTTCGGGACCTCTGCGATTTACTAACGGGTGCTGGCATAATTTCACTAGCGAAGGAGAAAGATTGTAGCGCTACTTTGCACTCTAACGCCAGGCGAATTTTCGCTCTGGCAAATGGACGTAACTGTGCAAATTCACTAAAATGCGGATTATACTGAATGTTAGCTCTTGCGCCCGACTATCTGGCCTCATGTGTAGGGCAATATAACAACTTTATTTTCTTTTATTAAGGTTTCCCGGGCTTGTGTAGTGTAATGTATTTGATGCAACATATACGTCCATTGAAATTTAACTTCCCGCCACATGCAAATAAGCCAACGCTAGCGCAACTTAATTTTGCTTGCCGAATTAACTCTAGTGAAACTTTGCCATACTTCGGCGCCCTGGACGCAACTTCGCATTTTCAGTGAATTGTCCTGGCAAATTTTCGCCTGGTGAAGTGTGGCGGTGTGAGCGAAGCCGTCGCTGGCAAATTTTCACAGATTAGCGAATTTAGACTCCATTTTAGCCAAATACTCCAAATTCTTCAAAATAATATTCTTTTTCTCTGTAATAAACAGTAGCTTGTACTTCATCCAGACTTAAGGTGGCTAAAGGCGCACAGATAATATCGTATGAAAAAACTAATTTTCGCACAATATCCGGTGCGTGTACGGTTGGAAAAGAGCCAACCGATATCGGCAGAAGGCTTGGATATCGGATGGGGCCAGACATATTGTCAGTTTCCCAGCTGCCCGCGGTCATGTGACTTGTGCTCTGATAAATTTTAGTCACTCTTTACTGCTGTACTGCAAGTTGGCGTGATATCACCACCTCCCAGCAGCCTTATAAAGGAACAAAGGGAAGGTAACCAGATAGCAGCTCTCTAACACAAGATAACAGCTGCCTGGTAGATCTAAAAACAACACTCAATAGTAAAAGCCAAGTGCCACTGACACTGATTCAGTTACATTGAGTAGGAGAAATAACAGCCTGCCAGAAAGTAGTTCCAAGTCAATTGGCACAAGTCACATGACTGGGGCAGCTGGGAAACTGACAATATGTCTAGCCCCGTGTCAGATGTCAAAATTGAATTAAAAAAAATCTGTTTGCCCTTTTGAGAATTGGATTTCAGTGCAGAAGTCTGCTGGGGTAGCACTATTAACTGGAAAAAAAAAACATTTTCCCATGACCGTGACTGTTTATTCCCATCCATTTAAATGAAGCAGCCTGATGCAGGGAACCTCAACTAATCATCACTATTCTTTCCCATCAACTTAAAAACTGAAAATCAACCAGATATTCACCGGGCAAGATTTGAAAACTCAGCCCGACGGGCAGTGTTGATCCGAGTGTTGATCTGGTCCTCCCTAGTTGCCAAATCAAACAAATATTTAATGGGGATCTATCAGTGTTGGGCAAGGGTTTATGAAGTGGATGATTAAAAGGGTGTCAGTGATTAAGAACTACGGAGTTTGGCACATCTTAAACTGGCAAAGAAAATAACGTGAAATTTATAATGTAATAAATTAAACTTCTATGAATCATTGCAGATCAACATCCAGCAGAGCTAAAACATTATCTATCCCTGCTGTAGAAAAAAAAAAAAAACAAAAAAAAAAAAAACTATTTGGAGAAAATGGCAGTCAGGGGTGGCTATTTTTAATTCAGCATGGCATTTGCTTTCTGAATTATTCCCATGGCAACTTGAGAATGAAGCAAATCCTATGAATGACTATAAACATTTTGGTACTAGACGTAGGCTGAATTTTACAAGTACCACTTTAGACTGTAAGCTCCGATGGAGCAAGGGCTGCTGTATGGGCTGACCCGGAAATATCCTTCATTTACAAATAATAGTAACAGTCGTATTTAGATGTTTTAGCAATGGTTTTGTGAACCCTCCCGTGTCAACTGATGGGAAACAAAAGCACCTTAAAGGACCAGCAACAGCATTCTTTTTCCCTTTCTTTTAAATACGTATTTCCCCCCCAAAATAGGCTAGAGTAAGAAAAGCCGCCACCGTATCCACTGGAAACTCCATTACTGAATCCACTGAACTTTCTCTTGTGACTCTTCTAAGCTTTCAATTGGGGTCACTGACCACATCTAAAAATCAAATGTTCTGTAAGACACAAATTTGCTATTGTTACTTTCTATTCGAGCCCTCCCCTATTCCTAATCCAGTATCTAACGCAAATCAATGCATGGTTGTTAGGGTAATTTGAAACCTAGCAACCAGAACCTAGAGAGCTGCTGACTAAAAAGCTAAATAACTGAAAAACCACAAATAATAAAACATGAAAACCAATTGCAAAGTGTCTCAGAATATCCCTCTCTACATCATACTAACAGCCAATTAAAAAATTAAATGCTCTAAGATTTATCACTACTTTTTTAATGCTCATGTTTCTGTTCAGCCCCTCTCCTATTCATATTCCAGTCTCTTACTTAAATAAATACATGGTTGCTAGGGTAATTTGGACCCTAGCAACCATATTGCTGAAACTACAAACTAGACAGCTGTTGAATGAAAAGCTAAATAGCACTCCACATCATACTAAAAAGTTAACTTGTAGGTGAGCCACCTTCTTAATCTTAAAGGGGATGGCCAACTCTAAGCAACTTCCCAACTGATCTTCATTTATTTATTTATTTTTATTTTTTAATTATCTATTTATTTTTTTTTAACTATTTGACTTTCTTTTCTAATTTTTATAATTATTTGACATCTCCCTCCAACTCTTTTCAGCTTTCAATGGGAGTCACTGGCCCCATCAAAAAATTAAATGCTCTGTAAGATTTGTTATAACTACCGTATATACTCGAGTATAAGCCGTCCCGAGTATAAGCCGAGGTACCTAATTTTACCTCCAAAAACTGGGAAAGCTTATTGACTCGAGTATAAGCAGAGGGTGAGAAATGCAGCAGCTTCTGGTAAGTTTCAATCTCGTTTTTGGATGACTATTCTTAGGCGCCGGCTACTATTCTAAGGCGCCGGCGAATATTCTTAGGCACCGGCGAATATTCTAAGGCGCCGGCGAATATTCTTAGGCGCCGGCGAATATTCTTAGACGCCGGGAATATTCTTAGACGCCGGCGAATATTCTTAGACGCCGGCAAATATTCTTAGGCGCCGGCAAATATTCTTAGGCGCCAGCGAAGGCGAATATTCTTAGGCGAAGGCGAATATTCTTAGGCGCCGGCGACCGTTTTTGCGCTTGACCCGAGTATAAGCCGAGGTAGAGTTTTTCAGCATATTTTGGGGGCTGAAAAACTTGGCTTATACTCGAGTATATACGGTACCTTTAATTACTCATCTTTCTATTCAGCCCCTCTCCTATTCATATTCCAGTCTCTTCCTCAAATAAATATAGTTGCTAGAGTAATTTGGACCCTAGCAACCAGATGGCTGAAATTGCAAACTGGAGAGCTGCTGAATAAAAAGCTAAATAACTCACACCACAAATAATAAAAAATTAAAACCAATTGCAAATTGTCTGAAAATATCACTCTCTACATCATACTAACAATTAACTCAAAGCTGAATAAACCCTTGTGCCTATTCGGTCCCTTCATAAAGTCTTCAGCTTATCTGCCCATGTATGGGGCCCACTGATGGGTCTGAAAAATCATTGTATTATATCATACGAAAAGTTAATTTAAAGGTGAACAAGCCCTTTAAGATTGCTTAGAATTCTATTTTCTTTGCAGAAAAAAATAATAATAATAAAACCATTAATAAAAATGTAATAAAATGTTATTTTCAAGGCTTAAAGGAGAAGGAAAGGCTAAAACTAAGTAAGCTTTATCAGAAAGGTCTATATAAATACACCAGTAAACCCTCAAAGTAATGCTGCTCTGAGTCCTCTGTCAAAAGAAACAGCACATTTCTTTCCTTCTATTGTGTACTCATGGGCTTCTGTATCAGACTTCCTGTTTTCATCTTAAACCTCCAGGGCTAGGGCTTGAGCATGCTCAGTTTGCTCCTCCCTTCTCTGCTGTAATCTGAGCCCAGAGCTACGAGAGCAGGGAAAGACTCAGGCAGGAAGTGATGTCACACCAAGCTAATATTGCAGCTGCTATCCCAAACAAACAGAGAGAGCGGTTTACTCAGATATGGTAAAGCATTCTGTAGAATAAATTGTGTTAAAACTTGCATTATTGCGGCTAATCTATTGACAATAAACTGTTTCGGTAGCTTTCCTTCTCCTTTAAGCAGCAGGTAGGGATGCCCAGCCACATAAGACCTCAATTACAGAACTAATTAAACAGCCCAAAGAATAAGGAAGCGCACTCAGCAGTAGTAGTAGTAGTAGTAGTAATTTGGGGAATCATTGGCGAGTGCATGGCAGGAGAGCAGGGGGAAAGCACTGGAGCTATGGAGGGAGAACGAGTAATCCAGTAACCAGACTTAATGACAAGTCATTTGTGCCGCCTGCTCAGGCTGAAAATCAGATGTCAGTGATGTGCATTTGACCATTAAAACAAACACAGGGAGGTCACTGGAATCTTCCCTGAAATGAACAGGTCTCTATTTGTAGTGCAGCCAAACCTGCTACATCAGTAAGTGAACCCTCATTATGGCTCAATCTCAGAGGGGCCAGGTTTAAAATCTATGCAATGTTTTAATTATACCGATATTCTGGTTGTATTGTTATTTTAGCAACCGAAGAGCAGCAGAAATGACAGTAGAGGAAACATTAAATGTCAAAACCTACAAAGACCAACTGCAATTGGTCTCAGAATACTTTCAACTACGAGTATGGGACCTGTTATCCAGAATGCTCAGTATCTCGGGTTTTCCGGATAAGGGATCTTCCCATGATTCGGATCTTCATACCTCAAGTCTACAAGAAAATCATGTAAACATTAAATAAACCCAATAGGCTAGTTTTGCCTCCAATAAGGATTAATTATATCTTAGTTGGGATCAAGTACAAGTTACTGTTTTATTATTACACAGAAAAAGGAAATTTTGGATTATTTGGATAAACAGGAGGCTATGGAAGATTGCATTTGCGTAATCCAGAGCGTTCTGGATAATGGGTTTCCGGATAACAGATCCCATACCTACGTTTCCAGGTTTACACTACAGAAAAAAAAACATGGTGCCTTGCAACTAGGGAGGCACCAAGTTCACTTTTTCTGAATTCAGCCGATACCCCAAAACAAATCTGCATATGCAAATTAGCAACATCGGGGGGGGGAAGAGATTGGCAATTTCTGTAGACGTGACCTAAGTTACAATTGAGGGTTTGGATCGCCAGGACTTTGGATTCGGCAGAGCCAAATACGGATTTGGTGAATACCTACTTTCAGTCTTTCCCAAGCACGTCTCAAGCTGCTAACTTGCTGGTTTAAAGGAGAACTAAATCTTACAAATGTTGTACAAGATGTTTTGTGCTTCTGTACCAGCCCAAGGCAACCCCAGACCTTCAGCAGTAAAGATCTGTGTCTCCAAAGATGCCCCAGTAGCTCCCCATCTTCTTTTCTGCTGATTCACTGCACATGCTCTGTGCTGCTGTCACTTACTGAGCTTAGGGAGCCAGTCACAATATACAGTACACATAGAATGGAAATGTCACAATATAAGGCTGATTAGTCATTAATACACATAATTACTACATGGCAGCACAGAAACCAGTGCAATTAGCATCAGAATTTAATAATCAACAAACCTGTAGCATCAGCTTATATTACAGCCAGGGAAGCTCATTTTCTGCTGGATAATTAGTGACGAGCCCTAAGCTTAGCTTCTCAACAGCCAATCAGAGCCCACTGAGCATGTGAGTGTCACAGACACTTTCCAAGATGGTGACCCCCTGTGACAAGTTTGAAGTCCTGGATCATTGCTGCTATTGACAAGCTCAAACTTTAGCCTCGTGCAATAAGTTCACTGTATAAAATATGCCATTTATAGCCATATTCCCTTTTAGGGTTTGGTTCTCCTTTAAAGCAGGGATATGCAAACTTATTTTTTTTTACATGTTTATTACAGACAACAGCCAAACCTCACTACCCAGTTAGGGTTAAAGGCTCTGCCGCCATTGTGGCCAAGTACATTTTACACCGATACTTCAAAATAATCAGAACCAAAACAACGAACATGAAATACATTTGTACTTCCTGCGCATGAAATGTATGGGGACTAATTAACATTACCTGTAATTTGCCCTTGTGAACAAAAATCACCCATATTACTAAAAGAGAAATCGGCAGAGAGTTTCTCAAGTGCATGATGAATTATAGCACTTAATTACGGTATATCTCGAAGAGAGACACTTTCAAAATAGAAATCATTCATATACAGTGGATCGACCGTTAATTTTAATGCACTATTCAAATAACGGTGACCGATTCGATTGGATTCTCGAATAAAACGTTTGCAGTTTAGCCACCTATGTAGCGGGTCGGATCTCCTCTAGTCAGATTAAAGCAAAATACAATTTGCTAATCAGGGGCACCCACCCACCACACACAGACTGATGGTATGACCAGATGGGACAGCGGGTGGCCAGAAAACCGATTCTTACAACAGCCAACTGTCGTATCTAAATGGCGATTCACACTGGCAACTGTAGAAATATTTCTACGGACAGGTGCAAGCAGTAAGACGGGATCTCCCAAGCGAGCGGTCACTTAAACTGCACTTGGGAGAGGAACAAGCCCAAAAACACTGGAACACTCACATACACACACTGCCCATCACAAAACAAAAATTTCCCAATGGAGATTCGGGATATTTTTAGCCATATTGTGTAATGATCCAGTGACACTGGCACGTCACCAATACTATTGTGACTATTGCTTGGTCTTTTCCTGTACAAGGGAGGTACGCCACTGGACAATACAAATACAGGTATAGGACCCGTTATCCAGAATGCTCACAATGAGTGGTTTTCTTATAGAAAATCATGTGAACATTAAATAAACCCAACAGGCTTGTTTTGCTTTCAATAAGGATTAATTATGTAGTGCATGGTTCTGTTATAATCTTACAGAGAAAAAGACCAGAGCTTTCTGGATAATGGATCCCATACCTTTTTATTTAAAGGAACAGTAACGTCAAAAAATGAAAGTGTTTTAAAGTAATGAAAATATAATGCAGTGTTGCCCTGCACTGGTAAAACTGTTGTTTGCTTAAGAAACACTACTATTGTTTATATAAATAAGCTGCTGTGTAGCAATGGGGGCAGCCATTCAAAGGAGAAAAAGCTCAAGTTACACAGCAGATAGCAGATAAGTGCTGTCTGTCTAATAGTGTTATCTGTTATCCATTCGTTAACCTGTGCCATTTAGCCGTTTTTCAATTTCCGCCATTGCTCCACAGCAGCTTGTTTATATGAACTATAGTAGTGTTTCTGAAGCAAACACATCAGTTTTACCAGTGCAGGGCAACACTACATTATATTTTCATTACTTTAAAACACTTAAATTTTTTGGTGTTATTGTTCCTTTAAATGGATCCCATACCTTTGTATTTAAATTTCAGGGGAAAGCACAGAACTGATTAATACCAGGCAACGGCCCAGCAGGATAAAGTTAACTGTATTGAAAAATCATAAAAATCTATTTGCCAGGTAGTCCTCCCCTCAGCAATGGACATTGGGTTTAAAGGAGAAGCAAATCCAAAAGTTAAAAATCCCCTACCCTACAAAGACCCCCCTCCCTCCAGCCTAAAGGTGTCCATAGATGTAGAGATCCGCTTGTTTGGCGATGTCACCAAAACGAGCAGATCTCTGCCCGATATGCCCACATTGAAGTGGGCGATATCGGGCTGATCGTAATGCAGGAGAACAGGCACTCGGATCGCAGGACCACATACATACAGAGATACGGCCGCGATCCGACGGGATTTTTTAATCCACCTGATCGGGAAAGTCCATTGGATGGCCCCACACACGGGCCAATAAGCTGCCGACTCGGTCTGCAGCTTTTATTGGCCTGTGTATGGGGGCATTAAGTGTTTTCCCGGGCAAAAGCCCCTAACGTTTCACTTACCCCTCGGTGCAGATTCAGGCATCGGAGTTCATGGGCGCCATCTTCGGGCGATTCAGTAATCTCGGGAATGAGAAAATTGCTCCAACGGCGCATGCGCCGCCAGTCTCATTCCGAAGATTTCGAAAAGAGAAGATGGCGCACGTGAACTCCGCTGGACAGAATCTGCACTGAGGGGTGAGTAAAGACTTAGGGGCATTTCCCGGGGTAACACTTAGGCTGTGGGGGAGGAGGGAGGGTTTTTTTTAACTTTTGGGTTTGCTTCTCATATAATTACAATTAAGTAGGTTCCTCAACTTCTCAAGTCCAAGCTCGACCTCTCTACTTGGTAGTGTCTGGATCTCTGGATGGAAGGAGCAAGAAGCCGGCTCTTCTACAGAGGAACTAGCATGTGCTATAGTATATCATAGCACAGGCTTATATGTGCCAAAAAGGGTCAAAACTAACCTTGTGACTCAGAACAAACTGTTCCGTATCGAGTTTGATATTCCATATGTGACTGTACTTAGCCAAACATTAACCAAATACAGTAGCAGGGCTGAACTTCCGTGTCAAAACCATAATGATTTTTGTAAACACAACAAACTACAAATTCCATTTAACATGTCAAAATTTTCTGAAAGTTTCTGTGTAAATAAGCCTGAGGCACATCTAGTCGCTTCTACTTTCCGCCGTTTAGGAGCAGGTTTTTCTGTATTCTGGTAGTAAGGAATGACGAGACGGATTAGTAGCCAGTGACAAGGAGTAGCGACTGTGCCCTCTCATTAGCCGTTAGCCCAGATCACGTGAATTCGTTTAGAAGTACAAGAGTGCTAGAATCAGCGTTCCTCAAGATGTAGCGCAGTACAAAGAACGACCCTTTTATAAAACTAAGCCCAAAGTGATAAGCTGAAGATTCTAGATCATTCAGACCCTCTTTTCAACAATGGTCACATTCTACTCAATCAAATGCTCCTTTAGGAGAAATTCTACAGCCTAAACCACATTGCTGGCAAGGACTCAATGATGATCAATGATGAATGCTTCTCCAATGATTCTTTTCCTTGCTGCCCTTTCACTATATTTTTCCCCATCTTTTTCCCCTCTCTTTTGGCTGTTTTCTGTTCTGACCCGATTTCCCCACCCATATCTTCTAGGTATATTTTTATTTTATCCCTTGAGTTCTCCGGCTCCTTCTTCTAGACATTTGTACATATCGGAGTCTTTCATTGTGATTGGTATAGCAAGTGTGCAGGACAGTAAACTGGAACATTTGGAGTAAGACAAATACGGGTATGGGATCCGTTAAGAAAGCTCAGTCCAGAAAGCTCAGAATTACAGGAAGACCGTCTTCCCATAGACTCCATTCTATCCAAATTTTTTAAAAAATTATTCCCTTTTTCATGAGATGACAACAGAACCAAGCACTTTATACAAACTAAAATATAATGAATTCTTATTGGCAGCCATTCAAGCACAGGATACACAGTAGATAACAGATAAGTACTAGTATAGTTTATATTAGGGATGCACCGAATCCCCTATTTTGGATTCGGCCGAACCCCCGAATCCTTTGTGAAAAATTCGGCTGAATACCGAACCGAATCCGAACCCTAATTTGCATATGCAAATTAGGGGTGGGAAGTGAACAATAATTTAACTTCCTTGTTTTGTGACGAAAAGTCACGCAATTTCCCTCCCCACCCCTAATTTGCATATGCAAATTAGGATTCGGATTCGGTTCGGCCGGGCAGAAGGATTCGGCCGAATCCGAATCCTGCTGAAAAAGGCCGAATCCTGGCCGAATCCCGAACCGAATCCTGGATTCTGTGCATCCCTAGTTTATATAAACAAGCTGCTGTGTAGCCATGGGGGCAGCCATTCAAGCACAGGATACACAGTAGATAACAGATAAGTACTACTATAGTTTATATAAACAAGCTGCTGTGTAGCCATGGGGGCAGCCATTCAAGCACAGGATACACAGTAGATAACAGATAAGTACTACTATAGTTTATATAAACAAGCTGCTGTGTAGCCACGGGGGCAGCCATTCAAGCACAGGATACACAGTAGATAACAGATAAGTACTACTATAGTTTATATAAACAAGCTGCTGTGTAGCCATAGGGGCAGCCATTCAAGCACAGGATACACAGTAGATAACAGATAAGTACTACTATAGTTTATATAAACAAGCTGCTGTGTAGCCATGGGGGCAGCCATTCAAGCACAGGATACACAGTAGATAACAGATAAGTACTACTATAGTTTATATTAACAAGCTGCTGTGTGAATGTGCTGTAAAAATGTGGCCCCAGTGAGTGAACTACAACTTGATACACCCTGGCACTCTCTGTGGGAATTTACAATTGGTCATAGCGTTGCCCACATTACAATTAGACAGAACACCTTCATAACGTATCATTACAACTTCACAGCCACATTCTGCAAGTTGCAATAGAACAGCCGCCAAGACTACATGTCCCTTTCCCTGTTCTCAAAATAGGTGATTATACAGCTTCTCGCCTTCTACGTATCTGTCTGACTCGGCTGCCTCTTACTGTTTTTCGCACGGATTCTTACCAGCACTCCCTAAAGGTGAATGACGAAGGAGAAGTTCTAATAGCGGAGGATTCACTTGTCTGGCCCACAAAAACCACAGCACGCCGCTTTAAAGGGGTGGTTCATGTTTCAGTTCATTTTTAGTATCTTATAGAATGGTTAATTCTAAACAACTTCTCAGCTGGTCTTCATTATTTATTTTTTGTAGTTTTTTTTTTATCTCTTTTCGACTCTTAACAGCTTTTAAATGGGGGGACACTGACCCCATCTAAAAACAAATGCTCTGTAAGGCTACAAATGTATTCCTATTGCTACTTTTTAGGACTCATTTTTCTATTCAGATCTCTCCTATTCATATTCCAGTCTCTTATTTCGAATTCAAAAAGACCAACCGAAATGAAGTCGAAGTTTTGTTTTTTTTTAACAAATAAGTCAGTTTTTGATCAAATAGGTCCGTATTCGGCCGAATTAGAATAGTACGAATCAAGTAATAGTGCATTCAATCGAATCAGAGTCCACCAACTGACTTCAAATAGGTTCTAGGAGGTCCCCCCATAGGCTAAAACAACAATTTGGCAGGTTTTAGATGGCGAATGGTCAAATTCGAATTTTTAGAGACAGTACATGATAAATTTTGAAATTCTCGTTTTTGAATTTTTTGCAAATTCGAATAGAATTTGGACTATTCGCTAGTCGAGGAACACTTGAAATTCGATTTTTTTTTTCATTCGAAAATTCACCTCGACCTTTGATAAATCTGCCCCTAAAGGTGGTCATACTAAGTGATCTGCTCATTTGACGATTTCGCTAAACAAACAGGTCTCTACGTGTATGCCACCTTTAGAGTTGGAAACAGGTCAGACTGGGGGAAGTAAACTCCTCCTCTGCTCCCGAAGATTACCGGTCTTAAAACCAGAAGTAGAATACAGAACGAGAAGACACAGGGTTGAGTCCACACCATTCAACAGAAAAAGCACTGCCAATGGCTCCCAGTGCTTTTAGAAAGAGCCTGCACTTTAGGATGGAACTGCTTTCTGACAGGCTGTTGTTTCTCCTACTCAATGTAACTGAATGTGTCTCAGTGGGACCTGGATTTTACTACTGAGTGCTGTTCTTAGATCTACCAGGCAGCTGTTATCTGGTTACCTTCCCATTGTTCTGTTGGGAAGCTGCTGGGAGGGGGTTGATACCACTCAAATTTGCAGTACAGCAGTAAAGAGTGACTGAAATATATTACAGCACGAGTCACATGACTGGGGGCTCTTGGGAAACTGACAATATGTCTAGCCCCATGTCAGATTGCAAAATTAAATATAAAAAAAATCAGTTTGCTCTTTTGAAAAAGGGATTTTAATGTAGAATGCTAGAGCAGCACTATTAACAGACTAAAAAACATGTATCCCTTTAAGAACACTAGCAAGTGACAACAATACTGCCACTCCGTTTCAAAATCAAGAACCACCAGGGAGAGAATGGAAAGGGACAGACGCTGCTTTCAACAGCAATTCGTGCAAGTATCCCGACCCTAACCTGCCCCGTCCTTCCGCTTCTTCCCCTCTATTAACACCAGTGCCCGATCTGCAGTGACATAACGAAAGGGGTGGGGCAGCCGCGAATCTATAAATTTGCGGTAGCAGGCCCAACCCACAGGCCCCAGGCCGGCCCGCACATCGCTAATTTAAACATAACTTTAGAACAATGCGTAATGAATGTATATTGGGACGTTGCTTATAATGCTCTTTTTTTTTTTATTCTGCAAAATGTTATTTTTGGGTTAGCATCCCCTTTAAATACGAGGAATAGTAATAGCAGTAATACCTTGTAAGTTAAAAAGCCAAATAAGTTCGAAAAGAACCGACTTATAAATCACTGCGTGCTGATTACCTACCCGCTAGTCAACACGGGCTGACAGTAATGGTGCTGCTAATCTGCATTAGGCCGCTTCCGTGCTACGAAATGCCACGCTTTTTTTTTTTTCTAAGATGTCAGCTTGCAGGGAGACTCGGTGCTTCTCCTGAATTCAAAGAGCAACAACATGTCCAGGGAGAGAATGGAAATGTCTGTCTTCGGGGAGGGCGATAGCCTGGCTTCGTTTAATTACACAGGAAGCGGAGCTATTCCTGGAAATGTCATATTTTACACTATAACGCTGCTTACAATATCTATATATTGATATCTAGAAATCACACAAGCTATAAATAACCTGTATTCTTATAAACGGGGCTTGTGTCACATGACTCGTGTTTTCAAAGGAATAACGTAGCGCCCTACTGCTCCTATTTAAATGAATAATGCACCCCTCCCCCAATGCTATGCAATACTATGGAATGTCGAGGGTCTCCCGTCTGACTCACATGGAGCAATGACATATAGCGCTGCTCAGTGCCAAAACCGAGATCTGCTTTACTGCTTCGGGACCAGTTTACCGGACAACGCTCCATGTCTGTCCAATGGATCCTTTCATTCAATACTATTAGGAGTGGTGTCATTTTGACTGCAGATGCTCTCCAGAGAGAAATAACGGCAAAATAGCCCCATGTGCCATTACTAGGGATGCACCGAATCCACTTTTTTGGATTCGGCCGAACCCCCGAATCCTTCACGAAGGATTTGGCCAAATACCGAACCCGAATTTGCATATGCAAATATGCAAATTAGGGGTGGGAAGGGGAAAACATTTTTTACTTCCTTGTTTTCTGACAAAAAGTCACGCAATTTCCCTCCCTGCACCTAATTTGCATATTCAAATTATGATTCGGATTCGGTTCGGCCGGGCAGAAGGATTCGGCCGAATCCGAATCCTGCTGAAAAAGGCCGAATCCCGAACCGAATCCTGGATTCGGTGCATCCCTAGCCATTACGCTTAAAAGGTGGCCATAGACACAAAGATCCACTCGTTTGGCGACATCGACAAACGAGCGGATCTTTCCCCCGATATGCCATTAACGAGCATGGCCGAACGTTGCGATTATGATGCGCATTGGGCTCCGGCGAGATCTGTCGGGTCAAAATCAAACCTGACCGATCGTCCAAACAAAAGATGTCGGCACTCTCCACACACAATCCGAAGATCGTACAAATCCTCAATTCGTACAATAAGGATCAGCTTTAAGGGATACGGTCATGGGAAAAAAAATTCTTTCAAAATGCAACTATTAATAGTGCTGCTCCAGCAGAATTTTGCACTGAAATCCATTTCTCAAAAGAGCAATCTGATTTTTTTAGATTTAATTTTGAAATCTGACATGGAGCTAGACATATCATCAGTTTCCCAGCTGCCAGCGGTCATGTGACTTGTGCTTTGATAAACTTCAGTCACTCTTGCAAGTTGGAGTGATATCACCCCCTCCCTTTCCCCCCAGCAGCCTAACAACAGAACAATGGGAAGGTAACCAAATAGCAGCTCCCTAAGTGTCAGTCCACACGAGCAAATTCTGGGAGATTTAGCCGCCTGGCGACTAATCGCCTCTTCTTCTGGACCCGCAAAGGCGGTTTGGGGAGATTGTCGCCCAGAAGAAAAGGCAATTAGTCACCAGGCGACTAAATCTCCCTGAATCTGCTCGTGTGGACTGACCCTAAAGCTGGCCATAGATGCAAAGATCCGATCGCTCGAATCCTCGAACTTCCCCATCTCCCGACCTGCCACTAACCATCAAATAAAGTAGTAAAAGAACAGATATTCTGCCCCTGACAGCCATCGTACGAAAGTTATAAAGCTACGGACAGTCTCCCACTAAAAATCGTCCGATCGGCAATACATACAGAGATATTATCGGCAGCCGACAGAAATCTTTTAACCTGTCCGACCGACCAAACGACCGATCACCGCCGGACAAAAAATGACGGGACACTGCACACACGGTCCGAAAATCGTATGAATCCTCGATTCATATGATCGGATATTTGCGTCTATGGCCAGCTTTACACAAGATGGCAGCTGCCTTGTAGATCTAAGAACATCACTCAATAGTAAAATCCAGGTCCCACTGAGACACATTCAGTTACATTGAGTAGGAGAAACAACAGCCTGCCAGAAAGCAGTTCTAACTTAAAGTTTTGGCTCTTTCTGAAAGCACATGACCAGGCAAAATGACCCAAGATGGCTGCCTACGCACCAATATTACAACTAAAAAAAAAAATACAATGCAGTGTAAGCAGTGTAATTTAGAAATAAAAACATCATAAAAATTATGACAGAATCCCTCTAAGGCAGCAATACACCCGCACAAATATAATCGTACAAAATTGTTGTGCATGGGAGAACACTGTCCCAATCAGATATTAAACATGGTGCATTCGCAGAAGAGGAAACGTAGAGGAGCGATGAGATGAATCGCAGGTGTCACATCGGATGCGCCGAGTCGAAGGTAATAGTAATGTCGGACGTTGGGGCTGCGTGCATACGACACGGCTGTCTGATGCGAACGCTGCATGTTGCATTTTCATTAGGAATGGGCAACTTTTTTCGCCTTGTTTAGCCGCATAAATTACGCCCATAGACTTGTATGGCGTTACGCGTCAAAAGAAATTTGATGCCCATAGACTTTAATGGGCGTTGGCCATATCTCTCCGAGTGACGTATTTTTGGCGAAACAAAACGGGTCAAATTCGCCCAAGCCTAGTCATCATCTAACAGTTGTGTTGCATCGACAACGTCCAACATTGCTATTACTTACCTTAAATTGGGAGCATTGATGTGACGTCTGCGATTCATCTCAGCGTGTCGGAAGCAATCGCACTAAAATCACCCTAAAGGTAAGGCCACACTAGGCGATAGCGCCGCGATTTGACTCGCGGCGACTTTTCACCGCGACTTTAAATCCGCAGTCGCTGGGGAAACTTTTGCGCTGGCGTCTATGGGGAATCGCCAGCGTCAAAACACACGCGGCGATCTTTTTCCTATTGTCGCTCGAAATCGCCTAGCGAGGCGATTTCGAGCGACAATAGAAAAAAGATCGCCGCGTGTGTTTTGACGCTGGCGATTTTTCGCGATTCCCCATAGACGCCAGCGCAAAAGTTTCCCCAGCGATTGCGGATTAAAAGTCGCGGCGAAATGTCGCCGCGAGTCAAATCGCGGCGCTATCGCCTAGTGTGGCCTTAGCCTTATGGTTGATCTATATTTTCCTGAAGAGAAGCCTGAACATTATGGATCATTCATTCCTGTTCCTCTTAGACTGTAAGTGAACTGGAATTCCCTTTGGCCTTCGTATGTGTGCACTTGCTCTCCACCCATAACTTCATGGCTGTGAAATACTATGACTTTAACAATAACATGTAGGTGGATCAACTGAAACACACACACAAAGAACTCCAAAAATGTCAGCATACAAGTATTTCTGCAAAGTTACTAAACAAATAATACTTATTTTAGAACTGCTTATAGTCCACCATTGGCTTTAATGTTATTTGTACGGATGCACTGAATCCAGGATTCATCCTTTTTCAGCAGGATTCAGATTTGGCCGAATCCAAGTGCCTGGCTAAACAGAAAATCAAAAAAAAAAAAAAACCCACATAACTTTTTGTCACAAAAACAAAGTCGTCAAATTTTTTTACCCGCACGCTGCGCACACTGTTCTCTTTCTCCATTTGTTTCCCCGATTTACAAATTAGGATTCGGTTTGGTGTTCGGGCAAATCCAAAAATAGTAGGGATGCACCGAATTCACTTATTTTGGATTCGGTCGAACCCCGAAATCCTTTGTGAAAGATTTGGCTGAATACTGAACCGAACAGGTGGGAAGGCAATAAAATTTTTTTACAAAAAGTCACGCATATGCAAATTAGGATTTGGTTCGGCCGGGCAGAAGGATTCGACCGAATCTAAATCCTGCTGAAAAAGTCTGAATCCTGAATCGAATCCTGGATTTGTTGCATCCCTAGTCATTTGTAATTATTATTGAAACCATAAAGTAGAAGCCAGCTTATTCATGGGCCTACGGCCTACACTGTTTAAAGGGTCAGAAGCAAAAACAGAGAGGGATAAACAAATACAGGTATGGGATCCGTTATTCGGAAAGCCATTATCCAGAAAGCTCCTAATTACGGGAAGGCCGTTTCCCATAGAGAACATCATAACCAAATAACCCAGTAATAATAAAACAGTAGCTTGTACTTGATCCCAACTAAGATATAATTTATCCTTATTGAAAGCAAAACCAGCCTATTGGGTTTATTTAATGTTCACATGGTTTTCTACTTAAGGTATGAAGATCTAAATTACGTTATCTATACGTTATCTAGAAAAACCCCAGGTCCTGAGAATTCTGGTGGCCAAGGTGGTTGTAACTCACTGGATAGATAACTGGATGGTGTTCTGTAGAATGTGACTCCTATTAATGTTTCAGTACAATGGAACAAGAAGAGTCTTCTTAGATCTAATCAGACTTAATAAAAGAGTGTAACAGAGCTGCTCTTACATACATACAATACAGCAGTTAAGTCAGACAAGCACAAACAGGCTATGGCCATTATCAGGAGCCAATTAACCTGTCTGTAGGAGTCTCCCTGGTCATTATCAAACACAGGACCTCAAGCAGCAAAAACACTATTATTGCCTGTGCAACACAAAGTAAGCATTTCTTAAAGGGATGATTCAACTTTAATTTCTAGTTTATGTTTAGGTTTAGTTAATGTTTATAATGTTCTAGAATGGCTAAGTGTCGGCAACTTTTTAATTGGCTTTCATTTTTTATATTTTATAGATTGACGTTTTGCCTTCTTTCCAGCTTATAAACAGGGGTCACTGACCCCATCTAGAAAACAAGTACTCTGTAAGGCTACAATTGTATTGTTATTGCAACTTTTTATTCCTAATGTTTCTATTCAGGACCTCTCCTATTCATATTCCAGTCTCTTATTCAAATTGGCCCCTAGCGACCAGATGGCTGAAATTACAAACTGGAGAGCTGCTGGATAAAAAGCTAAATAACTCAAACACCACAAATAATAAAAAATGAAAACCAATTGCAAGTTGTCTCAGATTATCCCTCTATATAACATACTAACAGTTAATTTAAAGGTGAACAACACCTTTAAAGCGCACACACACACACACACACATATAATACACAAAAGCCATGAATATCCTGTAAATTATAGCCTTATAAACGGTGAGTTCTGATCTGATGTCATCAGTTTTAAACGGTGAGTTCTGATGTCATTTCTGCCACATGACTCACTGAAACGGGTGTATTCCATGAGTTCCATGACCTGTATAAAAACCATTCGGCCGTCGGCTGCCTTCAGCCTCGTGCTTTTATATGGTCATGAAACTCCTCGGTAACTTATAATATCCTTATATTTTACAAGAGGGGGTATTTTATTCACTTATCTCTCGCTCTCGCTCTACCTCGCTCTCGCTCTACCTCGCTCTCTCTCTCTCTCTACCTCGCTCTCTCTCTCTCTCTACCTCGCGCTCTCTCTCTCTACCTCGCGCTCTCTCTCTCTACCTCGCGCTCTCTCTCTCTACCTCGCGCTCTCTCTCTCTACCTCGCGCTCTCTCTCTCTACCTCGCGCTCTCTCTCTCTACCTCGCGCTCTCTCTCTCTCTAGCATATATATATCTCGCTATATATATATATATATATATATATATATATATATATATATATATATATATATATATATATATATATATATATATATATATATATATATATATATATATATCTATATCACTATATCTATATATCTCTATCAATCTATCTATCTATACCATAAAAATGAGGCATTTGCCTATAATGGAAACCATCTGTTACAATTCCGCAGCAAAATCAACTGAATGAACATTGTTCCATAAAGTAGAAAGGCTTGTATTCATTTTGCACAATTTTCAGACTCTGAGGCATTTCATTCAGGAGCACGTCAGCTGATTCATCGGAGAACTTTGGGAAGAGACGAGTCACTAAGGTTTTTGCTTTGTTTCCCCCTTTTTTAAAGGAAGAAAGGAAACAACATGGCACATACCATGACACCAGAAAGAAAAACACAGAGCGTATGCAATCTGTGTATCTCCTGCTGCTGCTAAACTAAACAGCAGGACAAGCATTCATACATGGAGGTGTTTATTTTCTTTACACCCTGTGCAGCTTCAGGAGCCTTGCAAAATCAGCCAGGCAGTGGGTACTACACTTTATATTGTGCTGGTATTTCAATGGCAAATACCTTTTCATACTGCATGGACAGCACAGTGCCAGTCCAGCATTAAATGTCTTCTATAACTTCATTATATAGTGAATAAAGTACCCCCTCTTGTAAAATAAGAATAATACGGAGGAGCTCCATGATCATATAAAAGCACAAGGCCGAAGACTTGAGTATTTTTTATACAGGTCATGAAACTCCGAGGTGACTTCTAATATTCTCATATTTTGCAACTGGGGGTACTTTATTTGTTATAACACACACGTTTCAGCGAGTCATGTGACTTAAATTACATCGGAACTCACCGTTTATAAGCACGAGGCAGAGTGTTATTATACAGGTCATGGAACGCCGAGGTCACTTCTAATATCCTCGGAGGTTACTTATTTATTATATAGGGATGCACCGAATCCACTATTTTGGATTCGGCCGAACCCCCGAATCCTTGGCGAAGGATTCGGCCGAATACCGAACCGAATCCGAACCCTAATTTGCATATGTAAATTAGGGGTGGGAAGGGGAAAACATTTTTAACTTCCTTGTTTTGTGACAAAAAGTCTCTCAATTTCCCTCCCCGCCCCTAATTTGCATATGTGAATTAGTGTTCGGATTCGGTTCGGCCGGGCAGAAGGATTCGGCCGAATCCGAATCCTGCTGAAAAAGGCCGAATCCCGAACCGAATCCTGGATTCGGTGCATCCCTATTATTATAATACACAAGTTTTAGTGAGTCATGTGACAGAATTGACATCACTACGCACCGTTTATAATTGATGACATCACTAGTCACGGTTTATAAAGATATAATACACAAAAGCCATGAATATCTTGTAACTGATATCCTTATAAATGGTGAGTTCTGATGTTATCAGTTATAAACGGTGAGCTCTGGTGTAATTTCTGTCACATGACTCACTGAAACTTGTGTATTATAATAAAGGCCTTCGGCCTCGTACTTTTATATGGTCATGAAACTGCTCAGTAACTTATATCCTTATAATTTACACAAGGGGGTACTTTATTCACTATATAAATTTACAAAATATTCATGGCTTTTGTGTATTATATATAAAATCATTCCTTCGCATGTTGTACAACAAAAACAATAAGCAATAAGGAGCATGGCCTACCAGTTCAAGGGATGAGATCTTAGGACATGGGGTCATATGACCAAATAAGCCTTAAAGGGGTGGTTCACCTTTAAGTTAACTTTTAGTACGCTATAGAACAGCCAATTATAAGCCACTTTTGAATTGGATTTCATTAATTAATTAACCATTTTTGAATTATCTGCCGTTTTTCTGATTCTTTCCATCTTTCAATTGGGGGTCACTGACCCCATCTAAAAAATAAATGCTCTGTAAGGCTACAAATGTATTTTTATTGCTCATCTTTCTATTCAGGACTCTCCTATTCATAGCCCAGTCTTGTATTCAAATCAATGCATGGTTGCTAGGGTAATTTGGATCCTAGCAACCAGATTGCCAAAACTGGAAAGCTGCTGAATAAAAAGCTAAATAACTGAAAAACCAGAAATAATAAAAAATGAAAACCAATTGCAGATTGTCTCAGAATATCCCTCTCTACATCATAGTAAAAGTTAACTCGGATTTCAAGCACAGTGCCTAAACATCAGGAACAATTTCAGCTTGAGGTGCAGTTTCAACCAATCAATCTGCAGTGTAAAAGTGATGCATCATGAATGAACACTAAAAAGGCAGCAGTGTAATGGAGAGAATATTTATATAGTGGCTCTCTGTGCAAAATAACCTAGGATTTCATTTTATAGACAAAGTGAACCCACTAGTAAACATGTTTTTTTTCTTTCACTACAAAGAATTGACCTACATTATATAAGGCTACAAATGTCTAGACCAGTAATCAACCTTCATAAATCAACCATAACGGAGTATTAGATCCTTAACAACTAATCTCTTATTGATTACAGAAATGTTCCATGAAATCGGCCAACTACTGAACCCAAAGTATTTGCCTCTCTATATACTGAATTTCCCCCACCACCTAATTTACTACATCATTTACAGTACCATATCCAGAAAACAGATTATTCTGTTATTTATGGAAAAGGTGTTTATGGAAGCAGCATCAAGGATTTGTAAGGCACTACAATATAGACAGGTAATCATTGATAAATACAGGTGAAATCTGTCAATATCACAATAAAGAAATCAGGGAAGCCCATTGCCTAAAGCACATATGGTCAGAGACAGGCCACTGCCCTTCTTCTTCTTCATCAGACACTGCTGAATGGAAGTGGTTCTCAAAATTTCAAGGTTGAAGCAGTCCAATATTTGGTCAGGATCCCCTTAATCCTTCGGCCTGGCCGAACCAAATCCTAATTTGTATATGCAAATTAGGGGCGGGGAGGGAATCACGTGACTTTTTGTCACAAAACAAGGAAGTAAGAAATTTTTTTCCCCCTTCCTACCACTAATTTGCATATGAAAATTAGGATTCGGAATTCGCCCGAATCTTTCGCAAAGGATAAACATTGTTGCATTAGCCTTCCTACTAAAGTTCAGGTAACATACAGGACAGCAATTATGTACTGACCAAAATTTGACACCAAACGCCCTTCAGGTGGGGCATCCAGGCTATTTAGGACTGGAATAAACACCCAGGCCATATCTCACCCTGACCCTCCTTAGGATAAAGTAGCACGGGGAGATTTAGTCGCCCGGCGACTAATCTCCTCTTCTTTGGGACGACTAATCTCCCATTAACTGCTTTTCCCTTCCTACCGCCTGCTAGAATGAAAAACCGCCAGCGGCACGGCACTCCGTGGTCGCCCGAAGTTTCCTCATGAGGCAACTTTGGAAAACAAAGCCATGCTGCTGGCGATTTTTCATTCTAGCAGGCAATAGGCAGGGCAAAGCAGTTTGGGGAGAGTACAAAAAAAGAGTCAATTTGCAGGGCGACTAAATCTCACCGAATCTCTCAGTGTGACCTTACCCTTAAAGGGGTTGTTCACCTTCAAACACCTTTTCCAGTTTAGCTGGTTTCAGATAGTTCACCAGAAATTAAGACGTTTTGCAATTACTTTCGATCTTCTATTGGTGATTGTTATAAGGTTTTATTTCTCACCTTCTAAAGCAGCCCAGGGGGGGGGGGGGGTCACGACTCTTTAACTGTTCTAAATTGATAAATGTTTTATACTCTGTGAAGCAAAATCCCTGAATTTCATTAAAGGCAGCTGTTAGAATGGATACAATAGTTGTACTTATATTTCAAAGAAACTGCTGAAACATTAAACTTTAAAGGAGACATATAGGAGAAATGAAAAACCCCTAATTTTGTAGGCAATTATAAGTAATATATGGTGTTGCTTTTACATGGTGCTAAAAATGATTAACTTTAAAAATAGCCCCTTTATTGGAGCTCCCTATAGATGTTCTCTGGTCCCTGTCGGTGTTTCAATGAGGGGTGGGCGTGTCCTTATGGTCCCTAACAGCACAGAAGGAGGGGAACAGCCAATCACAGCCCTGCGGTCAAACAAGCACAGACAGGCTTCAGTTCCCTATCAGGTTCTGCTAGCTGCTGATTGGTTCTTATCCTACAGTACAGTGAGCTGAGAGCCGCTGCCTCCCCTGCACAGCCTGGGAATTCAGGGAGTGGGAAGTGGAAGAGAAGGGAGGGATTATTAGGGTTTTTGCAGAAATATTAAATAAATCAGCCTGAAAAAAATCTTTAAGCTCAATTCTTCTATATAATGCACTGGTAGATTCATATTTTTCACACTAAATGTCTCCCTTAAACTTCAGTTTTGGAAAAACGATAAAAAAACGGAAAGCAATTGAAAAAAAAGTATTTATTTGTGGTGAAGAAACTGAAATAACTAAAATGAAAAAAAAAAAAAAAAACGTTTTTGGAAGGTGAACAACCCCTTTAAGCAGTCGGACAAAATTGAACAAACTTTTCGAGGTCCGTCCTGCTTTTCGACCAAAACGACACCAAATCATAGAGGGAAAACCCAGCAAATACTTTCTTGTGTTCTCTAGTAAACAGAAGAGACAACTTTGCGGTGATGAAGACCTCCAGTGAGTACAGAGATGGACAGCAGACCATAGGGGTGATTGTAGCCTTAATACTATTGAGGCTTCACTAAAACCAGCCCTGTGACATCTAAAACTTCAAAAGGCCGGCAGGGGAGATGGAACATACTGGTTTGCCCATTGGCTTTGCTGCTGTGACTTAACGATACACGAATGATACATGTCCCCCCCCCACGTGGCTTTAATCTTAACAGGCTCGGACTGTGCAAATTACTCCCAAAAACACAAAAGAAGACGCACAGAGAGCTCAATGGTTGCTGAATAAGTGCAGCATGGCTCCAATACAATTTAAAGGAGACGTGTAAAAAATAAGAACGTACCAGTGCATTACACTCATTTAGATATAGAAGAATTGTGCTTAAAAAAGTAGTGTTTCAGGCTGATTTATTGAATATTTTTGCAAAAACCCTAATAATCCCTTCTCTTACACTTCCCTGAATTCCCAGGCTGTGCAGGGGAGCCGGTGGCTCTCAGATAACTGCACTGTAGGACAGGAACCAATCAGCAGCTAGCAGGACCTGATAGGGAACTGATGCCTGTCTGTGCTTGTGTGACTGCAGGGCTGTGATTGGCTTTCCAGCCTCTTATTCAAATCAATGCATGGTTGCTAGGGTAATGTGGACCCTAGCAAACTGGACAGCTGCTGGAAAAAAAAGCCAACAATTAATAAAAAATAAAAATCAATTGCGAAATGTCTCAGAATATCACTCTCTATATTATACTAAAGGTTAATCTAAAGCTAAACAACCCATTTAAAGGGGTTGTTCACATTCCAAACACATTTTCAATTCAGTCGTTTTCAGATTGTTCCCCAGAAATAAAGACTTTTTTTCAAATATTTTTCATTATTTATTTTTTTACAGTTTTTCCAAAATCCAAAAAGCTGATCGTCCCTGTCTCTGGTCTGGCAGCTCAGAAATTCAGACGCAGACTCTAAACTGTGTTGCAACATTTAATTGATCCATTTCTCAGCAGCATCTCTGGAGTATTAGCAACTATTGTATCAAGTCTAACAGCCTGTAATGAAACCCAGAGATTCTGCTCAGCAGGGACAAAGATAACAAATGTAGCAACTAAATGTATCAATCAGTTTACGGGGTCTGTGACCCCCCCAGAGCTGCTTCAGAAGGTGAAAAATGACACTTTACACTTCAATATTAGAAAAACAGTCAAACATAGAAAATAGAAAGTCAATAGAAAAAGTTGTTATTTCTGGTGATCTATCTGAAAATAACTAGTTGTTTGAAGGTGAACCACCCCTTTCAGGGCCCAAAATCAAACAAACGTGACCATTTCATTCTGGTTGGAAGGATGGGTAACGGATTTGTCTGTATACAAATGGTTGGATGTGCAATTTCCTTAGTAACCCACAGCGGAGGTGCCTAGTATACAACCAGGGTTTGCTCAGAAGGTGCAAATGTTTCCTAATTCACCATACAAATCTGCTCTTCCGCAGGCAACTAATCTCCTAAAAATGTCCTGCCACCAGCAATAATGTGACCCTCCGGTGGGCAAACTTACACATTGCTTTAGTTTTCCAAAGTAGCATGAAATTACCTTGTGGTTACCTTGAAATTACCGGAAATCTCCATGTGTGCCATAGTCGTCCTGCCTACATTAAATACTAGACTTCCCGCAACAGGGCCTCATCTCCAGCATTCATACCACCACTCATGAAGTCTTATATCCCAGCATCCCCAGTTATGCCCCACATATCCTCAACCTTCCCAGGACACAATAGCTGAGCCAGCAACCATGACACAAGCCCCAGGGTTTTAACACTAGAGTCCACTTTCCTGCCCCAGAAACATTTACACACATAATCTGGTTCCCTCAAGCAAGAGAACCTCCATACCTTTACCTAATTTTCACAATGCATCTGCCCCAGATACTCTTACAGACCCTAGTGTTCAAACCTTTGGGCCTATTGTCTTTTCAAATATCATTTACTAACATACAACAGTGTCCCCAATAGCCGCACACTCCCAGTATCTCCAAAACTAGAGCATTCTTCCACCCCAGATACAGTTACAGACAAGGGTCACCCATACCATGTCTCTTATGGCAGGCGCCATTATTGCAAGAACCCAGTGCCCCACACTCCATAGATTTCTCTCATCCGATGTCCTTACACACTCACCTGAGCCATTTCCCCAACAAAACGCTCACCTCTATTAAGTCAGATACCCTTGCACAGACCACAGTTCCCCAATTATAGATATTTCCTTTATAAAAAACAGGCAGTACCCCACAGTGTGGTCTACTCCAAAGTCCAACATGCCCTATACACCATGGCCTGTTCCCTTCTCCCTCTCACATTCCCAGTGTCCCACACCAAGGCCTGTTCCCTTCTCCCTCTCACATTCCCAGTGTCCCACACCAAGGCCTGTTCCCTTCTGTCCCACTCACATTCCCAGTGTCCCACACCAAGGCCTGTTCCCTTCTGTCCCTCTCACATTCCCAGTGTCCCACACCAAGGCCTGTTCCCTTCTGTCCCTCTCACATTCCCAGTGTCCCACACCAAGGCCTGTTCCCTTCTCCCTCTCACATTCCCAGTGTCCCACACCAAGGCCTGTTCCCTTCTGTCCCTCTCACATTCCCAGTGTCCCACACCAAGGCCTGTTCCCTTCTCCCTCTCACATTCCCAGTGTCCCACACCAAGGCCTGTTCCCTTCTCCCTCTCACATTCCCAGTGTCCCACACCAAGGCCTGTTCCCTTCTCCCTCTCACATTCCCAGTGTCCCACACCAAGGCCTGTTCCCTTCTCCCTCTCACATTCCCAGTGTCCCACACCAAGGCCTGTTCCCTTCTCCCTCTCACATTCCCAGTGTCCCACACCAAGGCCTGTTCCCTTCTCTCCCTCTCACATTCCCAGTGTCTCACACCAAGGCCTGTTCCCTTCTCCCTCTCACATTCCCAGTGTCCCACACCAAGGCCTGTTCCCTTCTCCCTCTCACATTCCCAGTGTCCCACACCAAGGCCTGTTCCCTTCTCTCCCTCTCACATTCCCAGTGTCTCACACCAAGGCCTGTTCCCTTCTCCCTCTCACATTCCCAGTGTCCCACACCAAGGCCTGTTCCCTTCTGTCCCTCTCACATTCCCAGTGTCTCACACCAAGGCCTGTTCCCTTCTCCCTCTCACATTCCCAGTGTCCCACACCAAGGCCTGTTCCCTTCTGTCCCTCTCACATTCCCAGTGTCCCACACCAAGGCCTGTTCCCTTCTGTCCCTCTCACATTCCCAGTGTCCCACACCAAGGCCTGTTCCCTTCTGTCCCTCTCACATTCCCAGTGTCCCACACCAAGGCCTGTTCCCTTCTCCCTCTCACATTCCCAGTGTCCCACACCAAGGCCTGTTCCCTTCTGTCCCTCTCACATTCCCAGTGTCCCACACCAAGGCCTGTTCCCTTCTCCCTCTCACATTCCCAGTGTCCCACACCAAGGCCTGTTCCCTTCTCCCTCTCACATTCCCAGTGTCCCACACCAAGGCCTGTTCCCTTCTCCCTCTCACATTCCCAGTGTCCCACACCAAGGCCTGTTCCCTTCTCTCCCTCTCACATTCCCAGTGTCTCACACCAAGGCCTGTTCCCTTCTCTCCCTCTCACATTCCCAGTGTCCCACACCAAGGCCTGTTCCCTTCTCCCTCTCACATTCCCAGTGTCCCACACCAAGGCCTGTTCCCTTCTGTCCCTCTCACATTCCCAGTGTCCCACACCAAGGCCTGCTCTTCCCACTCCGCCTCCTGGTTGGGCCTGACTGTCCCATAGTTCGTGCATAAATTCCTACTCCCGCCTGAGGTTCGGCTCATGGCTTCGGCCTAAGCAACAAGGTAGACGCACCGAAAGCAGCGCGAGTCCTACCCGCTCCCAGGCACACGCATCCCGCCAGCACTTACCGGTAGCGCCTCGGGTAGAACAGGAGGAGCGCGCGGAGGGAGGGGGCGCTCGTACTCTCCGGGGTTGGGGGTGAGGTGTGACGCGCCGGCCGGGCCTGTCCCGGGTTTCTCCTCCGCCTCTCACAGCCGGTATCACGGCAGCTTTAGACTCCCACAGCCGCCGCCGCACAGAGGCTCCATTGTCTTTTCTCTCTCAGTCTCTCTCGCTTCCCCCCTCAGCAGCACCTTGCCCTCCCCCTCTCCGGCTCCTGAAAGTGGTGCCTTCCTCCTCCCCTCTCCTCAGCGATCAGGCAGCCATACACGCCTCCCGAGACTCGGACCCGCCTTCTCCCCTCACTCCCACTGCCCCTCCTTCAACAACACTTAGGGAACATAAAAGAACCGCCCACTCCAGAATTAGTCTCCGCCCACCAGTTCGCACGGTCTTCCTCCGCTAAGAACATTCCACTCCTGTCTGTGACCCGCGCCCGCCCCCCGGCAGCCGTGATGAGTGGTTCCGCCCCCATCCTTATTCCCACTTCCATCCTCCCCCGTGGAAAGGGGCGTTTGGTACAGCCCATCCCTTTGCCTATTCCACCCCAGTCCTCTCCGGGCCCGAGTTCCGCTCGTCTTAAAGGCGCAGAGCAATCGCTTTCCGACTGGTTTGTCCGTGTTCTCTCTTTACCTGGTGCCGCCTGAATGTCTTACTGGGCTCGTCTTACAGACTCGTCTCCACCTAATTATCTGGTTGTCTGCCGGGGGCACAAGTATTTGGAAGCAGCATTGGAAGTATTGGGTGGGTAATTGGGTATGGGCTGTATCTCTGGCACAAGGTGGGTATGGGCTGTATCTCTGGCACAAGGTGGGTATGGGCTGTCTCTCTGGCACAAGGTGGGTATGGGCTGTATCTCTGGCACAAGGTGGGTATGGGCTGTCTCTCTGGTACAAGGTGGGTATGGGCTGTATCTCTGGTACAAGGTGGGTATGGGCTGTCTCTCTGGCACAAGGTGGGTATGGGCTGTCTCTCTGGCACAAGGTGGGTATGGGCTGTCTCTCTGGTACAAGGTGGGTATGGGCTGTATCTCTGGTACAAGGTGGGTATGGGCTGTCTCTCTGGTACAAGGTGGGTATGGGCTGTCTCTCTGGTACAAGGTGGGTATGGGCTGTCTCTCTGGCACAAGGTGGGTATGGGCTGTATCTCTGGCACAAGGTGGGTATGGGCTGTCTCTCTGGTACAAGGTGGGTATGGGCTGTCTCTCTGGTACAAGGTGGGTATGGGCTGTATCTCTGGTACAAGGTGGGTATGGGCTGTATCTCTGGCCCAAGGTGGGTATGGGCTGTATCTCTGGCCCAAGGTGGGTATGGGCTGTATCTCTGGCACAAGGTGGGTATGGGCTGTATCTCTGGCACAAGGTGGGTATGGGCTGTCTCTCTGGCACAAGGTGGGTATGGGCTGTATCTCTGGTACAAGGTGGGTATGGGCTGTCTCTCTGGTACAAGGTGGGTATGGGCTGTCTCTCTGGTACAAGGTGGGTATGGGCTGTATCTCTGGCACAAGGTGGGTATGGGCTGTCTCTCTGGTACAAGGTGGGTATGGGCTGTATCTCTGGCCCAAGGTGGGTATGGGCTGTCTCTCTGGCACAAGGTGGGTATGGGCTGTATCTCTGGCCCAAGGTGGGTATGGGCTGTATCTCTGGCACAAGGTGGGTATGGGCTGTATCTCTGGCACAAGGTGGGTATGGGCTGTATCTCTGGCACAAGGTGGGTATGGGCTGTATCTCTGGCACAAGGTGGGTATGGGCTGTATCTCTGGCACAAGGTGGGTATGGGCTGTATCTCTGGTACAAGGTGGGTATGGGCTGTATCTCTGGTACAAGGTGGGTATGGGCTGTATCTCTGGTACAAGGTGGGTATGGGCTGTCTCTCTGGTACAAGGTGGGTATGGGCTGTCTCTCTGGTACAAGGTGGGTATGGGCTGTCTCTCTGGTACAAGGTGGGTATGGGCTGTATCTCTGGTACAAGGTGGGTATGGGCTGTCTCTCTGGTACAAGGTGGGTATGGGCTGTCTCTCTGGCCCAAGGTGGGTATGGGCTGTCTCTCTGGCACAAGGTGGGTATGGGCTGTCTCTCTGGCCCAAGGTGGGTATGGGCTGTCTCTCTGGCACAAGGTGGGTATGGGCTGTCTCTCTGGCACAAGGTGGGTATGGGCTGTCTCTCTGGCACAAGGTGGGTATGGGCTGTCTCTCTGGCACAAGGTGGGTATGGGCTGTCTCTCTGGCACAAGGTGGGTATGGGCTGTATCTCTGGCACAAGGTGGGTATGGGCTGTATCTCTGGTACAAGGTGGGTATGGGCTGTATCTCTGGTACAAGGTGGGTATGGGCTGTCTCTCCCTTTGTGCAGAGACCTGAATCTGCTCCCGTGTCTCCTTCTCTGATCCCGGCCTGGTCCAACATCAACTCATGATCAATAATCCGGCTCTCGCACACATCATTTGCCCTATTGACTCCAATGAGATCACCAACCTCTCATTTAATGCCGACCTCTCTCTCGACCGATGAGCCTGACTCCCTTAAAATAATCCATTCTGCGTTCCAGCAGTGCAGCCCCATTGATTTTTTTCTTTTTCCCTTTAGTTGTTTTTTTCATGTCAGAAAAGAATCTCAAAATACGGGGTGAATATCTCTAATGTCCTTCTGTCTAACATCATGTAGGTACCTTACTATATCCCATTCACTGACAGTATCAGGATACACTATACCACAAAGGGTTTTATATCTAGTCTGCTACAAATACCTTTACACTATATTCTTACTTTATAATTTCTCTACAAGGCAAAATTCCCTATGCCTGAGCTTGCAATTCAGGGTAATGCTAGTCACAAGCAAAAATATTTGGTATTGATCTGTTTGATAGTAAGTCAGTGCTTGTCTGGCCCTTGAGGAAAATGGCACATGAGGTGATTACCAGTGATTTTAGGTCCACACAATTACTAGTTCAGTGGGTGGGCTGCAAAATACTCACAACCCCCCCTCTATTGAATGGAATGGTAACTGCCAGTGTACTCTTGGATCAGGCCCTTATTGCCCAGAAACATGGCTTGTCTATATTTTACTTCCTGGCTATAAAGAGGCCAAAATGCTATTTAAATAATAAATACGTATGTTATCAGGGTACAAATAAACACTCACCCCAAATCTCCCCCTAACTGGCCTTCAGACTGGGCCCCTTTCCCTCATAACAAGGTTACAGATATATAGAAACATTGGGGTACAAATAAGCACTCACCCCAAATCTCCCCCTAACTGGCCTTCAGACTGGGCCCCCTTAGCTCATAACAAGGTTACAGATATATAGAAACATTGGGGTAACAGTCACCCTGCTATAGTTCCAGGGGTACCCGGGTACAAATAATCACTCACCCCAAATCTCCCCCTAACTGACCTTCAGACTGGGCCCCATTAGCTCATAACAAGGTTACAGATATATAGAAACACTGGGGTAACAGTCACCCTGCTATAGTTCCAGGGGTACCCAGGGTACAAATAATCACTCACCCCAAATCTCCCCCTAACTGGCCTTCAGACTGGGCCCCCTTAGCTCATAACAAGGTTACAGATATATAGAAACATTGGGGTAACAGTCACCCTGCTATAGTTCCAGGGGTACCCAGGGTACAAATAAGCACTCACCCCAAATCTCCCCCTAACTGGCCTTCAGACTGGGCCCCCTTAGCTCATAACCAGGTTACAGATATATAGAAACATTGGGGTGTCACCCTGCTATAGTTCCAGGGGTACCCAGGGTACAAATAAGCACTCACCCCAAATCTCTCCCTAACTGACCTTCAGACTGGGCCCCCTTAGCTCATAACAAGGTTACAGATATAAAGAAACATTGGGGTAACAGTCACCCTGCTATAGTTCCAGGGGTACCCAGGGTACAAATAAACACTCACCCCAAATCTCCCCCTAACTGACCTTCAGACTGGGCCCCCTTAGCTCATAACAAGGTTACAGATATATAGAAACATTGGGGTAACAGTCGTAGGATTATTCCGGTTAGCAAACAAGCTCATATCCCAGCAGTATAATGTGATTTGATCACCCCTTTCTCCTGCGGTTCCTTTGCCCGGAATCCACAAGTGCATCTTGTTTAAACAGTGGCACATACACAAAGGGTACAAGAGAGGCCATTGAAGAGGGGGTACATTTGTATGGCTGGAATACTAAGGGACTCAGTAGTACGGATGTACAGACACTTAACAGGATGCAAAAAAAAACCACAAAACAGCAGCCTCACAAGTAACCGCAACTCTGAATCTTGACCTCAGTGACCCGACACATTGTGTATTTCTTCCCCCCAGTCTGAAACTGCACTGCTTTCTTGGTTCCAAAAAAAACACATATTTGGTTCTGCTTTTGATAATCACTAGTTAAATAATATATAAATCTGCATATCTATATCTGTGCACTAAATGGCCAAAAGAATCTAAAATGACCTATTTGCAGTTGGAACACTTTATCAGCACAAGAAGTAAGGGGCTGTTTATGAGGAGCTTCACACCAACCAAACGGCACCATGTTCAATGACAAAGTGTTGGCAAAAATGGTGTAATAGGCTCCACCATGTCCTCGAGTGATGGACTGCGGATTTACTTCTGGCACATTCATGGACAATTCTGAAGGAATCTAGGAGAACATTACCTGCCTGAATGCATAATGCTGATGGCAACATTTGGTGGAGGACAATTAATGATCTGGGATTGGTGTCATGGTCCTTGGTTCCAATAAACAGACTACAGTGACATTCCTGACAATTCTGAGTTTCCTGCTTTGTGGAACAGTTTGGGGATGGGGCACTTTCCTGTTTCAGCACATTAACGCCCCCATGTACAGAGCCAGGTCCATAAGGAATGAGTTTGCTGAGATGGGAAGAACCTGACTGCTCTGAGCCCTGACCTCAACCCAACTGAACCCCTGTGGGATGAACTGGATCCCCAACTGTGAGTCTGATCCCCAATATCAGTGCCCAACCTCATTAATGCTCTTGTGGCTGAATGGCAACAACTCCCAGTAACAATGTTCCAACATTTAGTGGGATCTTCCCAGAAGAGTAAGGGCAGTTATAGCAGCAATGGGAGAAGCAACCCAACTGAAGCCCAGTAGAATGAACGGGAACCCCAATTGTGAGCCTGATCCCCAATATCAGTTCCAAATCTCACTAATGTTGTTGTGGCTGAATGGCAGCAACAACTCCCAGTAAAAATGTTCCAACATCTAATGGGATCTTCCCAGAAGAGTAGGGGCAATGATAGCAGCAATAGGAGGAGCAACCCAACTGAAACCCAATAGAATGATCTGGAACCTCAATTGTGAGCCTGATCCCCAATATCAGTGCCCAACCTCACTAATGCTCTTGTGCAGGCCTGGACTGAGATTTAAAATAGGCCCTGGCATTTCAGGTACACAGAGGCCCAATCAGCCCACACAGAGGCCCAAACAGCCCCCACCAGCCCACAAAATACTGACTTTCTATGGCACCTTATCGCAGCCCCTCTGGCATTTGCCAGAACCCACAGATTGCCAGTCCGGGCCTGCTCTTGTGGATGAATGGCAACAACTCCCAGCAACAATGTTCCAACATCTAGTGGGACCTTCCCAGAAGAGATGGGGCAGTAATAGTAGCAATGGGAGGAGCAACCCAACTGAAGCCAGTAGAATGAACTGGAACCCCATTTGTGAGCCTGATCCCCTATAGCAGTGCCCAACCCCAGTAGAATGATCTGGAACCCCAATTGTGAACCAGATACCCAATATCAGTGCCCAACCTCACTAATGCTCGTGTGGCTGAATGGCAGCAACTCCCAGCAACAACTCCCAGCAACAATGTTCCAACATCTAGTGGGACCTTCCCAGAAAAGCAGGGGCAGTGATAGCAGCAATGGGAGGAGCAAATTTATATTAACCCCCTTGGTTTGGGAATGAGATGTCGGACAGGCTGAAGTCCACATTAGTGATAATTGAATGTGTCACATTATGCTTGACCTAGAAATTTATGAAAAGCATTGCAGATATTTCGGGGCAATTTTTTTTAGCCGTTACTTTCTCAGCATATGATACATTGGAGTCCATGGACATTTTTCAAGACTAAACCTGACAAAAAGTTTCGCCAATCACTAGTCCCCATGCCTGTGGCCATATAGTGTATATACATAGCAGAATCGACATGTAGAAGTAAATATAGAATAGATGTTTGTGAAATAGTTACAGCAGGTTTCACAGGAACACTCTCCACTGGCCATTCCCACTTTGTATAGAAACCCATGTGATGTCATAGCCATTCCCACACTTCAGTATCCAAGTAATTCCATGCAGATGAGATGGGATCTGTCATCGAATTTGTATGGTCACAAAACCTCTCATTGACTTCTAATATCCTTATAATTGTCAGTAGGGGGTAAATTATCCCTTATAATACATGAGTGATACTCAGAGTTCCCTGTATAACTCAGCCTGCAGCCTTGTGTCTTTATATGGTCACAGAACAACCCCTCAGTGACTTCTAATATCCTTATAATTTATAGTAGGGGGTACATTATCCCTTATAATACATGAGAGATACTCAGAGTTTCCTGTATAACTCAGCCTGCAGCCTTGTGTCTTTATATGGTCACAGAACAACCCCTCAGTGACTTCTAATATCCTTATCATTTATAGTAGGGGGTACATTATCCCTTATAATACATGAGAGATACTCAGAGTTCCCTGTATAACTCAGCCTGCAGCCTTGTGCCTTTATATGGTCACAGAACCCCTCAGTGACTTCTAATATCCTTATTATTTACAGTAGGGGGTACATTATCCCTTATAATACATGAGTGATACTCAGAGTCCCCTGTATAACTCAGCCTGCAGCCTTGTGCCTTTATATGGATAGAGAACCCCTCAGTGACTGCTAATATCCTTATATTTACCAGTAGGGGGTACATTTTGACTTTTTCGATATACACAAAATATTCTGTATTGCTGTACTGTAAAGCAATAACGAGGGGGCACTGTATGTTTCCAACCCTGTTACTTCACTCATGAATACATCAATAGGCTGGAAGTCAAGACATCGATTGTTTCAACTGATAGAGATTCAGGGACTATGGAAATTGTTTACATTAGTAAATACTGTTACAGCAAATAACATGATGTTGAATTAACTTTATGTAGAAAAGGGCACATGGAGTCACTATGCAGCCTGATCTCTGCAGCAGCCTTGGGGGACCTCAGTAATATTTCTAGGAGGTGCAAAATCATATGTACTATGCAATTCTCAATTACCCAACTCTGCTTCCTTTCCCAAAAAGAAGTATTTAGGTCCATTTCCCCAAGGAAAAAGATAAAGGCCCTGGGTGCAATGTATTTGCCCCATCCATGAGCCATGGACATCTCCCTGTGACTGGGGCATCAATACATCGCCCAATGGAGCCATTTTACACAAGAAAGGGCCTGGTGAGAATTTTATTGACGAACTGGGAGAGACGGGAATAGAAAGCAAAGCAAATAAGAGAACAGTTGCCCCCCACCTGCCACATATACTCCATGAAACCCAAGGCGCAACCAACATTTTTTTTTTTTTTTTTTTTTTTTTAAAAACTGGGAATAGGTTCTTACCCAGTGCCTCCACTGAACAGAAGATACAAAGTTTCTAAAACGTAATTGGCTTGCAGCAGAGAGCCCAGAATACGTGGCAGGTGCACTTAGATACCTTTGTAACAATTTAAGATAAGCAGAGAAACAATTGTAACAATTTAAGAGAAGCAGATAAACAATTGTAACAATTTAAGATAAGCAGAGAAACAATTGTAACAATTTAAGAGAAGCAGAGAAACAATTGTAACAATTTAAGATAAGCAGAGAAACAATTGTAACAATTTAAGAGAAGCAGAGAAACAATTGTAACAATTTAAGAGAAGCAGAGAAACAATTGTAACAATTTAAGAGAAGCAGAGAAACAATTGTAACAATTTAAGATAAGCAGATAAACAATTGTAACAATTTAAGAGAAGCAGAGAAACAATTGTAACAATTTAAGATAAGCAGATAAACAATTGTAACAATTTAAGAGAAGCAGAGAAACAATTGTAACAATTTAAGATAAGCAGATAAACAATTTAAGATAAGCAGAGAAACAATTGTAACAATTCAAGATAAGCAGAGAAACAATTGTAACAATTTAAGATAAGCAGAGAAACAATTGTAACAATTCAAGATACGCAGAGAAACAATTGTAGCAATTTAAGATAAGCAGATAAACAATTTAAGATAAGCAGAGAAACAATTGTAACAATTCAAGATAAGCAAACAATTGTAACAATTTAAGATAAGCAGAGAAACAATTGTAGCAATTCAAGATAAGCAGGTCTCTCGGGGAAACTGGGATTTGCAGCTTAAGAGCTCTTACACATGACCGTTCCGACCTCACTCAGGCGCGTGTAGGCGCCGAACGCAGGAAAAATGCAGCATGTTGCGTCTGAACCTGCGTTCGGCGCCTACACGCGCCTGAGTGAGTACAGCCCCATTTCAAATAATTACTTGCGTCTATTCCTGCGCTCCCCTGCGGCTGAACGCCAAAAAACGGAACGCAGGGGAGTGCAGGTCGGAACGGTCATGTGTAAGAGCCCTAAAGGGCAATTCACCTTCATTAGCAGAAGTGTAACTGGAAAAATACTGTGTTCAAACTTTCATAACCTGCCAAATTTTGTAAACTGCACATGGTAATTAGGGGGTGTGGCCATAAATGGTCATGGTCAAAAATGTTCACTGCTCTGTGTGCGGCAAAGCTTTTTATCCTTTGAAAGAGGAACAGTCTATTCACTAACACTAATTTACAAAGAATCACTGATTTGCAATGACCGTGTAACCCCTTAAAGTGCTCCTGCCCCGGCACTATTGCAGAATATCAGCTCCCGGGTCCCTGAGAAGTGAGATCTGCTGCAAAGGAGACAAACGGCATTCCGTGAATGGCTGAAACAGGACAGGCGCACGCTCTACCTCTAACCATTCCTCACTATTAGATTTCAGCTCAGTGCACAACCCATTAACTCTTTCCTCTACACATGGGACAGTGTTAAGCTCCCCATAAACGCAAAGATTTTTCTTGCCGAACTAAATATTTTAGCGAAGTCCGACCAATCCTTCGAAATTATCGTGCGGTTAGTGGGATTCAAACGATACGAAAATCTTACTATTTTTCAGCCGACATCTGTCAGAAAATTGGCCAGGTTAAAAAATCTTTATCGGCCCCAGTGCAATGTATCTATGTTTGCAGGGCCAAGCAGACAGCTCCCCTTTGTTTTCCTGGCACATTGGTCTTTTTATAGATAGTTCCGAGATAATCGTGGTCTCACGATGACGATCGGATCTTTTAAAAAGATTTACATCTATGGCCACCAAAATGTGGCCCCAGAAGATCGCAGAACAGACTCATAATTAGGAATGCACTGAATCCACTATTTTGGATTCGACTGAACCCCCGAATCTTTTGCAAAAGATTCGGCCAAATCCGAATTTGCATATGCAAATTAGGAGTGGGAAGGGGAAAACATTTTTAACTTCCTGGTATTGTGACAAAAAGTCACGCAATTTCCCTCCCGGCCCTAATTTGCATATGCAAATTCAGTTTGGCAGAAGGATTTGTCCGAAACCGAATCCTGCTGAAAAAGGCCGAATCCAGAACCGAATCCTGAATTCGGTGCATCCCTACTCATAATAAATGGCAATAATTAAAGTGAGTCTGAATGCAAGTGCAGATTTTATTGGAAGCAATATAAGATGACTCAGACCCTTTTTCTCAGCATGTAAATGAAATCATTTCAGTGGTACTTTATACTCTTCTGGTCTCCTTCACATGAGTGTAGCCATGTTGCTCTACAGGCAGGGCTACATCTTTAGCTGTCCTGTCATGTGCCTGTTTGCTATTGCTTAACTGCAACTGGCAGCATTTTATTGGATAACTGGTTGGGTCTCTGGCTGCTGTAGTGAATATACTTAAAGGGATACTGTCACGGGAAAAACATTTTTTCAAAATGCAACAGTTAATGCGCGAATTCTGCACTGAAATCCGTTTCTCAAAAGAGCAAAAAGTTGTTATTAAAGGGTATATAAACCCAGACATTAAAATGTTGCCCAATTTTTAGTTAATTTAAAATTAGGGCTACCATCAGCAATCATGAGGCTACAGATACGGGATCGTTATCCAGAAACCCATTATCCAGAAAACTTTGAATTACAGAAAGGCCGTCTCCCATAGACTCCATTTTATCCAAATAAACCAATTTTTTAAAATGATTTCCTTTTTCTGTGTAATAATAAAACAGTCGCTTGTACTTGATCCCAACTAAGATATAATTAATCCTTATTGGAAGCAAAACCAGCCTATTGGGTTTATTTAAAACGATACTGTCATGGGAAAATGCAGTTTTAATTAGTTAATAGCGCTGCTCCAGCAGAATTCTGCACTGGAATCCGTTTCTCAAAAGAGCAAATACATTTTTTATATTTAAAGGGCTTGTTCACCTTTGAGATAACTTTTAGTATGATGTAGAGAGGATATTCTGAAACAATTTGCAATTTGTTTTCCTTTTTTATTATCGAAGGTTTTAAAAGTTATTTAGCTTTTTATTCAGCAGCTCTTTAATTTGCGTCTTAACCAAGCTGGTAACTAGGGTGCAAATTACCCTAGCAACCATGCATTGATCTGAATAAGAGACTGGAATATGAATAGGCGAGGCCTGAATAGAAGGATCAGTAATAAAAAGTAACAATAACAATACATTTGTAGCTTTACAGAGCATTTGTTTTTTAGAAGGGAGTCAGCGATGCCCATTTGAAAGCTGCAAAGAGTCAGAAGAAAAAGGCAAATAACTATAAAACTATTAGAAATAAATAATAAAAACCAAACAAAAAGTTGCTTAAAACTGGTTACATAACATAATAAAATAATAAAAGTTACCTTAAAGGTGAACCACCCCTTTAATTTTGAAATCTGACATGGGGCTAGACATATTGTCAGTTTCCCAGCTGCCCCCAGTCAAGTGACTTGTGCTGTGATAGACTTCAGTCACTCTTTACTGCTCTACTGCAAGTTAGAGTCAGGACTGACTGCTGTCCAGGGCCCCCCTCCTGACCCGCAGTAGCCCATTGGTGATGCGAGCATGTGCACACAGAGCAGCAGGACACGCATGTGCGCACAGAGCCGTACAAGGAGCCGCACGATGCGCATTCGTGTCTGGTGCCGCGCTGTGCGGCACCGCAGTTTTTTTTGTTTAGGTCCTTGAGATCGGGAGAGGGGGTCTGGCCCGGCGGGGGCCCATGAGGGCCGGGGGGTTTTTTTCCCAGTGTCCCGCCGGGCCAATCCGACACTGATTGGAGTGATATCACCCCCTCCCCCCAGCAGCCTAACAACAGAATAGTGGGAAGGTAACCAGATAGCAGCTCCCTAACACAAGATAACAGCTCCCTGGTAGATCAATAATAAAATCCAGGTCCCACTGAGACACATTCAGTTACATTGCGTAGGAGAAAAAACAGCCTGCCAGAAAGCAGTTCCATCCTAAAGTGCTGGCTCTTTCTGAAATCACATGACCAGGCAAAATAACCTGAGATGCACCTACACACCAATATTACAACTAAACAAATACACATGCTGAGTTAGGAATGAAATTTTATATTGTAGAGTGAATTATTTGCAGTGTAAACTGTGCCATTTAGAAATAAAAATGACATCATAAAAATCATGCCAGAATCCCTTTAACAAGCAGAGTTTTAAGTAACAATTAATAAAACAGTAATGTATGTGTTTCTGCCACAGGGGGCACTGTTGCCTTAAGGTCTATAATGAATTTAAGTTCCCATTTTTTTGTCTAAATGCAACTATACAGCAAAGGAATGCTCTTGCCTATGAATGGTGTAGGCTATTTCATTTGACTGTCTCTAATGAGAAATAAGATATATCTTTTTTGATGATAATGTTCTAAGTGATTACATGTGGTGTGGGGGGGGGGGAAATAACGAGGTTGCCTCAGCAATGAGTTCAAGTGAGGTCTCCAAAGCCTTGTAATCCAATCCTTTCACCTCTCTGACACTAAATGGTTAAGGTATTGTTTAGTCATATTAATGCTGAGCAGAAATTATATTGGGCAGCATCTGAAATCCCCAGCCCCCCTAAACAGAGGGGTTTTTTTGTCTCTAAGATTGCACCAAGCATCACACATCTAAAGGTGTCTTAGATAAAAAAAAATGCTCAGAAGTATTTTGTGATACCTATTTTCCAATCCAAACGATGAAAAAACACTTGGGGGCCGATTCACGAATTTCGGGTGAAGGATTCGAATAAAAAAAAATAAAGTATTTTTTGGGTACTTCGACCATCGAATTGGTTAAATTCGATCGAATTCGATCGAATTCGAACGATTCGAACGATTAGAAGTAAAAATCGTTCAACTATTCGACCATTCGATAGTCGAAGTACTGTCCCTTTAAAAAAAACTTCGACCCCCTACTTCGGCAGCTAAAAGCTACCGAAGTCAATGTTAGCCTATGGGGAAGGTCCCCATAGGCTTGCCTGTGATTTTTTGATTGAAGGATTTTCGTTCGATCGTTGGATTAAAATCCTTCGAATCGTTCGATCGAACGAAAAATCCTTCGATCGATCGATCGCAGGATTTGCGCAAAATCGTTCGACTTCGATATTCGAAGTCGTACGATTTTAGTTCCCAGTCGAATATCGAGAGTTAATTAACCCTCGATATTCGACCCTTCGTGAATCGGCCCCATGGTCTCCCAATGGCTTCAGTGCTTTTCACAGAGCAGCTCTGTAACCAGATGCTCACAGTTCAATCACACTAGCAAGCATACATAAATATAAATAAAGGGAGGGTTTAATCAATAAAAAGAATTGATAATATTGTGTAGCTAAAATCTCAGCTGCCATAAAGCAGGACAGGACTGCTGCTTACAATGGGGATCAGAAATGATCTGTGCAGCCACTGGGACAGAATGTTCTGTTATACAGATAGCTAAAATCTCAGCTGCCATAAAGCAGGACAGGGCTGCTGCTTACAATGGGGATCAGATAGGATCTGTGCAGCCACTGGGACAGAATGCTCTGTTATACAGATAGCTAGAATCTCAGCTGCCATAAAGCAGGACAGGACTGCTGCTTCCAATAGGGATCAGATAGGATCTGTGCAGCCACTGGGACAGAATGCTCTGTTATACAGATAGCTAGAATCTCAGCTGCCATAAAGCAGCCATGTACATGTATCGACTAAAACATTAGGGAAAAATGCATTTGACTTAAATTCTTTGTTTCAGTTACACATCAAGGTATTTAGTGCTTGTGAAATAAATTGATGCCATATGTCTTTGCCGTCTTCAGTTAAAATGTAGTCGTTTTGTTTGAAAAGGCTGACGAGGCTGAACATCTTGACAAGTTGAGCTTACAAAGACTGTATGGGCTGTCCATCTTGTCCAACTTGGTTTTAAAAGATTGAATGGCTGTCCATCTTGATCAGTTTGGCTTAAAAATAATTTAATAATAACGGGCTTTCCACATTGATCGGTTTAGCTTAAAATGACCGAATGGGTTATCCATCTTGACTTGTTTGGCTTAAAAATATTTCACAGGCTGTCAATTTTCACCAGTTTGACTTCAAAAGGCCAACTGGTCCTTCCATCTTAACCAATCTTGCTTAAAGAGCCATATCTATTTCGATTAGTCTGGTTTATGGAGGAGCCACCTCCATCTTGACCGGTCGGACTTTAAAAGACTGAATGGGCCGCCGTCTCCAACAATTTTATTTAAAAAGGCTGAAGAGGCTGTCCATCTTGCCAAGCTGGGCTTACAAAGTCTGTATGGGTTGTCCATCCTGACCACTTTCGTTCCAAAAGACTGGCCGAAAGACGTCGAATGAGTCTTGTCCATCTTGACCAGTTTGGCTTAAGGAGACTGAATGAGCCATGCCCATCTTGACCATTCTTGCTTAAAGAGGCCATATCCATTTCGATTAGGCTGAAGGAGTCACCTCCATCTTGACCAGTCAAATATTAAACCACTGAATAGGCTGCCGTCTCTACTAGTTTTATTTAAAAAGGCTGAAGAGGCTGTCCCATCTTGCCAAGCTGGGCTTACAAAGTCTGTATGGGTTGTCCATCCTGACCACTTTCGTTCCAAAAGTCTGGCTGAAAGACGTTGAATGAGTCTTGTCCATCTTGACCAGTTTGGCTTAAAGAAGTTGAATGAGCCCTGTCCATCTTGTGTTATAGATGAACCGCACCTCACACCCTTCCTATGATATTCCTGCCCTGGTGGTGCAGCTCTTTCTCTCTGGACGGTCGGCACACGTCAGTACAATGTAGAATGTTTAAGAGAATTGCACAAACACCATATATGTTGCAGGTGGGGAGCTTACCCCTTTTATTTTAGTGACCACCTGTGCATCGGGGGGGATTAACCCTCCCTTCGTTAGGAAGGGAAACATTGATGCACAGGTGGTCACTAAAATAAAAGAGGTAAGCTCCCCACCTGCAACATATATGATGGTCTACCCTGGCCATCTTGGCCAGCCTGGTGGCAGAAGATACATAACAAATGTGCATACAAGTTGACATGTTGCAGTTGAAAGGACATTTCTCAAACTAGACTACTATACATACATGCTGGATTTCATTAGGCTACTCATCGTAATGCTCCCATGTAGACCAGTAGAATCCAGTAATAAACTGTATACGTTCATTATAAACCTTCACCTTTCATCTATCCACACTGACTGGAATCACATTCTACTTTCCTGTCCTACGTAACTGCGTCAAGACATCTAATTAATCTGTGTGGCTCAGCTCGACGATGACAAGAGCCCGGGTGGAATATGGAAAAATATATTGACGTTTCCCTCCCCTCCCCCTATAAAAAAAAAAAAAAAAAGCAAATGTAGCCTGGTTTCCACAGGAAGGAAATATAATCTGAGGCCTTCTATGAATGAAGACCTCTTGACTTGGTTCATTATAATCCTGTCTGGTCCCAATGCCAGGTCAATCTCTAGACATTTTGGGGACCTGAAAAATTATTTGCTGCGGGGCCCAGTAATATCTTATTACTCCACTGCCCAATGCTCTATTATATATATAATATAAGAAATACTCCCCCACCCACAGATACACAGGTTTGAACCCTTACTAGATATTGCCTTCAAAACCAATAGAGCTCGGTGGCTGAGGCAGCATGAGAAGAGTTATTTCCAAGGGTATTGCTGCCTCGAGCATTTATCAGGAAAAAAAAAAAAAAAATAAAGAGACCTAAACCTCCACTCCAATTATTACCATAGCAACCGGTGGCCGGATCTTAACTCGCAATGGTTTTACCGTCAATCACTCCGACACATTGGGCTCGTTAATTACTAACTGCATGTTTTACTGCTGGATAGAGGAATATTTAGCTGAAGGGCATAAGTGTATTGAGCGAAGTCATGGCATCTCGTTAACCCTTTATTTCGGGGTTCAAGGCCAGCGCTCCATAGGCTCAGGGCTGTTACGGGGACAGAGACATTTGGGTTTTATTGCTACTATGTCCCCCCCCCCCCCACCCTCAGCTGGAGATAGGCTTCCAATGAGTCATTATTTCTGGTGGCATTTAGATGATTTCCCTTTGCTCGGAAGCAAATAATGAAGGTCTTGAGCAGCAAGATGTGACAAATATCTGCCAACCCCCCTCTCCCCGGTACCTGACTACTAGAATATTCTGTTTTTTTTATTTTTTAATTGCAGAACAAAGGATAGCATTCAGGGTGCTAGCAGTAAGCTGCCATATTGTGATTAATGAGATAAAAAGGTAGTTAATGAGATTGCTGGTATCTGCCACAGATAAACCCCCTGCATAATGGACTTCTGCTTGTCTGTCAACCAAAACAGTTTCAACAATGGGTGAAGGGAAGGGGGGGGTCTATACACTCCTCGTTATCTAAATCAGTACAGTTATCCGGTACTGATTTATAATAAGAGGGTTTTTTATTAAAGTCCCAAATGATAAAAACTCAAAAAAATAGAGTTTTTAACTTTATAATCCAAATTTTTAAAGGAAAAAAAAAGTCAATTTTTTGGGGATTTATTCAAGTCCGATGCTACAAAAAGTCAGAATCCGCAAATCCGGCATCTCAGACCTTCTGATTTTGTATATAGTCAATGGGAGAGCTATCCTATTTAGAATTTCTGTGGTCTGTGCTGGAATTAGCCTGAAAATATGACCATTTCTGACTTTTCGGGCAAAAATCTGAAAAATTTGGGCTTTTTCAGAAAAAATCAAGCGATTCGGGTAAATTAGAAAATCAGAAAAAATTGTGTTTTTGCTTGATTTTATCGAGTTTGCCCCCAATCCTATTAAATCTAGCTTTTTTTTTAATCATAAATAAGCTGACATTGTGGGTTCTAGTGTGGTCAGACTTTTTTAATAAAATATCAGATTTTGATAAATAACCCCATAAAAGCAAAATATGTTGTACAGGTAGGGGATCCTTTATCCACAGAGCTCTAAATTTATGGGAAGGACATCTCTTATAGACTCCATGTTAATCAAATAATACTTGTTTTTAAATCTTATTTGCTTTTTTCTTTGTAATAATAAAACAGTACATTGTATTTGATCCCAACTAAGATCCAATTTAGCCTTATTAGAGGCAAAACCAGCCTATTGGGCTTATTTAATGTTTAAATTATTTTACAGTAGACTTGAGACATGGAGATCCAAATTATGGAAAGATCCCTTATCCGGAAAACCGCAGGTCCTGAGCATTTTGGATACCAGGTCCCATACCTGTATTTGCTTTGTTGAGAACGGTTGCATATAGGTTTATTGGGTGTTTGTTGTGACTTTCCCTTGTGAGACACTGTCCCTGATCACAACTATATCACTACAGGTATAGGATCCCTTATCCTGAAACCCGATATCCAGAAAGCTCCGAATTACGGAATGGCTGTCTCCCATAGACTCCATTTTATCCAAATAATCCAAATTTTTAAAAATAATTTCCTTTTTCTGTGTAGTAATAAAACAGTAGCTTGCACTTGATCCCAACTATGATATAATTAATCTTTATTGGAAGCAAAACCAGCCTATTGGGTTTATTTGATGTTTAAATTAATTTCTAGTAGACTTAAGGCATGAAGACCCAAATTACGGAAAGATCCATTATCCGGAAAACCCCAGGCCCCGAGCATTCTGGATAACAGGTCCCATACCTGTAGAACCCCTGCCACTGCTATGCTTCTCCAGAAATAAAATAGAGAGAGCCGTTAGAAAGAAATGGATTCCCCCGTGGAAGCACACAAATGCCAATGCTTTCCTTCAGTACAGTAACACTCTCCATATCTTAAAACATATTTTTAGACATGTTTTATTCTGCAGACTCAGCTTTTCCATTGAATTTTGGCTTTGAGACTGAGTGACCTAGGGAGCCCTGTCAGAATCAGTACACGTGATAGGCCGGGGGCAGCTTACAATAAACGTCTTATGACCAGGGACTTGTGATTAAAAGTTCATCGCATAGAAGAACATCTTTTATCCATCGTACAATCTCCATTCATCAAATCGCACACTATTTCAGGTTCTGCAGAGGTTATGTCCCAGTCTCCATAGCAATCAGTCAGCCGGTGGCTTATTCCAGGCTAACACAATTAGTATAAATAAAAGAAAAAATACAGTCGGTTGCTAAGGGTTACTAGACTGTCGCTAACTGTGGTCACAGTGATTGTTCCCTTTTAATTTACTATTATTATGATGTAGAGAGGGATATTCTGAGACGATTTGCAATCGGTGTTCATTTTTTTATTATTTATGGTTTTTGAGTTATTTAGCTTTTTATTCAACGGTTCTCTAGGTTGCCATTTCAGCAATCTGGTTGCTAGGGTCCAAATGACCCTAGCAACCAGGCACTGATTTGAATAAGAGCCTGGAATATGAATAGGAGAGGACTGAATAGAAAGATGAGTAATAAAAAGTAACAATAACAATAAATGTGTAGCCTTACAGAGCATTTGTTTTTCACATATGTATCAAATGACAGTATCCACTATTTTGGATTGACATATCCCAAATCCCTTTAAGTAAACCAAATAGGCTTCCAATAAGGATTAATTATATCTTAGTTGGGATCAAGTACAAGCGACTGTTTTATTATTACACAGAAAAAGGAAATCAGTTTTAAAAATCTGGATTATTTGGATGAAATGGAGTTTTCTGGATAACGGGTTTCTGAATAATGATCCCATACCTGTAGTATGGGGCCTCATGATTGCTGATGGCAGCCCAGATTTTGAATGAACTAAACATGCAAAATGAATGTATTTTGGAAACTGGTTAGAATTTTAATTTTCTGCCATTGGGCAACATTATAATGTCTGGGTTTATATCCCCTTTAATAACAACTTCTGTGGCATCGGCAGCTGCTTGTTTCTATGGGCACTCGTGCTACAATGATCTGTAAGTAGCTGAGCTACAGTGCGGCCTCCCCAGCCACAGATTCACTAATAACAAAATAAATGTAGGATTAACACCTTTCAAGTACTCGTGCCGCTAATGTTCCCTGCCAATTTGCCTGTCCCTCGCCTGTTTGATCACATTTATTTCTCTCCGTTATCCACAAACAATAGCGAGAGTCTCTCTAGCACCTCTGTTGTATAATGACTGCCCTCCTCAAGCAGCTTTGGGGCCCCACAGATAATAACTTGCTCCTTCACTGCTTCCCGGCTCTTCCAAACGTATGCCGGTCTCACTGCGCCTTTGAGCAATGCTGCAGTAATCTAATTCCTATCATCTTTCTCTTATAGATTCTGCCTCTTGCCTCCAGCAACAGCAGTTCTACATAAAGAATCTACAGTAGAGTCTGTACCAGGGTCGGACTGGGGGGCCCGGCCCTGGGACACCAGGGGCCCACCAAAAACCCTTAGACCAGGGCCCACCCAAACACCTTTAGACAAGGGGCCCACTCTAAGTATTATTTTCTTTCTTTACTCTGTTCTCCTAGTCTCTTTTCTTTCCATACTATAACATATAATTCCATCTATTTAGCCTCTTTATTCTCATAGAAATAGGGAATGGCCATGGAATAGGCCAAATGTTTAGAAGCAAGAGGCCCACTGACACCTTGGCCCACCGGGAGTTTTCCTGGTATCCCAGTGGGCCAGTCCGACACTGAGCCCGGGGCCCACCGGGACTGCTGTCCAGGGCCCACTCCGGCCCCCTGCCCCCCTACTGTGACTTGCTGGCTCAGCGAGGGAGCTGCTTGATGCCCATGTGCAACGGCGTCGCTCTGCGCTACTGCGCATCGCCGGAAATTATTTTTTTTCAAATCTAAATATCTGGCCTGGCGGGGACCCACAAGGGTCGGGTTTTTTCCCGGCGTCCCGCCAGTCCAACACTGTTGTACCCAGGGCTCAGATACCAACCCAAGCCAAGTGCAAAGCTTTAGATGGATGCAAAATTAAAAGAGAAGGAAAGGCTAACATTAAGTAAGCTTTATCAGAAAGGTCTATATAAATACACCAGTAAACCCTCAAAGTAATGCTGCTCTGAGTCCTCTGTCATAAGAAACACAAAATGTCTTTCCTTCTATTGTGTACTCATGGGCTTCTGTATCAGACTTCCTGTTTTCAGCTTAAACCTCCAGGGCTAGGGCTTGAGCATGCTCAGTTTGCTTCTCCCTTCTCTGCTGTAATCTGAGCCCAGAGCTATGAGAGCAGGGAGAGACTCAGGCAGGAAGTGATGTCACGCCAAGCTAATATGGCAGCTGCTATCCTAAACAAACAAAGAGAGTTTCTAGAGCTGATTACTCAGGTATGGTAAAGCATTCTGCAGAATAAATATAGTGTTATAGCTTGTACTATTGTGGCTAATCTATTGGCAATAAACTGCCTCCGTTGCTTTCCTTCTCCTTTAAGCATGCATTGATGCTATTCATTACATTACATACATGCTAGTCAGAAGCATAACTGCAGAGGAAGTAGAATCTGCAGCTTCAGGGGGGCCCAGGAGGTACAGGGGCCCCATGAGACCCTAATTCATATACTATATCAATAAATATTCAGCGCCGATTCTACTTACGGCGCCGCCTGAGGCGGCTCCTCCAATGCCGCCCCTCCCTCGCCGGCAGGAACACTAATGCGAAGAGCGCAATTGCGCTCTCTCGCAATAGTAAAGCCGAATTTCCGGTTTAAAACCCGGAAATTCGGCTCTTAAAGGTGCCAGGAGCGGCTTTTTGCCGCCCCTGGAAACCTCTCATGCGTTGCCGCCTGAGGCGAGTTTCTCAACTCGCCTCATTGGCGGCGCGCCCCTGTAAATATTGTTAAAACAAGTCAACCCCTAGACATTTTGGGGACCTGAAAAATAATTTGCCGTGGGGCCCAGTAATATCTAGTTACATCACTGATGCTAGTGATGTGTGGATTGACCAAAAACCACGGTGAGCCATGGGTTGACTGCCTGTTGGGCAGGTTCAAATTGGAATTTCACCAACCATTGCGGATTAGGGTTGGGTACGGGTCGGACTGGGGAAGTACAGTCTCCACTGCTCCTGGAGATTCTCTGTCTTGGAACCAGAGGTGCGCACAGAAGTTGTGTATGGAGCAAGATTACTCAGGTACAGGTCTGGGGCAGGTCCTACAACATTTTGTGGCACAGGGTCGAGTGTGCATTAAAGGAGAACTAAACCTTAAAAATGAATAGGGCTAAAAATGGCATATTTTATACAGTGAACTTAATGCACGAGGCTAAAGTTTGAGCTTGTCAATAGCAGCAATGATCCAGGACTTCAAACTTGTCACAGGGGGTCACCATCTTGGAAAGTGTCTGTGACACTCACATGCTCAGTGGGCTCTGATTGGCTGTTGAGAAGCTAAGCTTAGGGCTCGTCACTAATTATCCAGCAGAAAATGAGCTTCCCTGGCTGTAATATAAGCTGATGCTACAGGTTTGCTGATTATTAAATTCTGATGCTAATTGCACTGGTTTCTGTGCTGCCATGTAGTAATTATCAGTATTAATTACTAATCAGCCTTATATTGTGACATTTCTATTCTATGTGTACTAGGGATGCACCGAATCCAGGATTCGGTTCGGGATTCGGCCAGGATTCGGCCTTTTTCAGCAGGATTCGGATTCGGCCGAATCCTTCTGTCCAGCCGAACCGAATCCTAATTTGCATATGCAAATTAGGGGCGGAGAGGGAAATTGCGTGACTTTTTGTCACAATACAAGGAAGTAAAAAATGTTTTCCCCTTCCCACCCCTAATTTGCATATGCAAATTAGGGTTCGGATTCGGTTCGGTATTGGGCCGAATCCTTCGTGAACGATTCGGAGGTTCGGCCGAATCCAAAATAGTGGATTCGGTGCATCCCTAATGTGTACTGTATATTGTGAGCGGCTTCCTAAGCTCAGTAAGTGACAGCAGCACAGAGCATGTGCAGTGAATCAGCAGAAAAGAAGATGGGGAGCTACTGGGGCATCTTTGGAGACACAGATGTTTACTGCTAAAGGACTGTGGTTGCCTTGGGCTGGTACAGAAGCACAAAACATCATGTACAACATTTCTACCTACTTCTTTAGTTAGACTTTAGTTCTCCTTTAAGGTTTTGCGATTTAGGGTCAGTGCGAGTTGAGTTTTTGTTAAGTTTTTTTATGACTAATACATGGCTGTTGGAACATCCCACTTCTTGTGAATACTGCACTGCCAAATGCAGGCAGCACTGTATTCACGAGGTTTACCATTTTTACATACCTCCCAACTGAGGGATGGTCCCTATTTTGACAGCTCAACCCGCAGTCCCTCAATTGTACTAGAAAGTTCTGTTTTTCTTTGCACTGAGCAGCCAGGAAAAGAAACAAAATTTCTAACTTAATCGGCTTTTGGCAGAGAGCAGAGAACAGCCACAGCTGCAGATAAGATACTTTTGTAACAATTTCAAGATAAGGAAATACGTAATTGTAACAATATAAGATAACAGGTCCCTTGGTAGAAGTTAGAGTCACAGCTTAAAGGGTAATTCACCTTTATTAGTGAAATTGTAATAACTGACAAAAAAAAAACAAAACACAGAAATATGTTTAAACTTTCATAACCTGTCAAATTTTGTAAAATGAGCATCATAAATACGGGTGTGGCCACAAAAAGGGGCCTGGTCAAAATTGCCACAACCAAACTTTTTTGTTACTCTTTTTATTTCCGAAATGTTGGGAGATATGTTTTTAGCGCTGTCTGTGTGGTCTTTTTACTGTGGGGTGGGCGGGATCTGGGCTTTCGGCGGGCAGGGCCCAGGGGGCGCTGAAAATTTTGTTGTACGGGGCCCCGTGATTTCTAATGGGGGCCCTGGCCACAGGCCTCTGTGCTCCGAATTTCAAGTACCATCAAAGGCAAACTGAGTTTTTGACATTTTGTACAATGCCTTCTAATTGGTAATTGACTCCTATAGGAATTTGCTTTCAAATGTGTCCGTCTTCCATCTTTGATCCTGGTACTGAAGGCCGTCCCATTACTACAAGACCCAGTCAAGTCACACAATGCATCATCTCATTGGCCATTCTGTTGGCTTAATCTTCTCCCAGTTCTGCTTTCTGAGTAATTCTCCTTTCCTTCTGTCCAACCGCAGCCTAATAATATTTTCTCTGAACTGCCCATCTGAGCTCCAAAGAAGAGGGGAAAAACAAGCTTCTCCAGCAATAGATTCAGGCAGAAAATACATCTCCTGGATCTCCGGGGTCTGGAAAGTGATTGGGGGTATTTAATGAAACTGAGGTCTCTCTTGGCATGACAAGTCACAACCAGGGATGCACAGGGAGTTCAAGAACAAACGGAGGGTTGCACATTAAAAGGGTTATTTATTAAAGTCCGAATGCCAAAAGCTTGTTTTTTGTTTTTTTTTACTATATATATATATATATATATATATATATATATATATATACTATAAACTGAGGTTGAATATAAGTCAATGGTAGAGGTCCCAATCCTATCCTATTCGAATTTCAAGCTATTTTTTATGTACTTCGACTAGGGAATAGTCCAAATTCGATTTGAATTTTAAAAAAAATTGAAAATTCAAATATTGAAATTAATAATGTACTGTCTCTTTAAAAATTCGTCTTTGACCATTCACTATCTAAAACTTACCAAATTGCTGTTTTAGCCTATAAGGGACTTCCTAGAACCAATTTGGAGTCAATTGGTGGACTTTGAAAAATCTACCGTTTTTGGGGGGGAAAAACTTAAATTTGAATTTGATCGAATGTTGTATATAAGTCAATGGGAGAGGTCCCTATACTATTTGGAAGTTTCTATTGTCTGCACTGGAATTATCCTGAAAATCCGACTATTGCAGACTTTTCAAGCAAAAATCTGAAAAATTCTGGCTTTTCTGGAAAAAACCCGAAAAAATTGAGTGATTCAGGGAAAAAATCATACAGTTTGGATTTTCACTAGATTTTTTTCTGTTTGCCCTTGGGGGCAGATTTATCAAAGGTCGAGGTGAATTTTTGAATTCAAAAGATTCGAATTTCTAGCTATTATTTGTGTACTTCGAGTAGCGAATAGTCCAAATTTGATTTGAATTTGAAAAAAATTCAAAAATTAGAATATTGAAATTTATCATGTACTGTCTCTTAAAAAAAATTTGTCCTCAACCCTTCACATCTAAAACCTGCCAAATTGCTGTTTTAGCCTATGGGGAACACCTAGAAACTAATTGGAGTCAATTGGTGGACTTTAAAAAAATCAAAGGTTTTTTTTGGGGAAAAACGTCAATTCGAATTCGATCGAATGCTCTACTATTTCGATTTGTACGATTAGAATTCAGCAAAATATGGACCTATTCGGCCAAAGAAAAAAACTTTGACTTAGGGGCATTTTTATCAAGAGTTGAATTTCGAATTTGAAAAACTTTGAAATTTGAATTCAAAAAGACCAATCGAAATTAAGTGAAATTAAGTTGTTTTTTTGGCCGAATAGGTCAGTTTTCAATCAAATAGGTCTGTATTCAACCAAATTCGAATCGCTCGAATCAAAGGAATAGTGCATTTGATCAAATTTGAATCAACGGTTTTCCCAAAAAAACATAGATTTTTTTTTTTGACTCCTCTAAGAGGTCCACCATAGACCTCTGATGAAGTGCCAAAGAGAGGCACGAAACGCGTCAGGTGACTAGACACGCTATGGTTTAGTTGAACAGTCTCAGGAGAATGCCTGTCTGTGTTTTTAAAGATGCTTGGAAATAAAAGACTTTTTTTTATCTTAAATATCCCATGGTTATTGGCTCCAGTCTATCTATTGCTTTCTTGGATGCCACCATAGGCTAAAGCAGGTTTTAGATGGCGAATGGTTGAAGCCGAATTTTTAAAGAGACAGTACATGATAAATTTCGATATTCTAAATTTTTTTCAAATTTGAATCGAACCATTCCCTAGTCGAAGTACACAAAAAATAGCTCGAAATTCGAACTTTTTGAATTCGAAAATTCACCTCGACCTTTGATAAATCTGCCCCTTAGTATTCCGTAGAGAGGGATATTCTAAGACAATTTGAAATTGGTTTTCTTTTTTGTTATTTGTGGTTTTTAAGTTATTTGGTTTTTTATTCAGCAGCTCTCCAGTTTGCAATCTGGTTGCTAAGGTCCAAATGGCCCTAGCAACCAGGCATTGATTTGAGACTGGAATATGAATAGAAGAGGCCTGAACAGAAAGATGAGTAATAAAAAGTCGCTATAACAATAAGGGGGTTATTTATTAAAATCCGAATGTTAAAATCTCGAAAAGTTTTTTTCACTAGAAAACTCGAATTGTTTAGAGGAAAAAAAAACAGAAATTTGAAAAAAATATGTGAAAATTCAAATATCGAAATTTATCATGTACTGTCTCTTTAAAAATTCGACTTCGACCATTCGCCATATAAAACCTGCCTAATTGCTGTTTTAGCCTATGGGGGACCTCCTAGAACCTATTTGGAGTCAATTGGTGGACTTTGAAAAATCAAAGTTTTTTTTTTTCGATTCGTACGATTCTAATTTGGCTGAATATGGACCTATTCTACTGCAAACGGACCTATTAGACCCAAAAAAAAACTTCAACTTAATTTCGGTTGGTCTTTTTGAATTCGAGTTTCGACGTTTTTTCAATTCGAAATTCGACCCTTGATAAATATGCCCCTTACATTTAAAGATGAACAACCCCAAATAAATGATCCCTTTTCTTATTTGATGACAGTCTCCCATTATCAATGTACAAGTGCCATCTGCAGGTAAATTCCAGTAGAAAGTGCTTTGAGTAGAACATGAGACTCCCCAGTAAAGCTTAAAGTGCCGAGTACCAGGGTTCAAGTGGGCAGGGAGTCATTGGTTTCGCTGGCAGTTTATTTCGGTGCTTAGAGCGGGGAAGGCACAATGTGGCGGAATTTCTACAGGTTAAAGACAGGTGCCTGGGGACTTGTTTGCAGCATCACTGATACCTACACACAAACACATGTTAAGTGACACTCGCCTACTACAGCCATTCAATAGGAACATCCTCATTAAACCTCAGCAGCTCAGGTTCCTAAGTGGCGGCCATAACAGGCTCTTGTGCAACCGCCGGCTCCTTCATACAAACTGCCGCCTACAGCTATGTCATGCGGGGGAACTTCACCCAAAAACCTGTTTTCTGCAAAATAATAACAAAATAATGTACCCCTACACACAAACCAATTGCACCCCTTCTTTTTCCTAGCACTAACTGCAAGGGACCACTGTAATCAATGCTTGCAATGAGTAGGGCTAAGTAATATCGGCATGCAACACGTATGGGATCTGTTATCCGGAAACCCCTTATCCAGAAAGCTCCAAATTATGGAAAGGCCATCTCCTATAGACTCCATTTTATCCAAATAATCCAAATTTTTAAAGATTTCCTTTTTCTGCAAAATACCTTGTACTTGATCCCAACTAAGATATAATTAATCCTTATTGGAAGCAAAACCAGCCTCTTGGGTTTATTTAGGGGGCACATTTACCTAGGGTCGAATATCGAGAGTTAATTAACTCCGAATATCTTAGTCGAAGGAATTACTGCTATTCCTACAATCGAACGATCGAAGGAATAATCGTTCGATTGAACAATTAAATCCTTCGAAACGAACGATTTGAAGGATTTTAATCCATCGATCGAAGGATATTTGTTAGGACCTTCCCCATAGGCTAACATTGGCCTCGGTAGGTTTTAGATGGCGAACTAGGGGGTTGAAGAATTTTTTAAAGAGACAGTACTTTGACTATCGAATAGTCCAATAGTCAAACGATTTTTAGTTCAAATCGTTTGATCCAAAGTCAAAGGTCGTAGTCGAAGGTCGAAGTAGCCCATTTGATGGTCGAAGTAGCCAAAAAAAAACATTCGAAATTCGAACTATTTTTCCTCTATTCCTTCACTCGAACTAAGTAAATGGGCCCCCGATGTTTACATGATTTTCTAGTAGACTTAAGGTATGAAGATCTAAACAATAGAAAGGTCAGTTATCCAGAAAACCCCAAGTTTTTTGGATAACAGGTCCCATACCTGTAAATAGTGAATAAAGTACCCCCTCTTGTAAAATATAAGGATATTAGAAGTTACAGAAGAGTTTAATATAAAAGCACAAGGCAGAGTGTTATTATACAGGTCTCCGAGGTGACTTCTAATATCCTCATATTTTGTTTAACTTTCCTTGTCCAGTAAAGGGGTGGTTCACCCGTAAGTTAACTTAGTTCTTTAATTAAAGGTAACAGGTTACATAGCAAAGATAGATAACAAAAATATAGTCTTACACAGTTATGTGTAAAAGCAACACAACTTTAATTTAACTTTTAGTATGTTATAAAATAGCTAATTATACAGTAAGCAACTTTTCAATTGGTCTTCATTTTTTTATAGGGTTTGAATTATTTTCTGCCTTCTTCTTCTGACTCTTTCCAGCTTTCAAATGGGGGTCACTGACCCCATCTAAAAAACAAACGCTCTGTAAGGCTACAAATGTATTGTTATTGCTACTTTTTATTAATCATCTTTCTATTTAGGCTTCTCCTATTCATATTCCAGTCTCTTATTCAAATCAATGCATTGTTGCTAGGGGAATTTGGATCCTAGCCATACCTCCCAACATTTTGGTAATAGAAGGGACAAAAAGGTTTGGAAAATGTTATCACCACACCCATTTTATGGCCACACCCCCTAATTGCCACATCCATTTAAAAAAAAATGGCAGGTTATGGAGAGTTTGAAAACATTTCTGGGGGTTTTAGGGTCAGGTTCAATGTGTTTTCCTAATGAAGGTAAAATTGCCCTTTGAGCTGCAAATCTCAGTTTCCCCAAGAGACCTGCTTATCTTAAATAGCTACAATTGTTTCTTTGCTGGTCTTAAATTGTTACAAATGTATCTAAGTGCAGCAGCCACGTATTCAGGGCTCCCTGACAAAAGCCAATTAAGTTTTAGAAACATTGTATGTTTTCTGGCTGTTCACTTGCAGGAGATCAAAGAGAGCTGTCAAAATCAGGACTGTCCTGCGAAAAACAGGACAGTTGGAAGGTATTTGCAAACTGGAGAGCTGCTGAATAAAAAGCTAAATAACTCAAAACCCACAATTGATAAAAAATGAAGACCAATTGCAAATTGTCTCAGTATAACACTCTCTATACCATACTAAAAGTTAATTTAAAGGGAAACAATCCCTCTAAGGACATTGGTGTATTTTGGGCAAATAGAGAGTGAAACTTTTCTAGCAGAATTACAGGAAAGTGTCAGGAGGGTGTATCTGGGATAGAAAATATCCTTGAACAGTGTGCAAATGATACCTAATTCCTTCTTGTTTACTGGCTATCAGGAATGTTCAGCCTGTGTGCTTGCAGCCAGGACCGCCATCATAAATCGCAGGGCCCCATACGACAAAATTTCCTGGGCCCCCTGGGCTGCACCCACCGCAAGCCCCACCTACAGGTCCGCCCCGCACCACACAGTGAAAAAACAAAAAAAATATTGGTGGCTAGGCTTCCCACATGTTAATAAAAAATAAAAAGATATTGCTGGTCAGGGCCCCCCATAAAAAAACATTTGTGGCCAGGGCCCCCCCATTAAAAAATATTGGTGGCTAGGACCCCACATGAGAAAAAAAAATTGGTTGCCAGAGCCCCCCCCACATTATGAGAAAATTGGTGGCCAGGGCCCCTTAAAAGTCCATGCCTTCCCGAAGTCAGCAGCTCTCATAAAAATGGGGGGCTTGGCTAATCAAGTAAATGTGGTGGGGCCGGGCCCCCCTTACCCTCGGGCCCCCTACAACTCTCCCCCCTTCCCCCCTGATGGCTGCCCTGCTTGCAGCACCCACACAAGCCTTAAGTCAGGGTTTCAGGCCGCACTTACTGACATGCACCCTAACTCCCCCCTCCACCTTACCACATACATACACCCATACAGTACCCTTTCCATTTCGTACCATTTTGTGGTCTAATATAAATAAACAAGTGCAAAATAACAAACTCCACTAACTGTCATATGAATCTGTCGGCAGTGAGCCCCAGGCCTTTGTGTTCCGAATGCTCAGAGCCACCTACACACGTCTTGAAAGCCCTTCATTTCTATGGCTTGAAGTGAATTACTGTCATTCCCTGGATACAAACTTGAGGCAGGTCAGTGGCAAAGCAATAACCCTCCTCTGCGCAGTCAGGTCTAATGGTGTGTGAGCGTGACTAACTGTCAGTTTGTGTGTTTGTTTGTGTGTTTGTTTGTGATAAAGGCGGCAGTGAGTCATCTCTGTAACCATGGTACCAGTCCCCCTCAGTGCCCCTTCTCCATGCTCCAAAGTTTCACTATAGTGGCCCTGCAGCACATCCCACATATATATATATATATATATACACACACACCTCCCAACATTTTGGGGAGTAAAAAAGTAGGCACTAGTGATGGGCGAATTTGTCCCATTTCGCTTCACCACGAATTTCCCGCAAAATTTGCGAAAAATGTGCAAATCGGCACAAGTCAATGGGCGTCAGTTTATCATCACCCATTCATCGGCGTCTAAATTGGCGCCGACGTCGAAAAAAATTTGCAGGTTATGAAAGTTTGAACATATTTCTGTGTTTTTTTCAGTTTTAACAGTTTTGCTAATAAAGGTGAATTGCCCTTTAAGCCGTGAGTGTAACTTCTCCCAAGGGACCTGTTATCTTATATTGTTACAATTACTGATTTGCTTATCTTGAAATTGTTATAAAAGTATCTTAGGGTTTAAGCACACGGGCAGATTCGGGGAGATTTAGTCGCCTGGCCTCTTCGTCGGGGTTACAATCTCCCTGAACTGCCTTCCCCCTGCCATCCACGTGCTAAAATGGAAAAACGCCTGCGGCAATGCACTCGCGGCCTTCGATTTCCGAAGTCACCCGAAGTTGCCTCACGAGGAAACTTCGGGTGACTTCGGAAAACTAAGTGCTCCGACTGCCATCCCGCCGGCAATTTTCTAGCCGGCGGGAGGCGGTTCGAGGAGATTAGTAGCCCTGAAGAAGAGGAGATTTGTCGCAACTTATTTCCCCGAATCTGAGCGTGTCCCTCAGCTGAAAAGCAGGAAGTAGTGTTCTGGCTATTATGTTACACATCCAGTCACTCCAGCCTTTATACATTACATTTTTGCCTAACTAACTTGTTATTTTGCACAGCCTATCTATTTAGCCAGTTTTTATTTCTACTTTACTGAACTGTTCCTTTAAAGGCACTTCAGAGAGACTAACACAGAGGTCGGTGGATACGTATAACAGTGGAAAGCTCATAATAGGTGTCACTTGGATGAAAGGAGACAGGATGAGAGATGTGATTGAAAACCTTTGATATATCAAAGGGATCAAGTGAGTTCAGGAATGAGTTCAGGAGGATAAAGGGAAATACTAGAAGAAGAAGAAGCAGCCATGCCTGGAAGCGTTCAGGTGGGAAGCTTAGGAATAGGGTGGTGGGTGCCAGTAGACTAGTGTTTATTACAGAAGCAGCACAGATCACGTGACTAACTAACTGAAGCTGCCCATATAATAACTGTCAGCTCATCCCCTGGAGACTGAGTTGTCAGCTTACTGGCCTGTGTATGATGTCTGTTAGCCAGCCTGCCTGCCAGATATATGGACAAAAATCAGCCAATCTTCATTAGTCCCTTGGATCATCCAATCATTGGCCCAGAGCAAAACTGGCCAAAGTTCCACTTGTTATGTGAGGCCACCAACTGAGTAAACCTGAACCAACCATACATTGGCCGTATGGAAATGAGTCTGGATATACAGGTACGGGACCGGTTATCCAGAATTCTCGGGACCTGGGGCTCTCCGGATAATGGATCTTTCTGTAATTTGAATCTTCATACCTTAAAAATCGTGTAAACATGAAATAAACTCAATTAGGGATGCACCAAATCCACTTTTTTGGATTCGGCCGAACCCCCGAATCCTTCACAAAGGATTCGGCCGAATACCGAACCCTAATTTGCATATGCAAATTAGGGGTGGGAAGGGGAAAACATTTTTTACTTCCTTGTTTTCTGACAAAAAGTCACGCAATTTCCCTCCCTGCCCCTAATTTGCATATGCAAATTAGGATTCGGATTCGGTTCGGCCAGGCAGAAGGATTCGGCCGTATCCGAATCCTGCTGAAAAAGGCCGAATCCCGACCGAATCCTGGATTCGGTGCTTCCCTAAACTCAATAGGCTGGTTTTGCTTCCAATAAGGATTAATTATATCTTAGTTAGGATCAAGTACAAGCGACTGTTTTATAATTACACAGAAAAAGGAAATCATTTTTAAAAATGATTTAATTATAATGGAGTCTATGGGAGACGGCCTTACCGTAATTCGGATCTTTCCTGGTTTCCGGATAACGGAAATGCTAGAACTCCAAGCACTTACCGTGTGTCATCCAAACACTGCTGCCTACTGTAAGGGGCAGATTTATCAAGAGTCAAATTTCGAATATAAAAAAACTTAAAAAAGACCAACCGAAATGTATTAAAAAAAGTTTTCAGGTGAATAGGCCGTTTTCGTTCGACTTCGAATTGTACAAATCGAAGGAACATCATATTTGTTCGAAGTCCACCAATTGACTCCGAAGAGGTTCTAGGAGATCCCCCATAGGCTAAAACAGCAATTTGGCAGGTTTTAGACGGTGAATGGTCGAAGTCAAAGTTTTAAAGAGACAGTACAAGATAAATTTTGACATTCAAATTTTTTTCCCTAGTCGAAGTACACAAAAAATAGCTTGAAATTCAAATTTTTTAAATTCGAATTTTCACTTCGACCCTTGCTAAATCTGCCCCAAATGTTTAAAGGGGTTGTTCACCTTTGAATAAAATTTTAGTAGGATGTAAAGACAATTTGCAAGTGGTTTTCATTTTTTATTATTTATAGTTTTTGAGTTATTTATCTTTTTATGCATCAGTTTGCAGTTTAAGAAAAATGGTTGCTAGGGCCCACATTACCCTAGTAACCATGCATTGATTTGAATAAGAGACTGGAGTTTAAATAGGAGAGGCCTGAATAGAAAAGGGAGTAATAAAAAGTAGCAATAACAACACATTTGTAGCCTTACGGAGCATTTGTTTTTAGATGGGGTCAGTGACCCCATTTGAAAGCTGGAAAGCATCAGAAGAAGAAGGCAAATAATTCAAAAACTATAAAAAAAGGCTAAAAATGAAGGCTAATTGAAAAGTTGCTTAAAATTAGCCATTCTGTAACCTACTAAAAGTTAACTTAATAGTGAACCACCCCTTTAAAATTTACCCAAAGGGTTGTATGACGGCTCCAGTGCTTCAATGGAACCAATTGGAGGACAGCAATGGTGAGCTATGAACTGGAGGCATGACGGTGGCTACCGTGAGGCCCATAATAACCAAATAACAAGGCAAATAATGTGCTCCTACAGTAGTTACAGCAGCTGAAATAAAGGGTTCAGAGCAAATGTTCAGCAGCCTCCAGCGCAATTATCTTTTCAAGGCTCCATAAAGAGAATGAAACAAAACAAGAAAATCAATATAAACACTTTTCCATGAGAAGGAAAGAATAAAATGGTTTCAAAATCACTCCCTTCTTCTCCCGTGAGCCGTTTCCTACGACATTAATAAGTTCAGCCCATTGTGACATTAGCAAAACCTTTGCTCTTTATAACTCCGAACCCAATAAACTGAAAAGCTGAACAGATCACTTCTCTGTGACAGCTCAGAGCAAAACACAGGCGGAGAGATAATATATATATATTTATTGGGTGCTTATTATAGGTTTTGGACTTGCTCCTGCAGGTAGATAGAGGCAACAGAATGGATAGAAGACAATGGTGTGGGTGTAGGAAGGACAGACAGAAGAAAAGCTTCCAGGGAACAAGGAAACTAATCATATATCTCTCTCCTCTTGTTGAAGAAAATAAAGCTACTCATGAGAAAGAAAGGGAATATAGCCCCTATTTATCAGTTGGTGATAACCCCTGTGATATCTGAACCGGTCACATCACATGTGGATAAACGTAACACCTAGAGAAGAGGGTCTCCAAACTTTTTTTTACCTGTGAGCCACATTCAAATGTAAAAAGAGTTGGGGAGCAACACAAGCAGGAAAAAAAGTCAATTGGGGTGTCAAATAAGGGCAGTGATTGGCTATTTGGTAGCCCTTATGTGGAGTGGCAGCTACAGGAGACTCTGGCAGTACATATGGTTTTTATACAACCAAAACTTGCCTCCAAGCCTGGAATTCAAAAATAAGCTCCTGCTTTGAGACCATTGAGAGCAACAAGGGGTTGATGAGTCAATGGTGACCTAGAGGGTCACATTTGGCTAAACCCAGGGCCATGATAACAACTCATGTTGTCCCCAAACTACTGGTCCCTAAAGGCCAATGTTCTTACCTGTGCCTGCATGGTCACCTTGGGTCAGTGATCCCCAACCAGTAGCTTGTGAGTAACATGTTGCTCTCCAACCCCTTGGATGATTCTCCCAGTGGCCTCAAAGCAGATGGTTATTTTTGAATTCTAGGCTTGGAGGCAACTTTTGGTTGTATAAAAACCAGGTGCACTGCCAAACAGAGTCTCAATGTAGGTTGACAATCCACATAGGGGCTACAAAATAGCCAATCACAGCACTTATTTGGCTCCACGAGAACATTTTTCATGCTAGCGTTGCTCCCCAACTCCTTTTACTTCTGAATGTTGCTCACGGGATCAAAAGGTTGGGGATCCCTGCCTTGGGTGTTTGGCCAAACCAGCTGGATCTTATAGGACGCTTCCAATTAGCGTTGCCAACTGGCCGGTAAAAATTGATTACAATGTTATTAATAGGGAAAAAAGATACATTTATAGGAAGGCAACCCTACTTCCAACTGATCTCCCACATGTACCTAAGGACGGCATTGGCCAATAGACTGTAAGCTGCTTAGACTGAAGGAGGGAGAAGTATGTAACTTATTAACAGGGGGCAGTTGGCAGCCAAATGTACCTATAAGTAGTACCTATACCATATACCTGTACCTATAAGTAGTAGGTTGGGGTGTATCTGTAATATCAAGCCAGGAGAAGACTAAAGTCAGTATCAACTTTATATTATAGTACAGGTATGGGACCTGTTATCCAGAATGTTCAGGACCTGGGGCTTTCCGGATAATGGCTCTTTTCATAATTTGTATTTCCATACCTTAAATCTACTAGAAAATCATGTAAACATTAAATAAACCCAATAGGCTGGTTTTGCCTCCAATAAGGATTAATTATATCTTAGTTGTGATCAAGTACGGGCCCTGGCACCAATGCTTTTTTTAAAAAAAACTTTTACGGGAGGCTCTGGCGCCAATGTTTTTTTTTTTAAACGTATAAGGGGGCCCTGACCATCAATAGCTTTTTATAACTTGTGTGTGTGGGGGGTTACTTTTTTAGCACTGATGTCTGTATGGTCTTTTAACTGTGATGTGGAGTGGGCGTGGTCTGGGGTGGGGCTTGGGCGCCAGGGGGGGCGGGCCCCCCAAAATGTTGTTGTACGGGGCAACTTAATTTCTAATGGTGGCCCTGTAAGCAGTTACAAAATAAAAACATAATATGGGACTCCTACAATGGATATTTGGTTGCCAGGGTCAGTGACCCTGACAAAGGATTTTTCTGCTGTAAGCTGTAACTAGACAGAATAAATAATAGGATGGTAATTCCAAAAGCATGCACAATAAACAAAACACAGGCCATCTGAAAAGTGCTAAGAGTAGGTCCATCAATAACATACTAAAAGTGAATGTAAAGGTGAGCTTCCACTTTACAAATTGTAATAATGGTGATACATGTTCTCCTGTTGATCAAAGTGCACAGAAAAAGTCACATCCCCTTTAAATAGAGTTTTTGTTAAGGGCCCTTACACACGGGCATTTTTTCTTGTGCTCCATTGCGTTACGCCTTCTTCCGTTCAGCCGCAGGGGAGCGCAGGAGTAGATGAATGCAATTATTCTGAAGGAGGCTGTACTCACACAGATGCATGTATGTGCCGAATGCAGGTAAAATGCAACATGCTGCGTCCCAACCTGCGTTTGGCGCTTACATGCGTCTGTGTGAGTACAGCCCCCTTCAAAGTAATTTACTGCGTCTACTCCTACGGCTCAACGGGAGAAATCGCAACACAAGTGACCACAGGCAAAAACGCCCGTGTGTAAGAGCCCTAAGTTTCAGACAGTTCACCAGAAATAAAGACTGTTTCCAATTACTTTCTATTTTTATTACTTTCTTCTAATATTGACGTGTAAATCTATTTTTTCACTTTTCTAAAGCAGCTCTGGGAACGGGGGGTCGCCGACCATGTAAACTGTTCTAAATTGATACATTTAGCGCATGCATTTCTTATCTTTGTCCCTGCTGAGCAGAATCCCTGAGTTTCATTACAGTTAGGGGCAAATTCACTTCGCCACACTTCGCCAGGCGTATTTTCGCCAGCGCTCCGCAAATTCACTAAAATCCGAAGTTGCGCACAGGGGTAGCGTAAGTTTTCGAAGTTGCGCTAGCGTTAATTCGCCAGGCGAAGCGAAGTTTCGCCAGCGATGGTTCATTTGCATATGGCGCCAAATTCAAATTTCAATGGAGGAATACGTATCAGCACTTCAAATGCCTAGAAAACCTTCAAATCAGCAAATAAAAATTTTATTTTGACCTACACATGTGCCCACTGTCTAGGTAAGTTGCCATGAGTCAGGAAATGTAGGGGGGAAGGAGGGGAGCCCCAAAAATATTTTCGATCTTTTTCAGCCTATCACCCATCATGTAGAAAACACGCCAGCGTTTTTTGGGACTTAGAAAAAAATTTGACTTTTTTTGAAACAATCCCTATCTACTCTATTGCGCTTCGCCAGGTCTGAGGTGGTGAAGGAAGTCTAGCGTAAAAGGTAGCGTTCAGTAGACTGCGCAAGTTAGTGAATTTGCGTAGTTACGTCGCTAGCGAAAATTCGCCTGGCGTAAGGGTGCGAAGTAACACTAGCGAATTTACGCCAGCGTTCGTTAGTGAATTTGCGCAGTAACGAAAAATGACAAACGCTAGCGAATTAACGCTAGCGTTCGGCGCATCGGCGCTTAGTGAATTTGCGCCTTAGACTTTGATACAATAGTTGCTAATACTCCAGAGATGCTGCTGAGAAATGGAGCAACTCAATATTGTAAAATTGTAACAGTTCAGAGTCTGCGCCTGATTCACCGAGCTGCCAGACTCAAACCTTCAACTTTAAACTTACATTTTGGAAAAACGGTACAAAATAAAAAGAAATGGAAAGTAATTGAAAAAAGTCTTTATTTCTGGGGAACAATCTGAAAACAACTCAACTGAAAAGATGCAACTTTTTATGGTGTTGCTTTAAGGGCTCTTACTCACGAGCGTTTCTTCATGCGCTCCCCTGCGCTCCGTTTGGCTGCGTTCAGCCGCAGGGGAGCGCAGGTCTAGACGCTGTTAATATCTTTCTATGTGCCTGTACTGACACAGGCGCATGTAAGCGCTGAACGCAGGAAAAATGCAGCATGCAGCGTTTTTCAATGGTTCAGCGCTTACATGCGCCTGTGTGAGTACAGGCACATAGAAAGATATTAACAGCGTCTAGACCTGCGCTCCCCTGCGGCTGAACGCAGCCAAACGGAGCGCAGGGGAGCGCATGAAGAAACGCTCGTGAGTAAGAGCCCTAATGCTCAGCAAGGTGAGTTGTGTTGGGAAGGAGAATAATATCTAGGCTTGTACTCCAGTAACCTCACTCAGCTGGCCCCTCTCCACCTGCAATGCTTCCAGACTCTAGTTGGGCTTTGTGTTCTGTCGGACCTTTCTATACACCCAGGAGATGTAATAAAAATGTAAGAATTCCCGCTGTTTGCTGTGTGGGTTCAGTACAAAGCACTGGCAGGTGACTGATGAATAAGTCATATTGTACATTACAGCCCAGAATAGGGACACACAGGAGGCGGCGATTTGTTGTTAAAGGGGTTGTTCACCTTTAAATGAACGTTTACTATGATGTAGAGAGTGATATTCTGAGACAATTTGCAATTGGTTTTCTTTTTTTCTATTATTCGTTCTTTTTATTCAGCAGCTCTCCAGTTTGCATTCTCAGCCGTCTGGTTGTTAGGGTCCAAATTCCCCTAGCAACCATGCACTGATTTGAATAAGAGACTGGAATATGAATAGGAGAGGCCTGAATAGAAAGAGGAGTAACAAAAAGTAGCAATAACAATACATTTGTAGCCTTACAGAGCATTTGATTTTTAGATGGGGTCAGTGACCCCTCCATTTGAAAGCTGGAAAATCAGAAGCAAATAATTGAAAACCTATAAAAAAAGAAATAAATAATGAAGACCAATTGAAAAGTTACGTAGAACTAGCTGTTCTATAACTACAGGTATGGGATCTGTTATTTGGAACCTAATTATCCAGAAAGCTACCAATTACAGAAAGTCTGTCATCCACAGACTCCATTTTATCCAAATAATCTTGTTTTTTTTAAATGATTTCCTTTTTCTGTGTAATAATAAAACAGTAGCTTGTACTTGATCCCAACTAAGATATAATTAATCGTTATTGGAGGCAAAACCAGCCTATTGGGTTTATTTAATGTTTATATGATTTTCTAGTAGACTTAAGACATGAAGATCCAAATTACAGATCTGAATTACAGAAAGGCAGTCTCCCAGTCTACATTACAATCAATAAATCCAAATTTTTAAAACTGATTTCCTTTTTCTGTGTAATAATAAAACAGTAGCTTGTACTTGATCCCAACTAAGATATACTTAATTCTAGGGATGCACCGAATCCACTATTTTAGATTTGGCCGAACCCCCGAATCCTTCGCAAAAGATTTGTCTGAATAACAAACAGAATTCAAAACCTAATTTGCATATGCAAATTAGGGATGGGAAGGGGAAAACATTTTTTACTTCCTTGTTTTGTGACAAAAGGTCACACGATTTCCCTCCCCGACCCTAATTTTCATATGCAAATTAGGATTCGGTTTGGCCGGGCAGAAGGATTCGGCCGAATCCTGTTGAAAAAGCCCGAATGCTGGATTCGGTGCATCCCTATTTAATTCGTATTGGAGCAAACCCTGCCTATTGGGTATATTTAATGTTTACATGATTTTCTCTAGGTATAAAGATATAAATCACAGAAAGATCTGTTATCTGGAAAACCCCAGGTCCAGAGCATTCTGGATACCAGGTCCCATACCTGCCCCACTATACTAAAAGTTCACTTAAAGGTGAACCACCCCTTTAAAACAAGCAGCTAGAAGTCATTCCTTCACTGGGAAATGTCACAGCTTGAAAACAAAACAATTTTATTTTTAATTTAAAAAATTAAAATTTCTTTTTTTAAATTTTAGGAAAATGGCAGATCTTGGAAAATAGAAAGCGACTGAACAAAATTCATTATTTGTGGTTTACTATTTAATAAAAAAAAAGTTTTCTATAAGTGAACTTCCCCTTTAACACCATACACAAGCAATATAAATACCTGCGTAATAAGGGTGTTTGCCCTGTTACTCCCACGAGCAAGTGATAATTAGATCGAAGGTTATTTCTTGGGGTACAGCCCTTTTTGCATAATATTTTGTGGACAAAGATCATTGGAAAGTGAAAATGATGCATCTCATTGAGCAGTCACTGTATTTAGAGATATTTTTACGAGGCCATTCACGGACAAAGTTTTCCCCGGCCCATAGAGTTGTTGTTTGTTTCTAGTGCATTTACAATAACAACAGCAAACAGGCGACTGGTTGCTAGGTGACGGGGCCAGGGCAAACAACAAGTTTGGTTTCCATACATTTATCTGAAGATGAAGCCATATTCCTGCTTTCCCTGGCTTCTATTTTACTGCCTTATTACCTGGATGGGGAAGATTAAAGGGGCTGTTCACCTTTGGATTAACTGTTAGTATGATGTAGAGAATGATATTCTGAGACAATTTGCAATTGGTTTTCATTTTTTATTATTTGTGATTTTTGAGTTTTTACTGTTTTATTCAGCAGCTCTCCAGTTTGCAGTTTCAGCAATCTGGTTGCCAGGGTCCTAATTCCCCTAGCAACCATGCACTGAAACTGGAATATGAATGGGAGAGACCTGAAGAGAAGTAATCAAAAGTAGCAATAACAATAAATTTGCAGCTTTACAGAGCCTTTGTTTTCAGACAGGGTCAGTGACCCGCATTTGAAAGCTGGAAAGAGTCAGAAGAAAAAGACAAATAATTAAAATGCTATAAAAAAATAAATAATAAAGATCAATGGAAAAGTTGTTTAAAATTAAGTTAACTTTAGTTAACGTAAAGGTGAACTACCCCGTTACAGAGACATGGGGAACGTGTTGGAAGGGTTACTGCCTGCGCTGATCTCATTTCCCTTCAGAAATAGGGATTGGTAGCACTAGATAGGTACCTAATATATATGAACAGAGACGGGAGGAAAGTGTTGGAAGGGTTACTGCCTGCGCTGATCTCATTTCCCTTCAGAAATAGGGATTGGTAACACTAGATAGGTACCTAATATATATGAACAGAGACGGGAGGAAAGTGTTGGAAGGGTTACTGCCTGCGCTGATCTCATTTTCCTACAGAAATAGGGGTTGGTAGCACTAGATAGGTACCTAATATATAGAGATAAGAGGAAAGTGTTGGAAGGGTTACTGTTTGCTATCTCTCATCTCCCTACACAAATAGGGGTTGGTAGCACTAGATAGGTACCTAATATATAGAGACAAGAGGAAAGTGTTGGAAGGGTTACTGTCTGCTCTCTCTCATTTCCCTACAGAAATAGGGATTGGTAGCACTAGATAGGGACCTAATATATAGAGACAAGAGGAAAGTGTTGGAAGGGTTACTGTTTGCTATCTCTCATTTCCCTACAGAAATAGGGGTTGGTAGCACTAGATAGGTACCTAATATATAGAGACAAGAGGAAAGTGTTGGAAGGGTTACTGTCTGCTCTCTCTCATTTCCCTACAGAAATAGGGGTTGGTAGCACTAGATAGGTACCTAATATATAGAGACAAGAGGAAAGTGTTGGAAGGGTTACTGTCTGCTCTCTCTCATTTCCCTACAGAAATAGGGATTGGTAGCACTAGATAGGTACCTCATATATAGAGACAGAGACAAGAGGAAAGTGTTGGAAGGGTTACTGTCTGCTCTCTCTCATTTCCCTACAGGAATAGGGATTGGTAGCACTAGATAGGTACCTAATATATAGAGATTTTTTATTTAAAAGATCACTTTACAATAAGCAAATCAATTCAATCAATTCATAAACAATTCAAAAATCATACAATAAAACAAAAATAACCAAAAATCCCACAAACCCACCCATACACCCTCCAGCCCGCAGAGTCCATCCCTCTGTCCATTGGCAACTTTTCCATCAAACACACCAAATCAAAGGCCAGTTTGAAAAGTCTTCGATTGTCCATACGGCCTTCCTTCCCCCACCACCAACCCAAATGAGCATTCCAGAAAAGTCTTTCCTGGACCAAACTTCTCACCCAACAAAAACATAATATTTTCATATTCATATTCTGAATCCAGGCTACAGAATGCCCAGGGAGCCATATACATACAATAGGTACATACCTTGAGATGAGGGCATGTTCATGAAGATGAAAGAGTAAGGTTCACCCCTCGCCATAGGTTCTGATTTGATGTTAACCTCTTTATCTCAATTCCCTTCAGAAAACTCAACTGAGCCAGAGCTGCCTTCACTATATTATCTGGGGTACCACCCAACTGGCCAAAAGATCTCCTGCACCTATGCTGCCAGATCTGGTACCGCGTGCATGCAAGTATGATGTAAATTGTCTCACGGTCCAGTGGGTGGTGTACAGCGGGAACCCCATAGGCTGAGTCTGCATAGTTCAGACTGTTCAGGAGTGGGATATTAAGAGCTGCTGCCATCTGACTATAGACATCTCTAGTCACTGGGCAACTGACAAGAAAGTGCTCTTGGGTCTCCACCTCCCCACACCCCCAGGGACAATCTTTGCTGCCAATGGTAAGATAAGTCAAGTTGCCTCGGACATAGAGTTTCCCTTGGAGTGAAAGCCAACAGTTGTCAAAAAACTTAGGGGGGAGTCTCTTGCCATTAAGAAAGTGAAGGCTTTTCTGAAGGATGTTCCCTACACAGTCTCTCAGAACAAGAGGAGCAGCAAAATAGTCCCTGATCACCCTGTGATACAACTGCCTTCGGGAAGATGTGGCCAGCTCACCCACCCTGACATCCCACCTCTTCAGAATCCTCAGAGCGAGAACTAGGTATGATGGGAGGGATCCCTGTACTATCCGAAATCTCTTCATTCTACCGCCTTGAAACCATGTCCCTACAAAAGGCGATACCCAGTTCCTGATACAGACTTCCCACAGGGAATCATTTCCTTGGGCCAAGCCCCCAAAGTTAAACTTCAGGAAAAGTGACCCAAAGAAAGCCACTGGGCACAACATGCCCAAACCACCCTCCTTCCGCTGCAGGTACGTTATCCCCCTTTTGACTGGGTTCAGCCTGTGTCCCCAGAGCAACTGGAAAAACAGACTGTGGACCCTGGCGTAGAGAGATTCTGGCAATGGATACACGTACGCTACAAACAAAAACAGAGGGACCAGATAGGCCTTGATGAGCTTCACCCTTTCCCTGTAGGCCAGCCTCCATCCCTTCCATTGCTGGACCTTTGCTGTTCCGACATCCAGTTTTGTATCCCAATTTAGCCTGCAATTGTCTTCCCTCCCAAACTTTATCCCCAGGATCTTTATGTGGGATGGGGCAGTTGAAAATTCGGGGAGCTGGAAGTCAGGCTCACCATTCAACGTCCAAAAAGCCTCCGACTTGTCACAGTTAATCATTGACCCAGAGGCCTCAGAGTAACATTCGATGGTTTCGTTAAGCAGCCTCCTGTCCTTTGGACTGGATACCACAACTGTCACATCGTCCGCGTAGGCGAGGGATGTCAATGTCTGGCATCTGGGGACCGATATACCCCTCAAGCCACAGCTCTCCAGACCGCGCAGGAATGGGTCTATGGCAAATACGTACAAGAGTGGGCTTAAGGGGCAACCCTGTCGCACTCCAGACTCCACATTGAAATCATCTCCCCTCCAACCATTGACAAGTGGGAAGCTTACGGCCCCTTCATACAAAACTGCCAGCCATTGGATAAATTTGCCCGGGATGCCGTACTTTGACAAAGTAGACCACAGGTACTGATGATTCACCCGGTCAAAAGCCTTGGCCTGGTCCAAAGAGACAATGTAGCAGCCCTTGCTCTGAGCTTTGCATACTTCTAAGGTCTCCCTGATAGTAAGAAGAGCCCCAAAGATGCTCCGCCCTTTCACCGTGCCGAATTGAAAGCCTGACAATAACGTGCCTGAGAACTGAATAAGTCTGTCAAAAAGTACCCTTGCGAGAATCTTCCTATCGTTATTGAGAAGGGCAATAGGCCTCCAGTTCTCAATATGCTCTGGGTCCTTACCCTTTGAAAGCAGGATCAAAGAAGAAACCCTCATGGAGGGGGGCAAGATGCCCTCCGCCAGGCTGTCTCTAAAGACCTCCACGAGGACCGGGGCCAACTCCTCTTTGAAAATCTTATAAAACTCGGCTGTTAAGCCGTCTGGGCCTGGAGCCTTCTTTTTATGAAGGCTGTCAATAGCTGCTCTTACCTCGGCCTCCGTTATTTCTGCTTCCAAAGGGGAAAACTCCAAATTAGATGTATCAGGCCTTGGGGTCGCCTCCAAGTAGTCAGTCAGCCAGTCCCCATCCAAAGCCTTGTTCCGGAAAAGGTCGGCATAGTAAGACCTCACAACACCCAGGATGCCCTCCCTAGTAGTTTGCAACTTACCCTGGGTGTCCTTGAGGCCTGTTACTAACTTCCTGGCCACAGATTCTCGGTAATTCTGAAAAGGGTCCGGCGAGTGAAAACTCCCGTAATCCCTCTCCAGAACCAAAGATCTGTACCGGCTGTACTGATGCCGCCTGATCTCAGCCTTCAGCTGGTTCAACTTTGGCCCATCCACCCCGTCCGAAATACAGGCCTCCAACTTCTTTCGTAGGGACAGGTATCTTTTGTATTTCTCTCCCTCCCTACGTACAGATAGCTTTCTGAAGAGATTTCGGAACGTCTCCTTGGCATCCTCCCACCACAATGACACAGAGTCATAAAAGTCAACCCTATCAATCTCGCTCTGAAGACGCATCCTGAAGGAACGCTGAGCTGACTGCCCTACCAGGGAATCTGCATTAAGCCTCCAAAGGCCTCTACCTCTGGCTGGGATAGAAGAAGCCCCCCATAAGAAAGAAACTGTAAAGTGGTCAGAGTATTCAACAGCCTGCTCACGTACATCGGTAAAGGTCTCCCCTCCCCTAACAAAGGCCATGTCTAGACGACTAGATCGCCCTGCATTGTGGTAAGTATGCCGCCCGATACGGCCACCCTTGGTAGCAACATCAACCAGGCCTGCCTGCTGGATAATATTATTAAGGAAATATCCTTCTGCCCTGTTGACTCTAGCACTTGTCCTATCTTGTGGCCTTAAAACCTGGTTAAAATCGCCAGCAAGAACCACTGGGAGAGAGGTGTGGAGGTACTGCCTCATGTCAGACAGCAGTGTATTCCTTTCCTGTGCATTGTGGGGCCCATAGATATTAATGAGGCGCATCCTCCTACCCCCAGCTGTGACATCAAGGAGCAGACACCTGCCTACCTGGATCTCAATAAGACGGTGAATTACAACATTTAATGCAGCTCTGAACAGCACCCCAACACCACCGCATGGCTCAGCCGCTATTGACCAGACAGAAGGCCCATGACACCATTCAGAAGTCGCCTTCCGAATGTCAGCCCTGGTGGTCAATCGAGTCTCCTGAAGGAAAAAAATGTCTCCATCTGATGATGAGAGACTAGAGAAGGCCAGAAATCTAGCCCTGGGCGAGCGGATGCTACAGACATTAGAGGTGTATATCCTAACTGGTACCGTAGCCATGTTGGTTTTTTAATTTGGCTTTTTTTTCCTTCTCTTTCATCTTCACATACCCCCTCTCCAAACCTCTTGATCTGGACCCCTGCTGGTATAGGGTCCTCATCCCCAAGAGGGACCATCTCGTCCTCTGTGGTTGGATCCATCTCAGGCTGAGAGATAACCATATCTGGCGATGCCAGGACATGTTGAACCTCTTCTAAAGAGGCCATAGTGGGTCCAACCACTTCTGACAAGGCTTCACTACACACCACATCATCTGATATGGTCCCACCACCCATAGGTGTTGACTGACTAATGGGAGATGAATGCTGCACTGACTGTTGTAGAGAAAGTTCTTTATCTATTCTCTGAAACTCGGTCTCCATTTTAGACCCCCAAGAATCATCATCATCATCCAAATCATCGCCTTCGCTTTGTAGCTGGGCATATCGATTGGATGTTTGTGGGCTGAAAGACATGATTCCAGGGGACTTCTTTCCTTTACCTGAGGTCTTAACAAACTGCCAACCCCCTTCCTCAGGGCTTTGGGTGTCTCTCTGCTCACTGTCTGATTTACCCTTTTTCTTCTTCTTCTTTTTTTTGGGTGAATGTTCCTGCAAGGTGGGTGCAGGGCTCAGGCTGGATTCCTGAGATTGCTGGGGTGTTACTGCCCTTGATGTAGCTGGTTGCTGTTTGGGATCAGGGGCTTTTGGGGGAATTACAGCCTTTGACAGGCCTTTTTTAGCCAATGATGGGCCTGCCTGTGGTCTCTGAACATCATGTTCCTGATCATTAGAGCTCCCTTCCTGACTTTGTGCCTTCTTGCCCTTACTGCTCTGATCTTTCCCGGGGTCTCTCTGCTGGGCCTGAATGGCCTTTGCAGCCTCCTGTCTGTGGTTTATCTCCACCCTTTCCTGCTGCTCTATCTCCTGAACTGCATCAATCAGTAGCTGATCTTCCTCCTGCTCCAACACATCTTCCCTCTGGGTGTTGTTATTGTGCCAGGCTTTAGGGCACAGGCGGTGGGCATGACCTATATTACCACAGAGGTTGCACATAATGATTTTACACACCTTTTTTGTGTGGCCTATCTTCCCACAGTAAGTGCACCTCTCCACCAGACAGGAGCTAGCAAGATGATTCAGGGAACCACATTTGAAGCACTTTCTCGATTGGCCAAAATAGAAACAAACGCACTTCTCTTTGCCAATGAAAAAGGTTGTGGGCAGATGTTGGGGGATGTTATCAACTATCTTGAGTTTTACCTCTGTTTTCCACCCCCCTGTCCACACATCATCTTCATATATACGGGCCAGTGGGGAGAGGACAGTGCACTGGCGCTGCAGCCACAACGCCACATCATTAACTGGCACCCCTTCATTTTTGACAATGATAGTGACAGTTTTTGTCTCAGGTCTGGAGACTGGAATGGCATCAACATTTTTCCATTCTGGCTGATTTCTAAGGGTGTCAAAAAGGCGCCAAAATGCATCCAGTCCCTGTGGTATTTTAAAGCTGACATCCCATTCTGTAGGGGACTGGACAATACAGGCCTCCATTTCACGGGCCTTAAACTTGGCAGACCTTTCCAGCAGTGTCTTAATAATGTAGGTTCTACTAGGAGCCTCCTCTTTCTTCCCTTCCCACACCAGTTTAACGCAGTTTTGCCTACGGAAAGCCTGACCCCCAAAAGAAGGACCTGCACCTGCAGGGAAAAACCGCCTGCGCTCCCAGAAATTGCCTGATGTGCCGGCATCTGCCCCAGAAGTTGAGGCCTGTTCACCAGGTTGCTGAGCCCTACCATTCTGTCCCTGCTGTCTTTGTCTCTCTGCCTGGGCCCTACCATCTCTCCCTCCATCACTTACAGATGGCTTTGGGTTTTTATTGCCATCATTACCCGCCACCAGCACCGCTTGTGTACCCACCACCACTGACTCTCCGTGAGCACTCGCTCCCACAAGCACAGCATCAGCCGCACCATCATTCATGCCAACTGCATCTCCATGCACCACCCCAGACATGCCACTCGCAGCTGAATGGTTGGACGATACTTCCATTGGGGCAACTGGATCTTCCTGCGACACCTGGGCTTGGGCTTGAGGTGACTTGGTTGGTTGGGCGGCAGGTGACAAAGGAGGGAAATCTTCCTGAATCATGTTAAATTCTTCCCTTTGCGGTTTCTTCTTTTCTTGTTCTGTCACCTCCTGCACATCAAATGCCAGTTCCTGCCAGTGGATCCCGTCCTTCTTCTTGCTCTTTGTTGGTGCTTTCTTGGCTGGAGCTTGTGGCTTCTTGAAATCCCCCTCTGTATCAGAAGAGGCAGAGTAGCTGGTGGTGCTGAGTTTGCGGCTGCGGTATGGCACCTCCTCCCTGAGAGATTTCTGCAGCTTCTCAAACCGCTCCCTGTTTTCAAAAGTCTCTCTCCAAGGCCCTGCTTTGCTCAACAGTTTCTCTATGGAGACCTCGGTTTCAAAGAGTTCCCCTTTAAGTGTAATGAGGTCCAGTTCCAGTCTGCCTTTATTTCTCTTATAAGCAGCTCCGATCAGCTTCTGCTGCGCAACAATTTCTGCCTCTTTTTTTCCTTTCTGCTTATAGGCCTCAGACAGTTGCTGCAGCATAGTAGCAATAACCTTATGACTGGGTAGCTGGGGGTTTATATCAGTGGGTGCACCCATTCTCCTTTGTGAAGTTGGTTCATATGTTGCACTTAAATCACTGGAGTCCTGGGATTTCTGCTCCCCCTCTGAATCCTCATTGTCTGTATCAGGCATCACATTCCCAGCAGCAACAGCTGAACTTCCCTGATTCCCTCTAGTGGCTGCAGTCAGTTGGGCAGGTGAAGGGTTAAGCTGAGAGTTGGGTTCAGGTGTCTCGTTACCTGCAGGATCCTCAGCATTGGATTCCCCTGCCTGTGAAACCTCAGCAGCAGCAGCCCCAGATCTGACAGTTTGGGACAAAATAGCAGCTTCTCCCTTTCCAGCTGGACTTTTCCCTGCAGCACAGTCTTCAAGGGGTGTTTCTGGCACCACATATTCATCACCCCCAGTCTGACTTATTTGGCTGCCAGAAGAGATGTTTACAGGGGATGATGGGAGTTGTAGTTCATGCACAGACACATCTCCACCCTGTGGTTCCCCATGACATGTGCCTTTAGCATCCAGTTTGGCTTCAGCCCTCACTGTAACACCAGAAGGTGAAGCCCCCAGAGATGCAGAGCGCTGGTGTTTTCTACTTTTGGGAAGAGGAGATTTAGTACTCACCGCACCAGAACGCAAGGTACGAGTTTCCTCCTCAGCTGCTCCCGGGGTAAGTTCAGCCACTTTCTTTTGCCTCTGGGTGTTTCTTCCACTCCTTCTGGTTTCTGATGGCTCAGACTTTCTGCCTCCAGCAGTCTTTTTCTCTGCAGTTTGTTTGGCAGGGACCTGGGCCTCCATCTCACCTGCCTCCACTTCCACTGCAACACAATGGCCTCCACTCAACTGTGCAGGTCTCCCCACACCTTCTCCAACTGATCCAAACTCCAATGACTTGGAGTCAGAACCACAATCCAAACTTTCCTCCAGGCTGGGCCCAAAAGCCTGAGCCTGGAGTACTGAAGCTGGCTCCACAGAGCCTCCTGGTCTTGGGCTAGTGCTGGTCATGCAGAGAGATCAAATTACAGACCTGCTCTCTCTCATTTCCCTACAGAAATAGGGATTGGTAGCACTAGATAGGTACCTAATATATAGAGACAGAGACAAGAGGAAAATGTTGGAAGTGTTACTGTCTGCTCTCTCTCATCTCCCTACAGAAATAGGGATTGGTAGCACTAGATAGGTACCTAATATATAGAGACATAGACAAGAGGAAAGTGTTGGAAGTGTTACTGTCTGCTCTCTCTCATTTCCCTACAGAAATAGGGATTGGTAGCACTAGATAGGTACCTAATATATAGAGACATAGACAAGAGGAAAGTGTTGGAAGTGTTACTGTCTGCTCTCTCTCATTTCCCTACAGAAATAGGGATTGGTAGCACTAGATAGGTACCTAATATATAGAGACAAGAGGAAAGTGTTGGAAGGGTTACTGTCTGCTCTCTCTCATTTCCCTACAGAAATAGGGATTGGTAGCACTAGATAGGTACCTAATATATAGAGACAGAGACAAGAGGAAAGTGTTGGAAGGGTTACTGCCTGCGCTGATCTCATTTTCCTACAGAAATAGGGGTTGGTAGCACTAGATAGGTACCTAATATATAGAGACAAGAGGAAAGTGTTGGAAGGGTTACTGTCTGTTCTCATTTCCCTACAGAAATAGGGATTGGTAGCACTAGATAGGTACCTAATATATAGAGACAAGAGGAAAGTGTTGGAAGGGTTACTGTCTGTTCTGTGTTTATTTCCCAAATTATATACAGTTATACTCGCAGATTCATTGAAAACAGGCTGCTCTGGAAATGTATGTTTTGGTTATTTTGAAGTCACTGACACCAGGACGAGATGCTGTCTTGGGATTTATTGCACCTGCATTATATTTATTTATTGAGAATGTTTTTGCCCTGACACATGCACCAGTATTATCATGTTCCCCACAAAAATGAGTAACACATGTTCCCTTCTCACTGTGAAATCCAACTCGCCAGTGATTACACGACCAGTTACAGTCTCACCCTCTGCAGAAATCTAATCCCGGCCATGGGCAGGTTTTTCCATACGCACAATAGGACGGACACAAATGGTGCTTAATGCAACTGTATGTAAGTGCAAGGGAATCGCGTGTAATGTTTGTGTTCAATTTAAGACTGATTGCACTTAATAATCCCCTAGGATGCTTGAGGGTCACTGTATGTTTAATTGCAGCTTAACTTGCCCTTTAAATATATGATAACTGCAATTAAAGGGGACCAATCATGAAAATGAACATTTAATATAAGCTTCAGCATAATGAAATAAGACGTTTTCTAAATATAATCAATTAAAAATTCTGTACTGTTTCTGAAATAATCAAGTTTATATTCACTAGCCCTCTCTCAGCATTTGTTTCTCTTCATTCTGTCTTTATGCAGCAGTTGGGTGTCAGATATTCACTATTATATCTATGATATTCTTATATTAAATTATAATTTTCGCGATAGTTCTCCTTTAAAAATGTATTTATTTCTCTTTAAGTATCACGTTATTGCGCTAACAGATACCTTCTAGTTATAAAAAGGGGTCTACCTTATTCTGGGGAGATGCTTCACTGAGAAACAGTTCCATTACAAACATCAGTAATGTGTCTGAACCATGCACTGGTGGCGCTGTTCTATTGCTGTTTATGGAAAGGCACAGGCGAAAAGCGGTACTGCAAGATACGGTTTTGAATTACAAGAACTTTTGTAACAAACAACAGGCAGTACAGGAACTTTACTGGCAAGAGAGACTTTTCCTTAATTGTCCCAATAAAAGCATTTCCTAAAAAGCAAAAGAAATGAGTTGCAGGGAGTATAGGGGGAGGGCGGCCTTTGTCCAGCCTTTTGTTCCCCTATTAAAGTGTCAGCAGCTCGGCAAGAGATCCTGAGGAGCTGTGGGAGCCAGGAGTGATGTCAGAGGGCTTGCCTCACATTCCAATGCCAAGTCTATTTGCTTACTTCTGGCTCCTGTGGGACATTCTTACACTAAACTCCCCGCATTCTTCAGCCAGCCGGCCTGTCTCAGCCGGTAACTTTAGCCTAAAACAACCGTCCTGACCTAAACTCCAGACAAGGGCCCTGGAAACTGAACACAATGTGCTGCTCTGATGTTCACAGGGATGGGAGACCAGATTTTGGGCTCAATTACCATCGCAATCGCTAACATCGACGCAATACTGCGCCCACTTTTCCCTAAGATACAGACGTTGCAGCCACCGGAAATTATGCAGGAATTATGGGGGACATATTGGATTGTGGTGAAAAAAAAACATGGCAGTTTTTGCTCATTGCAAGCAGGGCCGCCATTAGAAATCACGGGGCCCCGTACAACAAAATTTTTGAAAAAAAAAAAAACATTGGCGGCAGGGGCCCCCTTATAAGTTAAAAACAAATTGGGGCCCCAAAAAAAAATTTGAAAAAAAAATAATTTTTTTTTGAAAAAAAAAAAAAACTGGTGGCAGGGGCCCCCTTACAAGTTAAAAAAATTTAGGGCCACCAAAAAGAAAATTATTTTTTTTTTTTTTTTTTTTTTAAAAACAATGGTGGCAAGGGGCCCCCTTACGAGTTAAAAAAAAAATTGGGGCCCCAAAAAAACATGTTTTAAAAAAAAAGATTGGTTGCAGGGGCCTATAGAATATTAAAATAATACATTGGTGGCCAGGGAATTAAAAAAAAAAAAAAATACACAAACTGGTGTTCAGTAGAATTGAACTCACGGCTTCAGTACTTCAACTTCACCTCCTTTCGTGACTTCGGGTCTTTTCACTGCTTCAGGACTTCGGCTTCGGCTGTTTTCGTGACTTCGGGTCTTTTCGGCGCTTCGTGACTTCGGCTTTTTCCGTGACTTCGGGTATTTTCGGCGCATCGGCTTCGGCTTTTCGGCACTTCCGCATTCGGCAACACAGAGGCAAGACGTACGGCTCGGGCGCTCGTAAGGGGGGCCCGGATCTTCAAAAAATGCAGCGCTGCCGGGCCCCCTTCATGCCCGGGCCCGGTACGCTTGTCCCCCCTGTCCCCCCCTGATGGCGGCCCTGATTGCAAGTCTCTGGCGGGGAAGGCCAATTAATAGAGAGTTACAATAGTCTAGACATGATATGATGAGAGAGTGAATAAGAACTTGTTTGATTAATGATCGTATTTTGGATACTGTATGTTCCTTAGGTGGAAGTGATATGATTTAACAAGTGACTGGATATGAGGAGTGAAGGTCAGGGCAGAATCTAGGCACCGGGCCTAAGGAGACGGGGTGATAGTGGAATTGTTAACTACAACAGATACTTCTGGGAAGTTGCCATCAGCAGACTAATAATTTCTCACAGAAGATATAAAATACCTGTGAGCAAAAACACCTTGTTGATGGAAGAAAAATACCTGGAATTGTCATAAATTCCCAATATTTTCAAGCATTGGCATGGCTCACACACAAACCAAGGGCGGCCATTCTTGCTAGCCAGGGCCGCTTCTGCCATGAGGCAAGGTGAAACCCTTGCCTCTGGCGGCAGAGAGGGGCCGGTTACAAGGGGCGGCAAAAAGCCGCTTCTTGTAACTTTAAGAGCCAAACTTCCGGGTTTTAACCCAGAAATTCAGCTCCGCTAGTGCAAAGAGCGCTATTGCGTATCGATACTGCCCCCTTAAACCCGCTCCGACGCTAAGTTTTAAACGCGGAGCGGGAGAGGAGGGGGGCGGCAGCAGCCCCAGAATCAGCGCTGTTGCTAGCTTACATCAGCCAATGAGAGAGACAAATCTTTTACTCCCACGATACTTCCTGGTCTTGTTAGAACCTGCATTACTTCCTGTCAGGTGATCAGTGAGGCACAAACAGAACACCACAAAATGGTGGCTAAAAGTAAAAAAATGTAAAAGAGCAATAGTTACTGATATGTAAATACCAATTGAATAAGATTCTTTCAAAGTTCATTTAATAGGATCTAAATATGTGTTGGTGCATTTTTCCTTTACTATAGGTCACCTTTCAAATAAATGCAGCAAAAGGGGAGTATCTGCCAGTCAGGGGCAATTCTGCATAATCCACGATTGGTCACTTTAAAGTCCCTTTAGAGGTTTTGGGCAAATTAAAGTGTCCCAGGCGCTCAGATGAGATCACAGGACACAGGCAGACCTGTCGCTAAAGCATCAATTGCTGGTGTGGATGGCGACCGAGCGGTTGCCGTAGAAACAGTCAAATTGCACACAACCAATTTAACGGTGGAATCATGCAGATATCCCACTAAACAAACAGCCCTGTCAGCTCGCCCGCCTTCGTATTTATGGAGCGTTTGCATCCGGGATGGAGACGGAGATTAGAAAGGCAGCGAGTTAATCAGATTGATGCTCCCCACTGGGGAAGTAATTGCTACCACAAAACAAACTCATTAGTCTGGAACGCTTGAATATTGAAGAATCTTCAAGGGTCTGATGAATTCCCGATACCAAATGTATCTTCTTTCCACCAGAACGGGGCTATTAATATGACCAATAACCAACGAGGGTACGAATCTGGGGCCGCGCTCTATTGCTGACCCCCCCTGCTGGGTTTTTCTCGTAGCTTTTTTAAATTGCTCTTTCCCAGAGTTAAATATCTCTTGCTGGCGAGGCGGACGTTGCTTGAGTACAAAACAACTTTATTGTGAAAGTTCGCCTTTAATCATTGGAATCTACGTCGCTGCGAGAAAAGTTAGTGCCAGAGACACTATTTCAATCGATAGAATGTGCATGTTGCTTAGCAACAATCAGTCCTGGAAAGCATACCTCCCAACATTATGGAAATAATATGAGGGACAAAAACATTTGCCTCGTGTAGCACGGCAAATTTTTTTAGTCCATGCCCATTTTTTTTAGCCACACCTCTAATTACCATGTTCATTTTACAAAAATTGGCAGGTTATGAAAGTTTGAACATATTTCTGTGGGTTTTTTTTTTAAGTTGATACAGTTTTGCTAAAGAAGGTAAATTGCCCTTTAAAGGAGAACAAAACCCTAAAAATGAATGTGCTAAAAATGCCATATTTTATACACAGAACTTATTGCACCAGCGTAAAGTTTCAATAGCAGCAATAATCCAGGACTTCAAACTTGTCACAGGGGGTCACCATCTTGGAAAGTGGGCTCTGAGCAGCTGTTGAGAAGCTAAGCTTAGGGCTCGCCACTAATTATTGAAAAAATAGATAAAAATAGATAATGAAGACCAATTGAAAAGTTGCTTAAAATTGTCCATTCTATAACATACTAAAAGTCAACTTAAAGGTGAACCACCCAGGGGCGTCACTGCAGAGGAAGCAGACCCTGCGGCTGCAGGGGGACCCAGAAGGTATAAGGGCCCAATGAGGCCCTAAATAATGAGCAATTTCATATTAATAATATTAGGACAACCTGGTTATGCTGGGGCCCTAAAATTAATTTGCTGTGGAGCCCAGTAACATCTAGTCATACCACTTACCTTTAAATAACTGTTAGTATGATATAGAGAGTGATATTTTGAGACAATTTGCAATTGGTTTTCATTGTTATTATTTGTGGTTTTTGAGTTATTTAGGTTTTTATTCAGCAGCTCTCCAGTTTGCAATTTCAGCCATCTGGTTGCTAGGATCAAAGTTACCCTAGCAACCATGCATTGATATGAATAAGAGACTGGAATATGAATAGGAGAGGCCTGAATAGAAAGAGGAGTAATTAAAAGTAGCAGTAACAATACATTTGTAGCCTTACAGAGCATTTGATTTAGATGGAGGTCAGTGACCCCCATTTGAAAGCTGGAAAAAGTCAGAAGAAGAAGACAAATTATTCAAAAACTATAAAAAGAAAAAAATAGCAATAACAATACATGTGTAGCCTTACAGAGCATTTGTTTTAAATGGGGGTCAGTGACCCCCATTTGAAAGCTGGCAAAAGTCAGAAGAAAAAGGCAAAAAATTAAAAAAATATAAAAAGAAAAAACGAGGGGCAATTGAAAAACTGCTTCGAATTGGCCATACTATAACATGGAAAAACTTAACTGAAAGGTTACCCGCCACACAGTAACATACCTCCCAACTGTCCCTTTTTCGGAGGGACAGTCCATCTTTTGACAGCTCAACCTGCAGTTCCTCATTTGTACTGGAAAGTCCCTATTTTCTCAGCACTGAACAGCCAGAAAAAGAAACAAAGTTTCTCACTTAATTGGCTTTTAGCAGAGAGCACAGAACAGCTAGCAGGTGCAAATAAGATACTTTGTAACAATTTTCACAAAAACACAGTTTAGATAAGGAGAAATATTTTCAGACTTTCGTAACCTGACAAATTTTGTAAAATTAACATGGTAATTAGGGGGTGCGGTCACAGAAAGGGACGTGGTCAAAAAAATTCTCTGCTCTACATACGAAAAAAAAATGTGTCCCTCTTTTTACTAGGGATGCACCGAATCCAGGATTCGGTTCGGGATTCGGCCAGGATTCGGCCTTTTTCAGCAGGATTCGGATTCGGCCGAATCCTTTTGTCCGGCCGAACCGAATCCTAATTTGCATATGCAAATTAGGGGCGGGGAGGGAAATTGTGTGACTTTTTGTCAGAAAACAAGGAAGTGAAAAATGTTTTCCCCTTCCCACCCCTAATTGCATATGCAAATTAGGGTTCTGATTCGGTTCGGTATTCGGCCGAATCCTTCGTGAAGGATTCGGGGGTTCAGCCAAATCCAAAAAAGTGGATTCGGTGCATCCCTACTTTTTACTTCCAAAATGTTGGGAGGTATGCAGTACATTACACTATCCTTCTGCTGAGAGTAACCACAGTGCCATCACAGTGGATTTTGGGTCCCCCCATTTGCAATACCGTTCCTACTCTCTAAGCTTCTAACATGTAGTGAGTATGGCTGGTAAGAGAGCCGACTCCCTGACAGACTTACTGCAATGTCCTTTATGGCCGCTCTGTGTCTGCTTAATGTGGCGCTAATTGTGATGTTGCTTTACTGTAGTGTGTGCCCTGCACAGTATGAGAGCAATTGACACCAACTGCATGGCCGCTCCGTGCTTGACATAATGATTCCAGTCTCCAGCCATGCAGTGCACGCGTCTGTGTGTATGTGAATATTCTCCGGGAGAACCTGAAAGTAATGATGAATTTTAGGCTACAAATCCCACCCTGTTCAGATGTGCCGGGCTCCCTGTTTAATCAGACGTGAAACAAACGCTGGTTGAGGCTGAGGCTTGTAAACACGGGCTAATTACAAAACTGTAACGTCAATTAGCCATCTATCTAAATATAGGACTCCACACTTCCTGCCCTGATATTACTCCCATGTTGGGATAATTACTGCTAATTAAGCCGGGAAATCATTAAGCTAAATGATCTCATTTATACCAACAAATAAAGATGGCTTCTAGTTATTTTAGAAAAATGTAACTTCTTAATAATGGAGACTCGTCACGTTGTTTCCAGGAGAGGAAAGTTCCATGCAATGTGGGATTACCAGAAGTCTCCACCGTCTGTCTTTATCCTGGGATAGAAAGTGTGTTTTTTGGGCAAAATGTCATTTTGTTTCTGTAAGGCCCAGTTAACATAAGCGGATGGCCAATCCATCAGTCTCATAGGTCACTACAGAAGCAGGGATTGTGGATTGGATCACTTTGTAAGTGGGGCTAATGGACAAGATCATTGTTTCTATTGGGTTAATTGGATCACTGCTTGAGGATGATGGATTTTACCACTACATGAGTTGAAAGATCAGAGATGCTAATGGACTGGATTACTATTGTTGTGGGGCAAATGTACTAGATTACTATTGGTTTGGGGTTTATCAACTGGATCACTATTGCTGTTGGGCCAATGGACTAGATCATTATTGTTGTGGGGCAGATGGACTGGATCACTTTTGCTGTGGGGTTGATGGACTGGATCACTATTGATATTAGGCTGATGAACTAGATCACTACTGCTGTGGGGGCTAATAGATCCAATAACTGTTGCTGTGGGACTGAACTTCTGGATCAATACTGCTGTGGAGGCTAATAGATTAAATCACTGTTGCTGTGGGACTGAGAGACTGGATCACTATAGCTGTGGGGCTGATGAACTAGATCACTACTGCCGTGGTGGCTGATAGATCCAATCACAATTGCTGTGGGACTGAGAGACTGGATCACTATAGCTGTGGGGCTGATGAACTAGATCACTACTGCTGTGGGAACTGATAAATCCAATAACTGTTGCTGTGAGACTGAGAGACTGGATCACTATAACTGTGGGGCTGATGAACTAGATCACTACTGCTTTGGGAACTGATAGATCCAATAACTGCTGCTGTGGGACTGAGAGACTGGATCACTATAACTGTGGGGCTGATGAACTAGATCACTACTGCTTTGGGAACTGATAGATCCAATAACTGTTGCTGTGGGACTGAGAGACTGGATCACTATAACTGTGGGGCTAATGAACTAGATCACTACTGCTGTGGGGGCTAATAAATGGGGCTGACAAACTAGATCACTACTGCGGTGGCGGCTGATAGATCCAATCGCTATTGCTGTGGGACTGAGAGCCTGGATCACTATTGCTGTCGGGCTGATTGACTCGTTTACTATTGCTGTGGGACTGAGAGACTGGATCCCAATTGCTGTGGGTTGATGTACTGGATCAGTGTTGCTATTGGGCTGATGGACTAGATCAATATTGCTGTGGAACTGATGAACTAGATAACTGCTGTGGGGGCTGATCCAATCACTATTGCTATGGTACTGAGAGACTAGATCACTATTGCAGTGGGTCTGTTGTCCTGGATCACAATTACTATGGGACTAATAGAGGAGTCCTGCAGATGTATTTTATAAGCACCTTCTTTCCAGGGCTTTTGTGTCATGTTAGGGGTCACCATGTATCATTTCTGGTCCATGTAAGGCCCATGTACTGGGGGTGAGCTGGATGCTAGCTAGTGATATTGGTTTATTTGCTCCCCCTAAATAAGCCTAGAACCCAGCATGATGGTTGCTGAGTATAGAATTTATGGTGAATATTGATAAACAAGTCATGAACAATGTGTGTTTTCATAGACTGTTAAGTCAAGTTTAGGTTGCTTCCGGACCACACGTTGGACCTCAAAAGTCAACTTGAACTCAGAAATTTCAGAAAACTCCTGAGAATGCAACTTATTAATAAGATTAACTGATTTTGTGCCACAGACGTATGTAACTACGAATGCTAAGTGGCAGAAAATGGGATGGCAAAAAAGTAAAGGAACAAAGAGAGAAAGGCAACAGTAAAAATAAAGGGATAATCCAGGATCTAGTGGGAATGGAAGGGGTAAAGGAAGAGACACTAAACACATCATTAGATACAGTATCTTGTAGAATCCAGAGGGCAATAAGGGAGCAGAAGACAACAGGTGATGATGGAGATTATACAATGCGAAGGAAGATGAAGCAGGGATTAATATTGTGACAATAAGAGAGAAAAGGGGAAAACAGTAACAAGCTGTAGAGACTGAGGCAGAGACAGAAAGTTACAGCAAATATAATTAAAAAGGGAAGGAATATAAGAAGACAAAGTATAAAATATTAAGGAAACAGAAAGAAAAGGAAACAAAAAGGTTTTTCTCATTGTATACACTGTATCCCTTATTTACTTGGGAGCAAACTTTATTTTAGTGTGTGTATATATATGTATTGTGCACTCATTTGATCTACGCTGCAGCCTGTGTTCTGCACACAGGGAATAACCAAGAGACCCATTTGAAAGGAAGGCGCATGTTACACAAGCTGACAGGCACATACATTATTCTTCACCGTCTCGAGCAACAAACAAACAAAAACAAAACCCTTTCAAGATTGCAGGCATCCAGTGTGGCCCCCGGGATAATAAAGAGCCAATTTGCAGAGCCCTGAGATGCCTTTCTCTCCTCCTTCCCTGAACAGGTGCTGCTCAAACTGTCAGCTGGGTCAGTGAAGGGGAACAGCTGGGGAATCCCAGGAGAAATATCGTGGGGGGCCCTAAGAGATGAATGGGCCTTAGCTACGTCTCAGCCTGCAAGCTCATCGCTGGTATCTGACACTTTAATGAGGGGCCCGCGTGGTGCCACCAATGTGCAGCTTATAGAATAGGAAAGTAAATGCAACCGACACTTGCCCATTAATATAAACTAATTACAGCTGTACAACTATTCCATTTGCTACACTCGCTAGGCCAGTTATTTACAGGGCAGATAGAAATGTGTGTTTTCAACAGGGAGGTCTAATTCTTAAGATAATTCCTATCACTGTAATAAAACTCTGCAGCTAGATTGTCTACTAGACTAATCAGTGTCATATAGAAAACTCCTGCAGATGCATAAAAATATGACATAACATGATTTAACATTGACTTGGTTCTCTGACTAATAAACCAAACTATCATTTCCTTACCCCTGTATGTAGTTAGCTTGGGATAAATATATAAATTGTAAATAGATAATTAGTGACTTCTAATATCCTGCAGCTGTGCACCATTATAGAACACCTTATTGACATCTAATATCCTTATCATTTACAGTAGGGGGTACATTATCCCTTATAATACCTGAGTGATACTCAGAGTTCCCTGTATAACTCAGCCTGCAGCCTTGTGCCTTTATATGGTCACAGAACAACCCTTCAGTGACGTCTAATATCCTTATCATTTACAGTAGGGGGTACATTATCCCTTATAATACATGAGTGATACTCAGAGTTCCCTGTATAACTCAGCCTGCAGCCTTGTGCCTTTATATGGTCACAGAACAACCCCTCAGTGACTTTTAATATCCTTATCATTTACAGTAGGGGGTACATTATCCCTTATAATACATGAGCGATACTCAGAGTTCCCTGTATAACTCAGCCTGCAGCCTTGTGTCTTTATATGGTCACAGAACAACCCCTCAGTGACTTCTAATATCCTTATCATTTACAGTAGGGGGTACATTATCCCTTATAATACATGAGTGATACTCAGAGTTCCCTGTATAACTCAGCCTGCAGCCTTATGCCTTTATATGGTCACAGAACAACCCCTCAGTGACTTCTAATATCCTTATCATTTACAGTAGGGGGTACATTATCCCTTATAATACATGAGTGATACTCAGAGTTCCCTGTATAACTCAGCCTGCAGCCTTGTGCCTTTATATGGTCACAGAACAACCCCTCAGTGACTTCTAATATCCTTATCATTTACAGTAGGGGGTACATTATCCCTTATAATACATGAGTGATACTCGGAGTTCCCTGTATAACTTGACCTGCAGCCTTGTGCCTTTATATGGTCACAGAACCAGTCAGTGACTTCTAATATCCTTATCATTACAGTGGAGGTACATTATCCCTCTTTAATACATTATATTATTATGATACGCAGAGTTCCCTGCTTTGCCTGATTTGGATAAGAACATTTTGGCATTTACTTGTGGGTATTTAATTATACAGTGACTATTCTGTGCCATTTTTTAAATGATTATTTATAGGGTGTAAGAGGGGATCCCAAGAGCAGGAGTACAGTTGGAAGTGAATCATAGCCTGAAGGTTCCATTCAGTGCAGAGAGAGATAATCCTGGTGACCCAGGAAGGGGTTAATGAGACACAGCCAGTACTTTCCACCTTAATTTGGAACACAGGCAGGATGTCCCACTCCCCCAGTCAGTGAGCAGCTTCCCTGAGTTGGCTAAACACAGTGTTTATGAAGTGGCCCACTGAGCCAAGCTGTAATGGCAGGAGGATCTGTGCCCGGGCCGAGCTGTTTGCTTTGGATCAGACTCTGAGAGCCCCTTTGTCACACACATTGCAGATGGCTTCTCATTCCCAGGGCCTGTTCTACTAAGAGCAGCTGCCGTTCAAGCAGCTCTTTAGGGCAAGCCTTCCTGCTGAGCCTGACAAGTTTAACCTGGCTTGGCTGTAATCCCTCCAGCCAGCTCCAAGAAGCAGATCAAACAGCTATTACATAGTGAGCCAGTGGGATACAGAGGGAAGGAGGCTGGGCGGGGGGATTCCCTTCTTACTTCCATTTCTCCACTGGCAAATTCATTGACTGGTGTGAATAGTAAAGGTCTGGTCCCTGGCCACATGCATTTCAATAGGCTCCTCCTGTTGTAACATCTGTAGAGAAACAATATGGCAACTTCTTCTCATACTGGGCACACAATATACTATATCCTCAAACTGTACTGTCTGATGGAGCCAATAGGCCAATTCCAACCATATGTATAAAAAGAAATATATGGAGAAGGAATGCTCTGGGTACAGGAGCCAATATGTCAGTTCCAACCATATGTATAAAAAATAAATATATATAAAGAAGGAATGCTCTGGGCATACTACAAACTATACCCTCATACTGTACTGTCTAATGGAGCCAATATGCCAATTCCGAAAATATGTATAAAAAGAAATATATGGAGAAGGAATGCTCTGGGTACAGGAGCCAATATGTCAGTTCCAACTATATGTATAAAAAATAAATATATATAAAGTAGGAATGCTCTGGGCACACTACAAACTATACCCTCATACTGTACTGTCTAATGGAGACAATATGCCAATTGCAACCATATGTATAAAAAGAAATATATGGATAAGGAATGCTCTGGGTACAGGAGCCAATATGCCAGTTCCAACAGTATGTATACAAAATAAATATATATAAAGAAGGAATGATCTGGGAACATCACAAACTATACCCTCATGCTGTACTGTGTAATGGAGCCAATATGCCAGTTACAACCATATAATGTATATAAAAATAAATATATGGAGAAGGAATGCTCTGGGTACACTACAAGCTATGCCCTCATATTGTACCATCTAATGGAGCCAGTATGCCAGTTCTAACATATGTATAACAAAAAAATATACAGAGAAGGAATGCTCTGGGTACACTACAAGTAGGGTTGCTACCTGGCCAGTAAAAATGATGGCTGATCCCAATGTTAATAGGGAAAAAATATAAATATATAGGACGGCCGGTATTTTTTTCCAGAAAAGGTGGCAACCCTAACCACAAGCTATGCCCTCATATTGTACCATTAAATAGAACCAATATGCCATTTCCTACCATATGTATAAATACAAATATACAGAAAAGGAATGTTCTGGGCACACAATAAGCTATACCCTCACACTGTACTGTCTAAGGGAATCAATATGGCACCTCCTCCTCCCATATGTATAAATACAAATATACAGAGAAGGAATGTTCTGGGCACACAATAAGCTATACCCTCACACTGTACTGTCTAAGGCAGTGATCCCCAACCAGTCGCTAGTGAGTAAAATGTTGCTCTCCAACCCTTTGGATGTTGCTCCCAGTGGCCTCAAAGTAAGTGCTTATTTAGAATTCCAGGCTTGGAAGCAAGTTTTGGCTGCATAAAAACCAGGTGCACTGACAAACAGAGCCTCAATGTAGGTTGACAATCTACATAGGGGCTACCAAATGGCCAATCACAGCACTTATTTGGCAGCCCAAGAACATTTTTGATGCATGTGTTGCTCCCCAACTCCTTTTACTTCTGAATGTTGCTCACAGTTCAAAAGGTTGGGGGTCCCTGGTCTAAAGCAACCAGTAGGGCAGGTCACACTCACGTGTATGAATACAAATATATAGAGAAGGAATGTTCTTTGTGCAGCCCACATGAATGAAAGAATGGGAAGGTTGCCGTGGGCCAATTCTATGGGCAGTATATGGCCAATGGTACATATTATGAATGTCAGACGATCCTGGCTAATAATGACAAAGATCAGTGATCCCGTGAGCTTGGCTTTGGTGCCTGTCTCTTTAAACTCTCCCAGCCCCCAGTGCAAACACCCAGTGGTTACGGCAACATTCCAGTTCCATAGGAAAGGGATTACCATGCAGATTTATTTGTGTGTGTGAGTGTGCGAGACACAATCCCAGAAGACAGGTTTCACAACTACTAATCTAGGTCATAGCGAGCTGCCTGCACAGTCTTCTTTCCCCCCCCCCCATCACATTTGGGGAGAGTTTAATCTCGGGGTCAGGCGAAGCTTTGCCTCATCAATCTCAGCCCTTCCACCTGTTTAGGAACCAACACCGCACAAGCACACACACACACACACACACACACACACACACACACACACACTGCAGTGCCAACTGCCAACTGCTAACTGCCAACAGGAAATCATCCCCAGACACCACTGGGATAATGGAGCTAATCCATATGCACATAAGCAGAAACAAGCTGGCCCAGACAGGATGCTGGGAGTTGTAGTTGTAAATACCTGGAGGCTTCTGGCTGCATCGTATGACATCCAGTGTTAATAAACTGGAAAAACACTGACGAGAAGCATTTGCAGTCTCAGTACCCACACTAGCCAGATGGCAACCCTAGCATGAGAAACCCTAAGCAGTGGCATAAATAGACGTTACCCCACTGCAAATTCAATTTAGGGCCCCACAATATTGATGTTTGCCTATTCTACCAAATTATATTAAAATTGCTGATTAATTAGGGCCTAATTGGGCCCACTACACTCATGGGCCCCCTGCATCCTCTATAGTTACCCCCTGCCCCTAAGCACTCTTCTTCCTCTCTTCAATACCCCATTTTTAAAGGAGAAGTTCATCTTTACACTATCTTATGGGGGTAGATTTATCAAAGAGTAAAGTTAGAGATCGCCCAGTCCACTAGAGTGAAATTCCGCCACTCTCCATTCATTTCTATGGGATTTTTAAAGGAGTATTTATCAAAAGATGAACTTTCACTTTCACCCATTGATAAATACTCTTTAAAAAATCCCATAGAAATGAATGGAGAGTAGCGGAATTTCACTCTAGCGGACTGTGGTGATCTCTAACTTTACTCTTTGAGAAATATGCCCAATGATGTGTTATAGACAGACCAGAGCTGCTGAATAAAAAGCTAAATAACTCAAAAAACACAAACAATGAAAAATGAAAACCAATTGCAACTTGTCTCAGAATATCACTTTCTACATTGTAGTAAAAGGTAACAAAGTGATTCTATCATGATGTATTTTTATTTCTAAATGACATTGTTTACACTGCAAATAATTCACTCTACAATATAGAATTTGATTCCTGAAGCAACAAGTGTATTTAGTTGTAATATTGGTGTGTAGGTGCATCTCAGGTCATTTTGCCTGGTCATGTGATTTCAGAAAGAGCTGCTTTCTGGCAGGCTGTTGTTTCTCCTACTCAATGTAACTGAATGTGTCTCAGTGGGACCTGGATTTTACTATTGAGTGCTGTTCTTAGATCTACCAGGCAGCTGTTATCTTGTGTTAGGGAGCTGCTATCTGGTTACCTTCTCATTGTTCTGTTGTTAGGCTGCTGGGAAAAAAAGGTAAGGGCTGATATCACTTCAACTTGTAGTACAGAAGTAAAGAGTGACTGAAGTTTATCAGAACGCAGGTCACATGACTCGGGAAACTGACAATATGTCTAGCCTCATGTCAGATTTCAACTTAAAATTTAAAAAAATATGTTTGCTCTTTTGAGAAATGGATTGCAGTGCAGAATTCTGCTGGAGCAGCACTATTAACTGATCCTTTTGAAAAAAAAAAAATCCCATGACAGTATCACTTGAAAGGGGTGGTTCACCTTTAAGTTAACCTTTAGTATGTTATAGAATGGCCTATGTTAAGCAACTTTTCAATTGTCTTCATTTTTTATAGTTTTTGAATTATTTGCCTTCTTCTACTGACTGTTTCCAGCTTCAAATGGGGGTCACTGACCCCATCTAAAAACAAATGTTCAGTATGGCAACACATTTATTGTTATTGCTACTTTTTATTACTCATCTCTCTATTCAGGCCTCTCCTATTCATATTCCAGTATCTTATTCAAATCAATGCATGGTTGCTAGGGGAATTTGGACCCTAGCAACCTGATTGCTGACATTGCAAACTGGAGAGATGCTGAATAAAAAGCTAAATAAGTCAAAAACCACAAATATTAAAAAAAGAAAACCAGCTGCAAATCGTCTCAGAATATCTCAGAATACTAAAGGTTAACTTAAAGGCGCACTAACCCATTAAAAATGAATGGGAAGTAATTCCTCATTTATTCCCCCCCCATCCAATTGACCTCTGATTTAGCACAGGAATACAGTAATATCCTTTTCTGCTCTGTCACTGTTAAGCTGCCCATAAATCTCGTATTTTATCCCCGCTCCTTTCATCAGTCTGCTGCCGATTATGATATTTGCTATTAATTCCACTCAGCCAAATTGCTCCGGTAATTGTCTGATGTGACAGCCTTAATGGGAGCCATCGAATGCCGATACCGACAGGTGATTCCTAATGCGAAGCTACTCTATTTAACCCCATCTGTCTGGGTTTCCATGGCTTTAACATCAGTGAGGGATTGGAATATACTGTAAATCAGCAGTCCCCAACCTTTTTTTGGCCCAGTGACCGGTGTAAAGGAAACATTTTCTTGCAAAGACCAGAGAGGAGGGGGTCGAGAGGGGGTTGGGGGGGCAGCAGTAACTGCGCGTCCAATTCAATCGTTCTGGCGTCCAATTGGGCACGCCGGCTTTAATTGTGGGCTAGGCTTGGCGGCCCATTTCAGGACTGTCCCCCGGCAGTTGGGGACCCCTGCTGTAAATAACAGTGAGGCAATTCACAACCTGAAGTAGCCTAAGGGGATGCCCAACTAGTTTTTGCATAATTTGAAGCAACTTTTCAATATCAGTTCACTTCAAAACTATTTAAAGTAATATATATATATATATATATATATATGTATATATATATATTTGCTATTGAAAGTAATATTTGTAATATTATCACTCTCTGTGATCTGCTTCGGACTCATAAAACAATGTAGCCAAAGGTCTATTCTCCAACCTCAAGGTCTGTTAAGCTGGCTTCTGCTACATAGTTTTAGGAGTCAGAATCTGCAGTGCACAGACAGGCCCGGATATGTGGTGAGGCCACAAAGGCCCGGGCCTAGGGCTGCGAAATTTTAGGGACAGCATGCACAGGGTCGGACTGGGGGGCCCGGAGCCCACCGGGACTGCTGTCCAGGGCCCCCCTCCGGCCGCCTACTCTGATGCGCCTCCAGACACGCATGGAGGAGCTCATGCCCGCACGTCGCCATGCGCACAAGCCGACATCGACAGTGACGATGCCACCCAACCGCATCCTAAAATGTATGGGGAATGCATCGTTCCCCATGGCTAGGACGCACACTCGCGTGAGGAGGGAGAAAGGTGGGTACTGTTATCGGGTGCTAGGACCCAGAGGCCTCGGGACGCCCAGGAGAAAAATACAGCACTGTGCACAGAAAGTAGATGTAGTTACTGAGTTCAGCAGTAATTATATTTACAAATAACTTTAAATTCATTGAAGTTGTTTAGGATTATATTTTGTTTTCCCTTCAAAAAAAAAAGACATTTTATAGCAGTCCCTCACCATAGATCAGTCAGAGTAACAAATAAGCGGTTGGCTAGCTGTCCTCCCCTAGAAGCACAGTAGAATGTGGGAAACCAATAACAACCTTCACCCAGGGAAAAATAAACTGCAATTCCTCTTTAAGTACATCATGTTGCTGATTGGCTGACATCCTAAAGTGCTGGGGCCCCAGAGCTTGCTGCAGAGCTTGGGAAAGGTGCCAGTTAGAAGTGGAATGGGTAGGAGGGCCTCGCATGATTTTGGGCAAAATATTTATGAAAACAGCAAAAAGCAACTTTAAAGGCACATTGCTAATATTTTTAAATGCGTATGAGGCATTGGCAAAACCTTTTTCTGATAGGATGGCTTCACATCAGGCCTTGGTCACAAGATCACATTTTTCCAATACAAAATTTGTAAAAATGAATTTTTTTTCAGCATTTTTTCAGCATGAAATGAATAATAATAAAAAAAAAAGATGAAAGGGGTTGTTCACCTTTAAATTAACTGTTAGTATGATGTAGAGAGGGATATTCTGAGACAATTTGCAATTGGTTTTCATTTTTTTTATTATTGGTGGTATTTGAGTTATTTTATTCAACAGCTCTCCAGTTTGTAATTTCAGCCATGTGGTTGTTAGGGTCCAACTTACCATAGCAACCATGAATTGACTTGTATAAGAGACTGGAATATAAACAGGAGAGGGACTAAACAGAAAGATAAAAAAAATAAAAAGTAGGGATACCAATAAATATGTAGCCTTATAGAACAGTTGTTTTTTATTTGGGTCCCGTTTAAAAGCTGGCAAGAATCAGTAGAAAAAGGCAAGTAATTCAAAACCTATATAAAAAGTAGACCAATTGAAAAGTTGGTTAGAATTAGCCATCCCATAACATACTAAAAGTTAACTTGAAGGTGAACCACCCCTTTACGAATCACCTAAAACCTGCCAAGAAATCCATCACAGAAAAAAAGAGAGAAAGAAATTTGCTATTTTCATTTTTTTTGCTGTGAATCCAGAGAACAATCAAGTGTTTGCATTTAGCATTGCTGGAACTATAGAGATACAGTAAAATATAAATATTTAATTTGCAGCATTATAAGGCGGCTGCCCCAGCAACAGTATAAGAGGGAGATGTCCCTTGGCAAAAAAATCAGGTTTATATGTCATCACTGTCTTCATCCAAACGTTTAACCTGGATACTAGAGAAAGCTGAAGGCTCTTTGTTTAAGAAGAAAAAATCCCAGATGATATATTATTCACTAAAACTAATCTCATTGTGCTTGTGCTAATGCATATTTAGAAGGTACACGCAGTACTGTACAAACAGATTTTAGGCACAGCGAGTCTCCTCCATGTACAGCGAATCTCTTTTATTGCCAGGCAGGCAGAGAGAGAGTGTCAGTGACTTGCACAAGAGACTGCTGAGTTTTGAGACTGCAGAGTCACAGAGGAACACACAGCTCTGGGGTTTAAACTGCACATGGCGGAGAATGGGAGGGTCAGGCCTTGCAGGGGTCAGGCTCTTACATAACTGTTACAAATAAAAGGGATATTATACTGCCTTAGTCATGTCTGGGCATAACCTCCAGATCTGCCCAAAACTGCATTTACATTTGAAATAACTCCTTTCCTTTAGATGACTATGATTTGGCATGTCCTATTTACATAAGAACAATTGGGAGGTACACTCTGTACAGTGTAATGCATGGCCAGTAACAGTAGGATGAGCTCCTAAGCATGGCCACCATCAAATACCCAATAAGAATGCAAGCAAGCTGTACAATAGGGACTTCTAGGACTGCTCTTTTCCGGAAGAACTCATGCAAGCAGTGTTGGACTCACCTAACACGCAGGGTCAATGTGTTATATAAATGTCTATGATGGAAATAACAATGGGCTACTGAGAACTGTCATCAGCTGGGGCCCAAAAGGGCTGCTGTCCATTAGCCAGTCCAAACCTGAGTGCAGGTAGAAGCATACATTCTAAATAGCCCTAATGGGACAGAAAAGTCTAAGATGGTGGAATTTGTGTAGGGAGACTTACAGTGGAGTAAAATTGGGTGAGTAGAGAGGAAAGTGGTTGGAAAGAGAAAGGGAATGAAGAGACTAAAGGAAGAGATAAGGGAAAGGAGGAATATAGAGACAAATGGAAAGGAGATCAAGAAGAAAGAGTAGAGCAGTGTAAAATAGAGTATAGTAGTGTAAGCTTGAGTATGGTAGGGTTGAGTAGAGTAGAGTAGGGTACAGAAGAGTAGGGTGAGTAAAGTAGGGTAGAGTAGAGTGGGGAAGAGTAGAATAGGGTGAGTAGAGCAGAGTAGAGTAGGGTACAGAAGAGTGGGGTAGAGAAGGGTCAAGTAGAGTAAAATAGTGAAGCATGGGATAGAGTTAAATACAGTGTAGAGAGTAAAGTAGGGTACAGTAGATTAGAATAGGGTACAGTCGAGTAGGATTGAGTGGAGTGGAACAGGGTACAGTCGATTATATTAGGGTTGGACAGAGTGGAATAGGGTAAAGTCAATTAGAGTAGGGTTGGACAGAGTAGAGTAAGGTACAGTAGATTAGATTAGAGTAGGTTTGGACAGAGTAGAATAAGGTGCAGTAGAGTAGGGTATAGTAGAGAAGAGGTAGTATAAAGCATAGTACATTGAAACAGCAGGAAGGGTAGGGAATTAGGAAGGAGATAAAAACAAACAGCTGGAAATAAAAAGGGGGTTTAGACCATGGATGATAATATCAAAAAATAAGAAGATAAAGAATAAAGAGGAGAGTGGTTAGTGGGCTCTGTTAAAATATTCCTGGTGGTTCCACTCGCCACCTCATCTTTGAACTATTTGGATTATGGCCGGCTGAATTGTAAAGGTTAAAGGGGAACTACACATCAATATGACCTATAGCTAACTTTTAATGTACATTCATATTTTAAAAAGTAGTTTTCTAATGTCAGTATCACTTTAAGCTTTTTTAAAAGTAAACATAATTTCAAGCAACTTTGCAATATACCGTACATCAATTAAACAATATGCATCATTTTCATGGTTTTTAATGGTTTCTGGTAGCAGTGCCGATTCTGGGGCTACTGCCACCTGAGGCAGTAGCCCAGATGTCGCCCCCGTCTCCCACTCCCTTCTCACCCTGCCTCATGCAGCCCTGTCTGGCAGTTCCCTAATCCTAGCCCCCTGTTCTCCTGCTGATCTGTCTGACTACTTTGCTGAGCTGCCTGACTACTGTTACTTTGTATCAACAGCCATCTGTCTTCAGTCTGTATCCTCCAAACCCCACAATTCCCTGCACACGTGATTTCAATAAGGAAAGGAACATGACAGTGCAATGCATTGTGGGTTATGTAGTTCCTGCATGCTGTCTGTAAGCTGTGGAGAAGTTGTTACAATTTGTAACATCAGTGTTAAGTCCCTCCTTCCCTGCCAGGATTTCAAATGATGCAGAAAGAGAAGAACTGTTAAACAGCTGGATTTCAGCATAGAAAATGGCATTTATTTATACTTTTTGAAGAAACAGGTAACTGTGATGGGTATATTAGGGGTTTCTGTTTTATGTGGGCCTCTTTATCAAATTTTGGTTTGGAAGCCGGAGTTCCCCTTTAACCCAATTGAGATCTTCCAAAAAACTCCAAAAACAAAATAAAGACAAAACAGAAAGAAAACAAGAAACTCTCCTGGATGCAGAATCCCCAGCATCTGACTGAGGCCAGTGGATGCAGAAGATAAGAGATAAGATTGCTGTTTCATTTTCCTAATCTTATTTATCCGATTCTGGAAATTGCGGTTCACTAGGAGCTTGCTGTATAATTGCCAAGTCCATAGATAACCCATTACAGAATGAATAAATTCAACTGGTGAATGAACAAAGAAATAAATAAAGGAGCGAGTCAGTCACTTCCCAGCGGGGTACCATATTCCTCTCGCTCCCCCCCCCCCAGAAAAAACTTTTTTCCTGCAGCCCTTCAGCCACTGGTTTCCATGGCAACAGAATGCAGACTCTGGAGGCGCTGTGAAATTCATTCCAAAGATTTACAGGAGAAGCAAAGGGAAGATATTTCTATACAGTGGAACTGTCCAACCTGGGGCCCCATTTATTTTGATTATATTGCTTTTATTGGCAATTTCTTCACTACTGTGTAGCCATGGGGGCAGTCATTCAAGCACAGGATACACAGTAGATAACAGATAAGTACTACTATAGTTTATATAAACAAGCTGCTGTGTAGCCATGGGGCAGTCATTTAAGCACAGGATACACAGTAGATAACAGATAAGTACTACTATAGTTTATATAAACAAGCTGCTGTGTAGCCACGGAGGCAGCCATTCAAGCACAGGATACACAGTAGATAATAGATAAGTACTACTATAGTTTATATAAACAAGCTGCTGTGTAGCCATGGGGGCAGCCATTCAAGCACAGGATACACAGTAGATAACAGATAAGTACTACTATACTTTATATAAACAAGCTGCTGTGTAGCCATGGGGGCAGCCATTCAAGCACAGGATACACAGTAGCTAACAGACAAGTACTAATATAGTTTATGTAAACAAGCTGCTGTGTAGCCATGGGGGCAGCCATTCAAGCACAGGATACACAGTAGATAACAGATAAGTACTACTATAGTTTATATAAACAAGCTGCTGTGTAGCCATGGGGGCAGCTATTCAAGCACAGGATACACAGTAGATAACAGATAAGTACTACTATAGTTTATATAAACAAGCTGCTGTGTAGCCATGGGGCAGTCATTCAAGCACAGGATACACAGTAGATAACAGACAAGTACTAATATAGTTTATATAAAGAAGCTGCTGTGTAGCCATGGGGGCAGCCATTCAAGCACAGGATACACAGTAGATAACAGATAAGTGTTACTATAGTTTATATAACAGGTTGTTGTGTAGCCATGGGGGCAGCCATTTAAAGTTCAGGTTACATAGCAGATACAAGATGCACACTGTAGAATCCCATTGTATTTAGCCATTTAAAGTTCTGGTTACATAGCAGATACAAGATGCACTCTGTAGAATCCCATTGTATTATATCACATAACTTATCTATCATCTGCTAAGTAGCCTGTGCATTTTCTCCTTGTTTAGCTTGAATGGTTGCCTCCATGGCTACACACTAGCCTATTTACATAAACTATATTTGTCTTTCTAAAGCAAACACATAACTTTTACCAATACACAGCAGCAGTACATTATATTTAAATTACTTGAAAACAAATTTATTTTTTATTTTATTTTACTGTTCCTTTAAAGGGGTAGTTCATCTGAGTTATTCAGCTTTTTATTCAGAAGCGCTCCAGTATGCAGTTTCAGCAATCTGGTTGCTAGGGTCCAAATTACCCTAGCAACTATGCATTGATTTGAATAAGAGACTGGAATATGAATAGGAGAGGCCTGAATAGAAAGATGAGGAATAAAAAGTAGCAATAACAATACATTTGTAGCCTTGCAGAGCATTTGTTTTTAGATGCGGTCAGTGAAAAACTGGAAACAGTCAGAAGAAGAACGGAAATAAATTTAAAAAAATACACAAAATAAATAATGAAGACTAAATGAAAAGTTGCCTCGAATTGGCCATTCTATAACATACTAAAAGTTAACTTAAAGGTGAACCACTAAACAGATATATACCAACTATATACAGAGCTGCCAATCTCCCATATTTGTCTGAAGTCACCTGTCTCCAGTCTTGGGATATTTGCAAGGATTTAAAAAACACTTTTACAAATAGTAGGTACTCATAGAATCCTTACTTACTTATCGAAAATCGATGCAAAGCCTTACGCGTTTTGTGCTAAACGCTCTGAATCATAGGCTCAAGGATAGGCTCTAAGAATTTAAGGCTTTAAAAAAATTGAGTAACTAGAAAAGTTATGGTGAGGTGGATTAAAAGGAGGCTAAAAGAAAAAGTATTCAGCAGATTAAAGAGTTTGTACATTCTGAGGCTCATTCAGTAACAAGATGCAGGTATATTATTCTATTCTATTATTCATGGACAGAGACAACAGACACTGTACTAGGGCTATGGGCCAACATGAGAATCTGTTGCCGCAATAGGAAGCGTTTCTGTACGTTTGGATAATGCCGTGCATTTTAATTATCCGGCTCCTTGTTTTGAGAATGAATAATGCTAATGGGGGGAGGGCGCTACTAAAGGCTCATGGGTTAAACCAAAGGCTAATTTTCTGTGCTATTAAAATATCGTTTGGAAACTGATTTGGCTATTACACAAGGACCTAGGAAATGGGATAAAGATGTAGTTAGGTGGCACTGGTGTGTGCCGCTATCATTAGGATACTATTACGCTTATTATGCAGTAGGAATAATCAATTTTAATTACGCTGCTGAACTGGGGCTCTTAAGGTTGGGTTGTGAGATTTACTGCCACTGAGAGTGGGGATGTGTGTTCAGTTGTGAGTCTGTATGAGAGTGTGTGTTGGTGTCTGCATTTAACAATGTGTTCATGTGTCTGCCCTTATTTTAATTTTGTCTGTGTGTGTGTGTCTGTATAAGGACACAATTTACCGACGTGTGTTCTGATATGTGGGAATGTGTATCTGTCTCAGTGTATTTGCATATCAGTGTTTGGATGTGTATCTGTATATATGGGTGTCTGTGTTTTGATGTGTATCTGTATATATGGGTGTCTGTGTTTGGATGTGTATCTGTATATATGGGTGTCTGTGTTTGGATGTGTATCTGTATATATGGGTGTCTGTGTTTGGATGTGTATCTGTATATATGGGTGTCTGTGTTTGGATGTGTATCTGTATATATGGGTGTCTGTGTTTGGATGTGTATCTGTATATATGGGTGTCTGTGTTTGGATGTGTATCTGTATATATGGGTGTCTGTGTTTGAATGTGTATCTCTATATATGGGTGTCTGTGTTTGGATGTGTATCTCTATATATGGGTGTCTGTGTTTGGATGTGTATCTGTATCTATGGGTGTCTGTGTATCTATATTTTGGATGTGTATCTGTATAAATGGGTGTCTGTGTTTGGATGTGTATCTGTATATATGGGTGTCTGTGTTTGGATGTGTATCTGTATATATGGGTGTCTGTGTTTGGATGTGTATCTGTATATATGGGTGTCTGTGTTTGGATGTGTATCTGTATATATGGGTGTCTGTGTTTGAATGTGTATCTCTATATATGGGTGTCTGTGTTTGGATGTGTATCTGTATATATGGGTGTCTGTGTTTGGATGTGTATCTGTATATATGGGTGTCTGTGTTTGGATGTGTATCTGTATATATGGGTGTCTGTGTTTGGATGTGTATCTGTATATATGGGTGTCTGTGTTTGGATGTGTATCTGTATAGATGGGTGTCTGTGTTTGGATGTGTATCTGTATATATGGGTGTCTGTGTTTTGATGTGTATCTGTATATATGGGTGTCTGTGTTTGGATGTGTATCTGTATATATGGGTGTCTGTGTTTGGATGTGTATCTGTATATATGGGTGTCTGTGTTTGAATGTGTATCTCTATATATGGGTGTCTGTGTTTGGATGTGTATCTCTATATATGGGTGTCTGTGTTTGGATGTGTATCTGTATCTATGGGTGTCTGTGTATCTATATTTTGGATGTGTATCTGTATAAATGGGTGTCTGTGTAGTATGTATCATGTATATATAAGTCAGTATGTCTATTGTGTACATAGATGCATGTGCATTTGCAGCCCATGTGCAGCCCATACAACTGTGGAGGTTAAGGTATGATCTCAGGTCCGAACTGAGAATTGAAATAGGCCCTGGCATTTCAGGTACACAGAGGCCCAATTAGTCCACATAGAGGCCCAAACAGCCCCCACCAGCCCACTAAATACTGACTTTCTACGGCACCTTATAGCAACCCCTCTGGCATTTGCCAGAACTCACAGATTGCCAGTCAGGGCCTGTATGATCTCCCTTTCTAGCAGTGAAGGGGTTATGTACCAATAATTATATATTGATCACCTTGCTATCAGCCACACTGGGCTGCACATCACCGTCGGCAAATTTATAGCCCTTTGTGTGGGATGTTGTGATTAGAAGAGCTCTGAGTCAAGGCCCTGTGAGCTATAACATTCAGAGCCTCCTCCATCACTAAAAATCAGCAACACATTGTAACATAGTAAGTTAGGTTGAAAAAAGACACACTTCCATCAAGTTCAGCCTTTAAAGGGGTTCTTCACCTTCCAAACACTTTTTTTCAGTTCAGTTGTTTTCAGTTCACTAGAAATAAAGACTTTTTTCAATTACTTTCCATTTTCTACCATTTTTTCAAAATCTAAGTTTAAAATGTCCCTGTCTCTGGTGTTTGAGTCTGGCAGCTCAGTGATTCGGGTGCAGACATCCAATATTTAGTTGATCCATTTCTCAGCAGCATCTCTGGAGTATCAGCAACTATTGTATCAATTCTAACAGCCTGTAATGAAACCCAGGGATTCTGCTCAGCAGGGACAAAGATAAGAAATGTATCAACTAAATGTATCCATTTAGAACAGTTTACAGGGTCGGCGACCCCACTTCCCAGAGCTGCTTTAGAAGGTGAAAAATGACACTTTGCAATTCAATATTAGAAAAACAGGCACACATAGAAAATAGAAAGTAACTGGAAAAAAAATTGTTATTTCTGGTGAATTGTCTGAAACCAACTGAACTGAAAAAAAGTTTTTGGAAGTTGAACACCCCTTTAAGAAGGAAAATCATACGCTGGTTTTGCTCTAATAAAGATTCATTGGGAAAAATTTACTAAAGGACAAAGTGGCCATCACTAGCGAACATTCCCATCCGCAGGGACATGAGCAATTTACTAACAGGCATAGAGGACAATTCGCTAAGTTTTGCGCACTACCGCCAGGTGAATTTCCGCTCCGCAAATTTACTAAAGTGCGAATTTTACAGAATGTTACCTCTTTCACCAGAGTTTCCTTCATCACCTTAGACCTGGTGAACTGATAAGACAAAGCCTCATCCTCTTCAATCTTATGTCAGTAACATCATTTCCTGTATGCCGAAAAGTCATAAAAAAGTCATAAAAAAAACCAAAACAAGCTGGCGGTTTTTCATATCTTTAAACTTTGAAACTATTAAAAATTTTAGATTTAACAGATTTAGATTTAGATTTTTCCAACCATTTGAGGGTCATGCCACATATATGGGCTCATGTCTAGGACATTAGAGGATCTCTTTTGTCTTTATTTTTTTTTCTTTATTTTTTTTGGCCATTTCAAGCATTTGCACCAACATCTCTAATAAAGACAAATATATGACCTATATGTACCCGCCCTTTTCTAATTGACCGAAGTGTTAGAGTACTAATGAAATATCACTAGGCAGAAATGAACGTTAGCAAAAGTTCGCTATATAATGGTGACCAATTTACGCTAGAGAAACTTCGCCAATGTTCAGCTGCAGAGACGCAACTTCGCATTTTAGTAAATTAGGTAGTGGTATTGAATTTGCGCCTGACAAAGTGGCGCAAAGTGTGGCGGCGCCTTTGCCGGCGAAAATTTGCCCTTTAGTGAAGTTACCCCATTATATCTTAGTTTAGATGAAATACAAGTTGTATTGTTATAGAAAAAAGAAAATCATTTTTTAAAAAAAACTATTTGGATTATCTGGATAACGGATTTCCGGTTAATGGATCCCATATCTGTATGTTAATGAAGCATCAGCATTGATGTGGTATTGGTCAGAATCCATAAATGTGGCATTGAGTGCATCCCTGATAATTACATACTCACCTCAAATCCAAAAGAAAGAATATACATAAAGGGACTGTGGCACTTTAAGACAAACCTAATATTAAAATTCTTGTTCTTTGTTCCTGCTGCAAAGAATGCTCAGGAATACCTACAGAATACACAAAAGGCATTTGTTTGCCTTTACCGGCAGAAAAATAAGGGGAAAAGATAAGAAAACAGAATATTGTTCCGTCGCCAACACTATCCATTAAACAATTGATCAGGTTACAAAACAGTTCTAAGAAAAATCCTCCTGTTGTGGATTAAGCTGCCTTCAGGCATTTACTGAGTTAGCAGGAGTGACTCACCGCATATTAACCAAAAATGTCACTTTTCTACCCGGCTCCCCTGTTCCCTTAAATGCAAGTTCTATGTTAAGAAGCTGCCTGACCTATATTTGTGACGCCATACGCAGCTCACAAGCCAATTAAGAGGGAACAATATCTGTGGAAGAGTCTTATCCAGCGTCTCCAGTAAAAATATTGCTGGTTCAAATATTCACATTTTTCCAAGCCGGTTCTCTTTGTCTGTTTTTGTGTTATTTCTGACACCACACTGATCAAACTGAAAAGTGCTTTCATTTTCCAACGTCCTGGTTCCTCAGAGCAAATGTGGAAGGAGGAGAAGAGATTGAATAGGATTACTTATCCGCAGTTAACCCCATTTTAGAATAAACTCCTCCTTATCTGTAAACACAAGCTACATGCTGCTACGTTTTCAGCAGTCAAGACGTTATATATTTGCATTATATGTTAATGCTTTTAGGGTATTTTCTTTTCTTTTTGGTGTTATTGACCCTAGTGGTCTTTAATTACAGAAACACAAAGGGGTTGGGGTTAAACAGGAAAGTGGGTGGTGCTTTGGGTGGATCAGAGGGAGTGGCTCTTGGTGTAATGAGGCATTTTCCAGTAAATAGCATAAGCACTAACAATTAGGGGCAGATTCACTAAGGGTCGAATTTCGAAGTTAAAAATACTTCGAAATTCGACCCTCGAATTGAAATCCTTCGACTTCGAATATCGAAGTCGAAGGATTTAGCGCTAAACGTTCGATCGAACGATCGAAGGATTTTTCGTTCGATCGAACGATTAAATCCTTCGAATCGAACGATTCGAACGATTTTAATCAAACGATCGAAGGAAAATCCTTCGATCAAAAAAAGCTTAGCAAGCCTATGGGGACCTTCCCCATAGGCTAACATTGACTTCGGTAGGTTTTATCTGCCGAAGTAGGGGGTCGAAGTTTTTTTTAAAGGGTAAATACTTCGACTATCGAATGGTCGAATAGTCGAACGATTTTTACTTCGAATCGTTCGATTTCGATCGAATTCGAACGAATTTAACCAATTTGATGGTCGAAGTACCCAAAAAAAACTTCGAAATTCGAAGTTTTTTTCATTCGAATCCTTCACTCGAAGTTAGTGAATCTGCCCCTTAAAATAGAGTAAGGGGCACTGTTTTCATATGCAACTCTGTATGTTCTATGTATGTAATTCATGGGATTTCTTTGTATAAACACACTTATTTTACAGCACTGTGCAATGTGTTGGCGCTATAAAAATACATTTTAACGGATACTGTCATGTGAATTTTTTTTTTTTTTCAAAACACATCAGTTAATAGTGCTGCTTCAGCAGAATTCTGCACTGAAATCCGTTTCTCAAAAGAGCAAACAGATTTTTTTATATTTGATTTTGAAATCTGACATGGGGCTAGACATAGTGTCAGTTTCACAGCGGCCCCCAGTCATGTGACTTGTGCTCTGATAAACTTCAGTCACTCTTTACTGCTGTACTGCAAGTTGGAGTGATATCAACCCTCCCCCCCCAGCAGCCTAACAACAGAACAATGGGAAGGTAACCAGATAGCAGCTCCCTAACACAAGATAACAGCTGCCTGGTAGATCTAAGAACAGCACTCAATAGTAAAATCCAGGTCCCACTGAGACACATTCAGTTACATTGAGTAGCAGAAACAACAGCCTGCCAGAAAGCAGTTCCATCCTAAAGTGCTGGCTCTTTCTCAAAGCACATGACCAGGCAAAATGACCTGAGATGCACCTACACACCAATATTATAACTAAAAAAAATATTTTATATTGTAGAGTGAATTATCTGCAGTGTAAACAGTACAATTTAAAAATAAAAACGACATCATAAAAATCATGGCAGAATCCCTTTAATAATAACAATAATACATGGCATCTGGGGGGATTCCAGTGACTACATTCTCTTATTAACCAGTGTGCAAGTAATTCAGTCTCACTGCCTCACCGAGAATGTTGGGAGCTGTAGTCCAACAGAAGAACCAGCCTAAAAAGCATATCAAGGCCACATTACCCTGAGCTGGCATATCAAACACATAACTCTGTGCCAGGAAGACAATGAATGGACCCGGTTGCTGGCAGTGTCAGAATGAGACCTCAGAGCGGTGATTACCTTCCTGCTGAACAGACTGGCAGTGCCATGGCATGCGGAATGGCAGAATAACAGGTGGATAACGGCCTTTTCTGGAAATGCTCAGTAGTAGGTGGGTCACTAGCATCATTTCACCTTGCAACATTTATTATATTAATGATTTATGTCAATTTTTTCAAAGCAATTGTTCTATTAACGGCAGGCTGGGTTTAAACACAACCCCAGGGCAGAGACTGCTGCGTGCCACAATCCTCTTACAACTTCAGTCCCCAAAGGCAAAGATTTCCAGTTGCCTTAGAATTACCTTTTGGCATCATGAATTGCAGTCTTAAAATATTGCAATATAACTGATGGGAAGTTATTTTTTTAAAGGGATACTGTCATGGGAAAAATTTTTTTTTTTTCAAAATGCAACAATTAATAGTGCTGCTCCAGCAGAATTCTGCACTGAAATCCATTTCTCAAAAGAGCAAACAGATTTTTTTATATTTAATTTTGCAATCTGACATGGGTTAGATGTATTGTCAGTTTCCAAGCTGCCTTCAGTCATGTGACTTGTGCTCTGATAAACTTCAGTCACTCTTTACTGCTGTACTGCAAGTTGGAATGATATCACGCCCTCCTTCCCGCCCCCCCAGCAACCAAACAACAGAACAATGGGAAGGTAACCAGATAGCAGCTCCCTAACACAAGATAACAGCTCCCTGGTAGCTATAAGAACAGCACTCAGTATTGAAATCCAGGTCCCACTGTGACACATTCAGTTACATTGAGTAGGAGAAACAACAGCCTGCCAGAAAGCAGTTCCATCTTAAAGTGCTGGCTCTTTCTGAAAGCCCATGACCTGAGATGGCGTCTACATACCAATATTACAACTAAATACACTTGCTGGTTCAGGAATCAATATTTATATTGTAGAGTGAATTATTTGCAGTATAAAGAGTGTAATTTAGATATAAAAACTAGGGATGGGCGAATTTTACCCGTTTCGTCAAATGTCAAATGTCAGATTAAAACTACCAGACCACACTAGAGATTTGAAGGCATGTTGAAGGCATCAGTTTAATGTCGACACCTGCATTTTCCCACATTTCCCAGTCAAGTAAATGACAGCCATGGGACTCTGGCACAATGCTGGCTACAAACCTCCAGGAACATATGAACGGCCACAGGTTACTGGGTCTGGCTTCATGTAAAGCTGCTCAATCATTCTGCCACATGGCAAGTAAAGCAGCACAAGGGGCGCCTTGTTATTTTTTTTTTTGTTGTTGTTGAAAACCCACTTGAAATCCTCAGCAATCACTTAAGGCAGATTGTCTCTTCCTGGCTGGGAGATGTCTCCTAGAAACCTGCTAATCACGGCACTTTATGGGGCATTTTGGATTGACTGTGGTGTCTGTTTTTATTCTTCCCTGGAGAAGCCTTCGATTAATTAAATGATCTCCAGTAAAGAGGTTATTCCTCTCCTCTCTCGAGTGGCGCTGCCTTTTATGTGTCATCTGGTGAATGTATCCGAGCTACAGGCTGCTGTCTATCACCCCTCCATTCCACTACATACCACAACAGCTCTGCAGGAATACCAGGCCTAAAGACTCATTTACTATAGGTGCAAAATGTACGTCTATATATACAAGTTCATCTTATTATAGATGCCATCACGGCTATTTATAGATACACACACTTCAGCAGTCTACAACTGTCACATAGAATTAATACAACAAAAAGTATAAGGCACGATGCACAATGGATTTGGGGAAAGCAGCTATTCAGGGAACTATGAGTATCACTCATGTATTATAAGGTATAATGTACCCCCTACTGTAAATGATAAGGATAATAGAAGTCACTGAGGGGTTGTTCTGTGACCATATAAAGGCACAAGGCTGCAGGCTGAGTTATACAGGGAACTCTGAGTATCACTCGTATTATAAGGGATAATGTACCCCCTACTGTAAATGATAAGGATATTAGAAGTCACTGAGGGGTTGTTCTGTGACCATATAAAGGCACAAGGCTGCAGGCTGAGTTATACAGAGAACTCTGAGTATCACTCATGTATTATAAGGGATAATGTACCCCCTACTGTAAATGATAAGAATATTAGAACTCACTGAGGTGTTGTTCTGTGACCATATAAAGACACAAGGCTGCAGGCTGAGATATACAGAGAACTCTGAGTATCTCTCATGTATTATAAAGGATAATGTAACCCCTACTTTAAATGATAAGGATATTAGAAGTCACTGAGGGGTTGTTCTGTGACCATATAAAGGAACAAGGCTGCAGGCTGAGATATACAGAGAACTCTGAGTATCACTTATGTATTATAAGGGATAATGTACCCCCTACTGTAAATGATAAGGATATTAGAAGTCACTGAGGGGTTGTTCTGTGACCATATAAAGGAACAAGGCTGCAGGCTGAGATATACAGAGAACTCTGAGTATCACTTATCTATTATAAAGGATAATGTACCCCCTACTTTAAATGATAAGGATATTAGAAGTCACTGAGGGGTTGTTCTGTGACCATATAAAGGCACAAGGCTGCAGGCTGAGTTATACAGAGAACTCTGAGTATCACTTATCTATTATAAAGTATAATGTACCCCCTACTTTAAATGATAAGGATATTAGAAGTCACTGAGGGGTTGTTCTGTGACCATATAAAGGCACAAGGCTGCAGGCTGAGATATACAGAGAACTCTGAGTATCACTTATGTATTATAAAGGATAGTGTACCCCCTACTGTAAATGATAAGGATATTAGAAGTCACTGAGGGGTTGTTCTGTGACCATATAAAGGAACAAGGCTGCAGGCTGAGTTATACAGGGAACTCTGAGTATCACTCATGTATTATAAGGGATAATGGACCCCCTACTGTAAATGATAAGGATATTAGAAGACACTGAGGGGTTCTATGTCCATATAAAGGCACATGTATAAAAGGAAATATTTTCAAGTTTACTCATGGCTTTTGTGAATTATATATACAGAATTTAGGTACAATATACTAGTACATGACCCGGTCACTTCCAAACATCAAATGCAGATTTTTCTACACTATTTAATAATTGTATTTTCTTGAAAAGGAAAAAAATATTTCAAATAAATTACTTCCATCTGACCATACAGCATGAGTTGTTCTACAGCTGGCATGAAGGAAAGATAAAAAGAGAAATTTCCACCTCAAAACCTCCATGGACATGTTCTGACTGCTCGTAGATCTTGTCTTTGTTTGCAAAGTAATTACTATTTGGCAAGCACAAAAGGAAAGAGACAGAGAAGAACAAATAAACATTTCTGTCTCCTGAACTTTCATTTGGTTATGTCCTGAGTGTATGTCTCTCTCTAAGCAAACTACAGCCCCCAGCATCCCCTGCCAGCTGGGAAATAAAGTGCAAGCGCAGGTTGGCATCCCTGTTGTAGCTCGCAAGTTTATATTCTTGGCGCTCCCATGGCGTGTGACTGGTTTGTTTGGGGAGCTGTCCTGCTTTACATAAGAATACAGAATATTTGTTCGGTGACAGCAGTCTAATGATGTAGCAAATTGATGCTTTCTACCAAAAGGCTAATTGCTCGTGGGAGAAACCCAGGCTCAGAAACAGGTTTAGCTTGACTGTCTGTGCCCTCCGCCCCTGCGTGGGAGCCAGCATTGCCTATGCTAAAACTCACAGAGCAGGCAGTAACATTAATTAAATCTAATCGTAAGGTATAATACGAAGAGCACTGGTCCTGGTCCCCCAGAATCAGAATGGGCACCTTGGGGGTAAAAAAAGTGGATGAAATTAAGAAAGACGTATGTTATGTTTTGAGTAGCCGAGGATGAGTAGAGTATAACAGTGCTTTATTAGCAGATTCATGCAGCCATTACACAACAGGAACTTTCACTTTTAAAATGTCAGGAAGTATGCACAGTATAAGTCTGGGCACAGTGACATCTACAGGCCATTTGTATAAACACCACAACGTATATTGTGGAAGAAATACCGGGGTGTGGCTTAGCTATTAGCGGACAAGGTTTAGCCAGATCAGAGAAGAGTCTGGGCATGACTGGGTTGGATATAGCCTAAATTCAGACCTCTGCCATATTTTTCTGTTGTGGCCCATGTGTAAACATCTGGTATGTGTGGCGAAGGGAGTTAAAGGCATGGTATGGGCAGAGTAGTTTGGGTGTAACAGGGGCGTGGCACATAAATTGGCCAGATTTATTTCTGTGGAGGTTAACATTTCTGAAAATTGTTCCTCAACTGTTAGAAGTTATGGAATTGTTAAGTATTTTTCTGCACTGTACCTATATCAGGGATATGCAGCCTCCAGCTCCCCTAGCTCTTGCTAAGATGCAAGTGAAGGTTGTCAAGGGAATGCTGAATGGTACAGTTCAACAGCAACAGCTTGAACATTCCTTATTAATTAGCCTGTATTGTTGGGGTCCCCACATGTCCCTAATTTTGCTTCTGCAATAGCACATACCATATAAGGCAGGGGTGTCCAAACTTTTTGCAACAAGGGCCAGATTTAGTGAGGTGAAAATGTGTGAGGGCCGACATTCAGCCTGACATCTATTCTGAGGTAGCTAGCTTGTGATCAGGATCATTCACTCCTGGTGATGGCTGTGTACACGGCGTTTAGGAAGTGGAGTCTATTTGGACTTATTCTCCGCTCCTCATTTAAACAAGAAATCGCGTAGCCGTAGCAGTAATGTTTGGGCACTAATGTGGCCAAATATTACTGCTACGCAGGCCCAAACTGGCAATCTGTGGGTTCTGGCAAATGCCAGAGGGGCTGCTATAAGGTGCCATAGAAAGTCAGTATTTAGTGGGCTGGTGGGGGCTGATTGGGACTCTGTGTACCTGAAATGCCAGGGCTAATTCTCAGTCCAGACCTGCTGCTAAGGCTACACGATTCCTGATCGCACTGTGCTGGTGGCCACATTATTATTAATTTCATGATGGAGGCTGAGGGCCAGTGTCAATTTGAAAACGGGCTGCAATTGGCCCCCGGGCCTGACTTTGGACATGCCTGATATAAGGATTACTTTGAACCATATGAATGATAACCTTAAAAGCTGAGATGGGCTATCTGCTGCTGTATGGATGTTATTGAACTACAGTTGAACTCCACATATTCTAGCCCTGTTAGTTACCTGCCTTTACAGTACCTACCACACATGGTTCCCGCCTTCTACCTACCCTGCACTGTTCATGCCTAGCACAACTACTGCCATACACATTTCCTGAATAACAAAGTTCTTGCTATGTGCACCTGCTGCCTGCCATTGCTCCTGTCCCACAGTTTCTGCTTTGCATAGTTCCAGTCCAGCACTTCCTCTCCCGCATGCTTCTCGCCTCTCACAATCCTTCAGAATCCTTGCCTAGGACATCAACAAACGAGCAGATCTCCCTGTGTATGGCCACCTTTACACAGTTCCTACCCTACACAGTTCCTATCTCACAAAGTTCCTCTCTTATAGAGTTCCTACCTCACACATTTCCTACCCTACACAATTCATACCTCATACAGTTCCTACTTCACACAGTTACTAACCTGCACAGTCACTACCTCACACAGTTCCTAGCGTACAAAATTCATACCTCACACAGTTCATCTCTTATAAAGTTCCTACTTCACACAGTTCCTACCCTGCACATTTCCTACCTCACACAGTTGCTCTTACACAGTTCCTACACTACACAGTTCTTCCCTACACAGTTCATACCTCACACAGTTTATCTCTTACACAGTTCCTACCTAAAGGTTGCCATAGACGTAACAATTACGATCTTTCTTGGAAAAGATCTTTCCAAGAAAGATTGTTCGTTTCAATACACATGTGTAGAGCTGAATCGTCAGATATACAGGTAGATATAAGGGAAGAAACAATTGAATTCTAACTGTATCTGAGGATTCAGCACTAACAATGGGCGATGTTTGGGTTCCTTCAAAGGCAGCCAATCAAAATTTTCCGTCCAGCCCAATCGACAAGCCGACCGATATCTAAGTCTTCTGCCGATATCGGTTGGCTCTTTTTCCACCATACACACAACGAATATCGGACGAAAATTTGTTTTGTACAATATTATCTGTGCGTCTATGGCCATCTTTACACAGTTCATTTCTCACACAGTTCCTACTTCACACAGTTCCTACTCAACTCATTTACTACCCTACACCGTTCCTCTCTCACACAATTCCTACCCTGCACAGATACTTCCTCACTGCCTGACTCACATATTTCCCACCTTGAACAGTTCCTGTCTAGCCTTAAGCTTTTGGCCAGAATCCACAGATTTCCAAATCTGGCCTGGTGTGCAGGTATTAGTGCTACAAGAATTCTCTGCCCTTCTGTCGTTTTTTCCACTCTTGGAATAAAAGAACGGGGGGAAAGCTATAGGACGACTGTGTAACATACTGTCCATCGTATAATAACAGATGTAAGTGGGGCCTGATGTGTACCACAGATTATGCCAACCACCACTTGCTGATTTTCCGAGTACCACAAGTGAAACCATGTATGTAAACATCTCAGCCGCCTGCTGCTTTTAGGTGTACCACAGACAGTGTAACCTAAACTACACACGTATCTAGAATAAACCAAAGAGAGTTACCACAGGAATAGTCCCCACACACACTGCAATCTATGTTAGGCACTGTAATATTCTTTCCTAACCCTCTAGCTGGTTGATTTACCCTTTAAATAACCTATTCAATGGGGCAGCCTTCTCAAAGTATAAGATTAGAGATTGCCTTAAAAAATTATATTCCTGTGGGATATGTAGAAGTGTATTTATCAATGGATACAATAGAAAGTGTTGTTTTTTTCTGTGGTGAGCTCTTATCTAACATTTTGAGAAATCTGCCCTTAGTCATGGAGTTTGTACGCCAGATAACGAGCTTCTGGATAGTGGATCCTTTACCTGTACACCCAAACTAGAGCAAGATGGATAAAACTGCCCAGCAGATGTTGCAGAACTATAACTACAACTCTTACCATCCCAAACAATGCACTGCTCTTGTCAGTGAGCCAGGAATTAATCCAGGCATAAAGTATAGATTCCTTACTATACACACTTTTTGAATGCTCTACACACCTACCCTACTTGTCCCATATTCCTATGAGGAACTAGACTCCATTACAGGTTAGACACGTTGTAGACCATCAAGGCAAACTGTGTGAGATTTCAGGTCTGGCATTGCCCCTTTTTCAGAAGGAGGGTCCAGTTCTGTGGACAAGGAGCAATTCTGGCACAGTGTAGGCATCAAACATTTAAAATGATTTGCCTGTGATGTCATTCAGTGATGTCATGCAGAGCAAAACATATGACTTTCAATAGTATGTAAAATACCTGCTTTAACAGTGACACTCTCTCCTTTCTTTAAAGACACTATGGGGAGAAGGGCATGTAACAACCTGAGTAAAGCTTGCTCCAGTCCTAGTAACCTATAGCAAGTACTCAGTATGAAACATATACCAGTCTGATGTTTGAAAATAAATATCTGATGGATTGCTGTGCAGGACCTGTGGTCTGTGGTTACATCACTCATTTAAAATGGTTGCTAATGTATAATGTATTAATAAAGACATGACATACATAGGACAAGTTTAGGCACCCAAGTATGACGCATTTGGTTAGAAAAAAACTGCTTTAGAATGTTACTGAACAAACAATACTCTTAAAGAGACAACCATGAACCATGTGTGGAGTTTCTAGGATTTCTGTCATTTATGGGACACCATCCTGTTAGCTGGATATAGAGTTGATAAACTTTACTAATCTAGAAAGCCTGCACCAGCTCAGAAACGCATATGCTCACCTTTACCCTGAGGCAGCACAGCACCACCTATACCTATAGGAACACTGCCCCCCTTGAACTGTGGAATAGCAGGCACTGTATAGTGGAGAGAGTTGTAGCTTTTAGTAGCAGTGGAATTATAGGTTCTGGGAAGTTAGTGTGGCTGTGGGATAGCAGGTATAGTAGGGAGAGATGGTGCCTATAGTAACAGTGGGATAATAGTCTCTGGGAAGGGGGTGTGACTGTGGGATAGCAGGTATAGTAGGGAGAGATGGTGCCTATAGTAACAGTGGATAATAGTCTCTGGGAAGGGAGTGTGACTGTGGGATAGCAGGTATAGTAGGGAGAGATGGTGTCTATAGTAACAGTGGGATAATAGTCTCTGGGAAGGGAGTGTGACTGTGGGATAGGAAGTGTAGTAGGGAGAGATGGTGCCTATAGTAACAGTGGGATAATAGTCTCTTGGAAGGGAGTGTGACTGTGGGATAGCAGGTATAGTAGGTAGAGATGGTGTCTATAGTAACAGTGGGATAATAGTCTCTGGGAAGGGAGTGTGACTGTGGGATAGCAGGTATAGTAGGTAGAGACAGAGCCTATAATAGCAGTGGGCTAATATTTAAATCAATCAGTAATTATCTGTTCAGTGGTAATGGAGCTACATTCAGACTGGGTCAATAGTTACATAATAAGGCTTGAAGCTAGGTGCTTTCCAATTTATAAACAACAAATCCCAGCATCCTCAGCAACCTGCAGCAGCTGGAGAGCTGTAAGTCTGATAACTCCGTATTGCAATAACTTGCAGTCACAAGCTGGAATAGCTCTGAGTCGTTCTCTCTTAGGACCAATAAAAGATATTACGCTGCATCAGTAGTTAACCTCCCTCCATGAATCAAACTTTAATTAAAGCATACGTTAAACAGGGAAGTATTTTATCAGGCGCACTCAGTTAAAACCAGTGCTGCTGGATTCATCCAGCAGGGATTCTGGCCCATTATATAGGCTTTTTCTGAGCTGCTTCTTCCTTGGAACAGAACAAAGTGGGGTAGAGGATCTGTCATGTTGTGAACAGAATAACTAGAAGTTACTGGGTTACTCCCCCCCCATAATCTTTGGAAATAAGACATAGATCATAAACATATATAAACAAACAACACCCCTATTTATCTCAGGGCCACCCAGGCAGTTGCAAGGGCCCTGTTCTTAATGTTTCATCTATTCAATATTTATTGCATTATATCAGGGCTACGGGTCGATTGTTGCCCTCCAGAACATATTTTTCATGGCGCCCAGACTTCTCAAGAGCTCCACTGATTTCTCTTTATTATTATAGGGGCCCTGTCCATTTAGGGAGTCCGAAACGGAGACTCCAGATACAAATAGAGGCACACTAATGGGCACAAAAGTGCTCTCCTGCACCACAGGCAGGTGTCAAATACAGGGCTCAGTTGCATACCTCTCAAAATTTTGGAAAATATAAAGAGGGACAAAAGATTTGCCGCTCGCAACATGACACATTTTTGACCACGTCCATTTTATGGCCACACCCCCTAAATACCACATCCCTTTTACATTATTTGGCAGATTATGGGAAATTTGAAAACATTTCTGGGTGTTTAAGGGTCAGGTTTTATGTGTTATTAATAGGGATGCACCGAATCCAGGATTCGGTTCAGGATTCGGCCTTTTTCAGCAGGATTCGGCCGAATCCTTCTGCCCGGCCAAACCAAATCCGAACCCTAATTAACATATGCAAATTAGGGGCGGAGAGGGAAATTGAGTGACTTTTTGTCACAAAACAAGGAAGTTAAAAATGTTTTCCCCTTCCCACCCCTAATTTACATATGCAAATTAGGGTTCGGATTCGGTTCGGTATTCGGCCGAATCCTTCGCCAAGGATTCGGGGGTTCGGCCGAATCCAAAATAGTGGATTCAGTGCATCCCTAGTTATTACAGTTTTGCTAATGAAAATATCATGTTTTTATGCGTAATAGATCTTGCCGGACTAACTTAATTTCTTTTTATGAGAAGGTAAGTAGAGACCTCAATTCTGGGATGGCAGTGGATGTGATTTACTTAGACTTTGCTAAAGCATTTGATACAGTGTCACACAAAAGGTTAGTGGTTAAATGAAGGATTGTTGGCCTGGAACATAGTATTTGTACCTGGATAGAGAACTGGCTAAAAGATAGACTACAAAGAGTGGTGGTAAATGGAACATTTTCTAATTGGACCAGTGTTGTTAGTGGAGTACCGCAGGGCTCTGTACTAGGTCCCTTGCTTTTCAACTTGTTTATTAATGACCTGGAGGTGGCCATTGAAAGTACTGTTTCTATTTTTGCAGATGAGACTAAATTGTGCAGAACTATAGGTTCCATGCAGGATGCTGCCACTTTGCAGAGTGATTTGTCTAAACTGGAAAACTGGGCAGAAAACTGGAAAATGAGGTTCAATGTTGATAAATGCAGGTTATGCACTTTGGCAAAAATAATATAAATGCAAGTTATACACTAAATGGCAGTGTGTTGGGAGTTTCCTTAAATGAGAAGTTTCTAGGGGTTTTTGTAGATAACAAGTTGTCTAATTCTGGGCAGTGTCATTCTGTGGCTACTAAAGCAAATAAAGTTCTGTCTTGTATAAAAAAGGGCATTAACTCAAGGGATGAAAACATAATTCTGTCTCTTTATAGGTCCCTGGTGAGGCCTCATCTGGAGTATGGGGGCAGTTTTGGACTCCAGTCCTTAAGAGGGATATAAATGAGCTGGAGAGAGTGCAGAGACTAATGGTGGCCATAGACACACAGATCCGATTGTACGAATCGAGGATTTGCGCGATTTTCGGATCGTGTGTGGCATGTGCCGACATCTTTCGTCCGGCGGAGATCGGTCGTTTGGTTGATCAGTCAGGTTTGATTTTGACCCGACCAATCCCGCCGGAGCTCATGGCACATCGTAATCTGATCGTTCGGCCGTACAGCCGAACAATCAGATTACCCCCGATATAGCCATGCCTGTTAATGGCATATCGGGGAAAGATCCACTCGTTTGGCAACATCGCCAAACGAGCGGATCTTTGCATCTATGGCCACCTTAAGTGCAACTAAACTGGTTAGAGGGAGGGAAGAGTTAAATTATGAGGGGAGACTGACAAGGTTGGGGTTTTTTCTCTGGAAAAAAGGCGCTTGTGAGGGGACATGATTAGACTTTACAAGTACATTAGAGGACATTATAGACAAATAGCAGGGGACCTTTTTACCCATAAAGTGGATCACGTACCAGAGGCCTCCCCTTTCATTTGAAGCAACGTAGGGGGTTCTTCACAGTCAGGACAGTGAGGTTGGGGAATGCACTGCCGGCTGATGTTGTGATGCTGATTCAGTTAATGCCTTTAAGAATGGCTTGGATGATTTTTTGGACAGACATAATAGCAAAGGCTATTGTGATACTAAAATCTATAGTTAGTATAGATATGGGTATATAGAATTTAATTAAAAGTAGAGAGGGGTGTATGTATGGATGCTGGGTTTTCATTTGGAGGGGTTGAACTTGATGGACTTTGTCTTTTTTCAACCCAATTTAACTATGTAACTATGTACTGTTGCCCTGCACTGATCTGTTTGCTTCAGAAAAACTACTATAGTTCATATAAACAGCTGTTGTGTAGCAAGTGCAGAAATTGAAAAAAGGCTATATGGCATAGGATAAATAGTGGATAACAGATAACATTATGTTCTACAGAGTTTATCTATTATCTGCTGTGTAAACTGAGCCTTTTCTCCTTTGAATGGCTGCTCCCATGGCTACACAGCAGCTTATTTATATAAACTATAGTCGTACTTATCTGTTATCTACTGTGTATCCTGTGCTTGAATGGCTGCCCCTATGGCTACGCACCAGCTTGTTTATATAAACTATAGTAGTACTTATCTGTTATCTACTGTGAATCCTGTGCTTGAATGGCTGCGCCCATGGCTACGCAGCAGCTTGTTTATATAAACTATAGTAGTGTTTTTGAAGCAAACACATCAGAGTTATCAGTGCTGGGCAACACTGCATTATATTGGTATTACTTTAAAACAATTTCATTTTTAGATGTTACTGTTCCTTTAAGCTGCAAGTCACAGATTCTCCAAAAGACCTGCTTATCTTATTAGTTACAATTGTCTTTTTGCTTATTTAAAATCATTACAAATGTATCTAAGAGCAGGTGCTGAGTATTCTGGGCTCCCTGCAAAAAGCCCCTTATTTAATTAAGTTTTAGCAACTTTGCATCATTTTCTGGCTGTTCAATGCAAGAGATTAAAGAGAAAGTCGGGGCATTTCATTAACAATCCAGGACTGTGGGTTGAGCTGTCAAAATTGGGACTATCATGCGAAAAAGGGAACAGCTGGAAAGTATGTGTTGAGGCATGTGCTCCCTATGTCAGGGGCAGTGGCGTAACTACCAGGGGTTAAAGGGGTGCAACTTTACCAGGGTCCATGCCCCCCTGCACCCTCCAATGGGACCTGTGCCCCATAAATCAAGCAGCCAAAAAAGGGTGTTTTATTTCTTTTTTTTTTATCTGAAGATTCCAAGGGCGTTTGAGCAAGTGCACACATTCGTTTGTGCACTTGCTTAACCTCAGCTACATCCAATGATATGCATGGAAATTAGAGCCAGTGTAAGTTGATGCATCAAGGCTGACAGGCAAGATCATGAATTGATTCTGTACTCTGTGCTGCAGATTGCCTCCCTTTCCCCCCAGACTATTAGTGTAGAAAGAATGCGGAACCTCAGACCTGGTAAGGATACAAATCACATTTATTGTCTTGTGGTGTTTAGCCCTTTCCTTGCCTTAATGTGCAAAGTTGCAATTGTACCGTCCTGCTATGAGTTCTGGATTATTAATACATTGCCACTGTGCAATCCTGCTGTGAGTTTTGGGGTTATATGCAGGGGGGCAGTAGTTACGCTGCTGGTCAGGGGAGCGATAGACGACAAGTTGCCTATCCCAGCCCATCTCTTTTGCATACAGTGCTGCCAATTACAGGCAGTCCTGAATTTACAGGCCAAATGAAGGTTTCTGAGTTTTGTTTTAGACCACACAGACCTACAGCAATCTATGTGCAAGATGCACAGTGAAAAAAAACAGATTGCACTTTTGTTGCATTTTGTTTGGGCTCATTGTGCTATAAAAGGGTGTAAGCTGGCACAGCCAACCATACCCACAATTACACCATTATGACAAAGTTTAAAAAACATTCAGTACAGTATATTGTTTCCGATAAATTGCTGAATACCCAGGGGGCTGGTAAACCCGGTACTGCATTCAGTTGTCTTTGGGCTAAGCTATGTTGTAGGCTTCTCTAACACTGGCACAACTTCTATGCCATGAATTGCAGAAAACAAGTTTTGGTACACTTTCCCTTTAATTTCTAACAGCGCAAGATGTTTCTTAATCTAGTTCAGCAACATCAAGAGGGGAGGCAATTTAAATCCTTGGCTTGTAGAACCTTCGCCTGATTCCAGCAGAGGAGGTGAATTTGTTCAGCTTGGTGCTCCCCTGGGTGCTGCTTGAGCTGTAAGTGTTCAACTCCACTGGCAACACTGCTGGCATCGCTCCTTGGAGAAGCAAGACGGGCACACAGGGGATCCCCGGCACACAGTTTTCCTGCTCCACTTGTTATTAGAACATACTGGGCTGGGAATTCTGTGGATATTAATAATTCTTTCCTCTGCCCAGCGAGGATACCCAGAGTGCCGGGCGAGTGAAAATAAATTGTTCATTAAATTACAATCGGGGATGTTGCATTAATTTAAGGGTCATCAGTGGTAACCAACACTGTGTGTTCTGGCCTCCGTCTCAAATCTCATTATACCCTTTCAGTGCGGGAGGAGCAAGCAGTTCAAAAGGGGTTAAAGAACTCAGGTTTAAGATCTTTGTTTAGCAAACTGAGAATGGTTGGCCTATTATTTTAAGACAGCCAATCAGCTGTTTTTGGCTTAACAAAGTTAGAATATTGAAAACAAGTGTCTGATTGGTTGCTCTGGATACCTGAAATAGTATATACCTCCTTATAGCATATTATAGGGCTTTAACTGAATTTAGTATAATAACTCAGTGGAACTCAATATTTACTCAAAGACAAAGTATATACATGTACAAGTAGTTTATTCCCAGCCCTTTATAGGAGACATATAGGATAAATGACTCCCCAACATAATAATAATATACATACAATAATGTATACTATATGCTGCTGGTTTTACTTTTGGCTGTAAATTAATATTGTCTTCAAAATTATCCCCTTTATTAGAGCTCCACATAGATGTTCTCCGGTCCCTGTTTCAAATAAAGGGGTGGGTGTGTCCTAACGGTCCCTGCCAGAAGCACAGCGGGGGGGAGCCAATCACAGATGCAAAGACAGGCTTTAGTTCCCTATCAGGTCCTGCTAGCTGCTGATTGGTTCCTGTCATACAGTGCAGTGAGCTGAGTGCCGTCACACCCCTGCACAGCCTGGGAAAGGAGGCAGCAGAAAGTGAAAGAGATGGGTGGGATTAGTAGAGTTTTTGCAGACATTTTCAATAAAGTAACCAGAAATTTGAAATTTTTTAAAGCACATTCCTTCTATATCTAAAAGATAAAAATGCAGTGGTACATTCTTGTTATTTTATATAGTAAAGGCTCCTTTAAATCAATGATTGGCAATTTAAACATCATTGTTTTGTCTATAGCACTTCTCTCATGTAGATTGGTGGCGCTGTTCTGTTGCTGCCTATGTAAAAGACTGGTCTCCAGCCAAACTGGCGAGAAAGGGTACTGCAAGCGATGAATTCTGCAAAGGCAGAATGCTATGAATAAAAAGACTAGTCACGTGACAAACTTGAAACACACAATTCCATCCAAACTAGCAGAAAAGAGTGACTGAGATGTATTTAAAATTAGTAAATTTCCCAATTCTAAACTTTTTTCCAAAACATGAAATATTGTGTCCAGGCACAAATAACATGTTAGGCTACGATCGAGACACACACTTACATCACTACAATTGTATTTATTTTCTCATTAAAAAATAACAAACGTTGAAATTATTATCTTAAATGTCTTGCTTTCCCTTCACGTTTCTGTTATTTTTGCCTTTAATTTCCCATGTGCAGACAAGCGAATGTAAGAGGCCATGCTGGTTTCTGTTCGTGGAGAGGAATGACAGGGCTGGAAACGGCAAATTTACACAATGTTCCTGTGGGCGCACTGCCGCGATCAGAGACCCTAAACCGACAAGCAACAATGAGTCATCGCTTGACAAACTGCTACCCTGAAGAGCGTACAGTCTCATTTGTGCTACCTGCTATGGCAGAGATGGGCCCCATGTGGCTCAGAGAACATTTCAAGAAGCAAATAAGAACTTTACAAGCTGGGAATTAAATAGACATTAAGCAAAAGAGGACTGACTTGTGACTTGTTGCAATAGCTGGAGCTACACATGGAACCAACTCCTTGGATTAGTACGGAGAGAGAGAATGCTACCAATTTCTATTTCTGTAGAAGAAATTAACGCAGAGCAGGTAGTAACCATTAGATACATAGCTCACTATAATATATCTGCTAGTTTTTCATCGAAGTATTTCCCTGGTGCACATAATGTAAGATGATCCTTGCTTTACCTGGATTGGTTTGTAGAGTAAGCAAGAGCGCCTATAGTAGCCGTGGGAAAATAGTCTCTGGGAAGGGAGTGTGACTGTGGGGTAGCAGGTATAGTAGGGAGACATGGTGTCTATAGTAACAGTGGATAATAGTCTCTGGGAAGGGAGTGTGACTGTGGGATAGCAGGTATAGTAGGGAGAGATGGAGCCTATAGTAACAGTGGGATAATAGTCTCTGGGAAGGGAGTGTGACTGTGGGATAGCAGGTATAGTAGGGAGAGATGGAGCCTATAGTAGCAGTGGATAATAGTCTCTGGGAAGGGAGTGTGACTGTGGGATAGCAGGTATAGTAGGGAGAGATGGTGTCTATAGTAACAGTGGGATAATAGTCTCTGGGAAGGGAGTGTGACTGTGGGATAGCAGGTATAGTAGGGAGAGATGGTGCCTATAGTAACAGTGGATAATAGTTTCTGGGAAGGGAGTGTGACTGTGGGATAGCAGGTATAGTAGGGAGTGATGGTGCCTATAGTAACAGTGGATAATAGTTTCTGGGAAGGGAGTGTGACTGTGGGATAGCAGGTATAGTAGGGAGAGATGGTGCCTATAGTAACAGTGGATAATAGTCTCTGGGAAGGGAGTGTGACTGTGGGATAGCAGGTATAGTAGGGAGAGATGGTGCCTATAGTAACAGTGGATAATAGTCTCTGGGAAGGGAGTGTGACTGTGGGATAGCAGGTATAGTAGAGAGAGATGGTGCCTATAGTAACAGTGGATAATAGTCTATGGGAAGGGAGTGTGACTGTGGGATAGCAGGTATAGTAGGGAGAGATGGTGTCTATAGTAACAGTGGATAATAGTCTCTGGGAAGGGAGTGTGACTGTGGGATAGCAGGTATAGTAGAGAGAGATGGTGCCTATAGTAACAGTGGATAATAGTCTATGGGAAGGGAGTGTGACTGTGGGATAGCAGGTATAGTAGGGAGAGACGGTGCCTATAGTAACAGTGGATAATAGTCTCTGGGAAGGGAGTGTGACTGTGGGATAGCAGGTATAGTAGGGAGAGATGGTGCCTATAGTAACAGTGGATAATAGTCTCTGGGAAGGGAGTGTGACTGTGGGATAGCAGGTATAGTAGGGAGAGATGGTGCCTATAGTAACAGTGGATAATAGTCTCTGGGAAGGGACTGTGACTGTGGGATAGCAGGTATAGTAGGGAGAGATGGTGCCTATAGTAACAGTGGATAATGGTCTCTGGGAAGGGAGTGTGACTGTGGGATAGCAGGTATAGTAGGGAGAGATGGTGCCTATAGTAACAGTGGATAATAGTCTCTGGGAAGGGAGTGTGACTGTGGGATAGCAGGTATAGTAGAGAGAGATGGTGCCTATAGTAACAGTGGATAATCGTCTCTGGGAAGGGACTGTGACTGTGGGATAGCAGGTATAGTAGGGAGAGATGGTGTCTATAGTAACAGTGGATAATAGTCTCTGGGAAGGGAGTGTGACTGTGGGATAGCAGGTATAGTAGGGAGAGATGGTGCCTATAGTAACAGTGGATAATAGTCTCTGGGAAGGGAGTGTGACTGTGGGATAGCAGGTATAGTAGAGAGAGATGGTGCCTATAGTAACAGTGGATAATAGTCTCTGGGAAGGGAGTATGACTGTGGGATAGCAGGTATAGTAGGGAGAGATGGTGCCTATAGTAACAGTGGATAATAGTCTCTGGGAAGGGAGTGTGACTGTGGGATAGCAGGTATAGTAGGGAGAGATGGTGCCTATAGTAACAGTGGATAATAGTCTCTGGGAAGGGAGTATGACTGTGGGATAGCAGGTATAGTAGGGAGAGATGGTGTCTATAGTAACAGTGGATAATAGTCTCTGGGAAGGGAGTGTGACTGTGGGATAGTAGGTATAGTAGGGAGAGATGGTGTCTATAGTAACAGTAGGACAATGGTCTCTGGGAAGGGAGTGTGCCTTACACTTTGGAGTCTATAAAAAGAAAAAAAGCCCCCAAAGTCAAGAGTGAAATGGTAGGAGCTCCGGTTCAGTGAAGCATGGGATTTCTCCAGCCCTAGGAAGGCCAACAGGTGGAAAATATAATTTGTTGGACGATTTAGAAAAAAAAATAATGACAGAAACCTGATCTCTCCGTTCGGCCAGCTCCTATTGCAACAAGTGTGCATGGTAATGATTACTTGTGCGGCAGCAGCAGCTGGGAGTTAATCGTTGGTGTTTTTCTTCCAGAAATCGCAGCAGGAAACTTTTTAAATGATAATATTACCTTGTTGGGTTTAGAGATATGATCCCAATAATATCCAAGCAAACAAAGCAAAGGGACCTTATGGTTCTGCTACTGCTTTAAGTTTACTCCTGAGGGGAGTAACATTTTAAATGATCATGATTTGCATGTACTAGTGGTAATAAATCCCATTGCTGCTGCTCAAATGAGAATTCCAGCCAATGTTAAAAATGGTTACTAGCCCACTCTACACATTGTAGCGTCACCTAGTGGTTCTAGAAAATAGCAATGGGTGACATCAATGGAAAGAAAAGCTAAAGTTGCCCAAACAAAAGACCGCTGCCCCCTCACCCCCTCATATCCTGATTGGCAGTGCAACAAATTTACAGGCAAGAAACCGGTGCAGTCTGCAGCATGCATCGATGGTCTACGCCAAATGCCACATTCATAGCCCAATGTGTTCTTCGGCCGGTTGGATTTCCCACCTGGTAAGTCAATATCTGGATGAGCTCCTATCGGATCACCATGGAGGGCATCATCTGGGCCCACGGTTGCCAGGTTGGTGGGTTTCCAGCCGAAATGGGCTACTGATTTAAAGCCCATGTGGGTTTTGAAAGTACAAACTAGCCAAGGAATGGATTTGGGCTACTTTTTGGGCTTTTGGCTGTTTTTTGTACTCTGGAAATCAGCCAAAATTTCTTCTTGACCTAATGTGCCAAGCCTGTGTCTCCCAATGCATGTTGAGTAATGTAGTTTTTCTTTAACAATTTGGCAACTGCCAGGCTTAATACAAGACTACAATACCCAGCATGCAATGGGACTGACTTTTGTAGAAGTTGAGAGTTACCAGATTTTGGGCTCTGTACCCCGTCCCGTCTCACATTTTCTGGTGACTTTCCTCAATTTCAGACAATTTTGGGGTTGACTTGTTTTACTAATATTTATTGAAATTATATATAAATGAGGGCTTCCTGGAGCCCCTATACCTCCCCGGACCCCTCTGTATTTAGGCCCCTGGTGAGGGCGAATCTGTCCTATTTTATTTCATGGGTAAATTTGCAAATAAGTGAAAATTTGAAAAAGGCATATTTCCACATATATTCATTTTTTTTTATATATTTCTTTTTCACTGCACAGATTGTGCCATTTTTGGGCTCAGTTTGAAGTGCCTCTTGGTTAGTTTTGGGCTTGTTTTGTAGTGGACTTTGGCTGGTTTTCAAAATTAGACCTGGTAACCCTGCCTGGGCCCAATATATGGACCAATACGCTGCCAAATATTGCTCAGGGTTATTGCATGGGGCAAATCTGCCTAGGACAGATAATTAGGCTAATTCCAAATATGTCTCCAATGCACACCTAGATACGGGGTCGGACTGGGCTGATGGGACATCGGGAAAAAGCATGTGGGTCCCGTGTTCCCCCTGCGGCTCAACACCCCGCCCCCTCGATCACGTTCGCAAGAGTGAAGCAAGATCATCTGTATGCAGTGGGGACAGGATGAAGCTTGCCACTGGGGTGGGGGCCCCTGAGGAGGCAGCCCTGGTGGGTCCTGGACACCCCAATCCAATAGCCCTAGTGGGCCCTGGACCACATCCCCCAACTGTCTCTTTTTTCACGGGGCAGTCCCGATTTTGACAGCTCAGTCCCGGATTGTTACTGAAATGTCCCGACTTTCTCCTTGATCTCCTGCACTGAACAGACAGAAAACTAAATTGGCTTTTGGCAGAGAGCGCAAAATATGTGGCAGGTGCACTTAGATACACTTGTAACAATCCAAAATAAGCAGCAATTGTAGGAATTTAAAGAGATACTGACCCCGGAAGTACCTTTTCTTTATCTTAATATTGGCCTTCCATGCTACTTATTATTTTGCCATAAAGAATTTGCCCGATGCTTTTACATTGTCTATCTGATTCCCCGTGTTTGTCTATGAGGGGGCTGCCATATTTGTGCAGCAGGAGTCCGTTAGTATTAGAATCTCTAACTGACAGACTGAGATGTGACAGTCAGGTTGGCAAAACAGTCAGGTTTAGGGACTTCAACTAACAATGACTTACAAAAACAAACCTCTCAGCAAGAAATGATCAACGTGACCTACAGGTAACTTTTAATGTACATTCATATTTTATAAAAGTCGTTTTTTAGTCTGAGTATCACTTTAAGATAAGCAGGTCTCTTGGGGAAACTGTGACTTGGAACTTTGCCTTCTTTAACAAAACTCTAATAACACATACAAACCACAGAAATGTGTTTAAACTTTCATAACCTGCCAAATTTTGTATAATGAACACGGTATTCAGGGGGTGTGGCCACAAAAACTGGCATAGTTACAAAAAAATTCACCGCTCTCTGCTTGTCAAATCTTTTTGTCCCTCTTTCTATTTCCAATATGTTGGGAGGTATGCCTGGACACCCCAGTATGACACTGACTAGATATGAGGAACATCTTATATAAACCACTTGTTACAAGCCCCGCCCACTCAACCAACCGTCTGCTGAAATGAGTTACACATTATAATTTAATAAATAAAGGCAAAACAAGTGAGAAGCAAGCTCCCCCTCACTGCATTCTGGGTAAAAAAAAACTTTGCACCCTGTCCTTGAGGTCGTAAATGTCCCTTCTTCCCTTACATATAAATCAATCCCAAACCTCTCCAGGCAGCAGTGCTGTAAATGATCAGATAAAGGGTAGTCAATTCTGGCATGAGACTGCTACTCTTACGCTCTATAAATGTCTAGAATTTCTGCCATAAAGCAAGACAAAAGTGTTATCTTTTGCCATAACGGAACAAGAGTTCATAAATCCATTTATCCCCCCAAGCTACCCAAAATGACACAATATTACACAAGTAAAACATTTTTTGACAGCAAAATCGTTAATGTATGTGACTAAATCAGAGGAGCTTACAATCCAATTTACATTTATAAATCGCAAGAGAGAGATAGAGAAAGGTCGTATATATCAAAGACAGTTTACAGCAGGCTGGAGGAAAACTGCATGGCTACGCTCACCTCTATAAGGTTTTTAGAGGTCTCCTCGGGTGAACTGTCTGTTCACCCTTTGATAAATATGTCCCTAAGAGAGAGGTAGCGGTACAAATTGCTTGTCACAGATAAATGTTCACTAGGCAGGCAATCTGAGGAGCAGAGGGAATTTAATTATATGAAATTATGCCCCCCCCCACACAATATCCACTTGGTTTTGAGAGTCCTTAACCCTTTCCATCAACCACAGTAGTAAAGCAAGGGATACCGTTTTCTCTCTACAAGAGTGGATCCTGATGAAGATCCCTGGGAGGATGGAAACCACATACTGGCAGAGCAATACAGCCTGCTTGCCCTCACCTGCTGCCTGTCCTCTCATGCTGAGTGCCCTCTCCTGCTGTCTGTTCTCTCATGCTACATGTCATCTCCTGCTGCTGGGTTTTCATTTGGAGGGGTTGAACATGGTGGACTTTGTCTTTTTTCAGCCTGATTTTACTATGTAACTATGTCCTCTCCTGCTGCCTGCCCTCTCCTGCTGCCTGCCCTGTCCTGCTGCCTGCCCTCTCCTGCTGCCTGCCCTCTCCTGCTGCCTGCCTTCTCCTGCTGCCTGCCCTCTCCTGCTGCCTGTCCTCTCCTGCTGCCTGCCTTCTCCTGCTGCCTGCCTTCTCCTGCTGCCTGCCCTCTCCTGCTGCCTGCCCTCTCCTGCTGCCTGCCCTCTCCTGCTGCCTGCCTTCTCCTGCTGCCTGCCCTCTCCTGCTGCCTGCCCTCTCCTGCTGCCTGTCCTCTCCTGCTGCCTGCCTTCTCCTGCTGCCTGCCCTCTCCTGCTGCCTGCCTTCTCCTGCTGCCTGCCTTCTCCTGCTGCCTGTCCTCTCCTGCCTGCCCTCTCCTGCTGCCTGTCCTCTCCTGCTGCCTGTCCTCTCCTGCTGCCTTCCGTCTATGCTGCTCACCTCAATGGCTCTATCCCATCCACCACCAGTAACAGATCTAATTCGGCAATGGTTTATGCCCCATAACCGGGCACTTGTATGGTTTAACCCACTAAGCATGTTTTATAGACCCATGGGATTAACCCTTTGTCTTTTCATGCCATTGATCCTCTACCACCCACCACCGGGACAGCTTTAGAAAATGCAGAAAACGTGGCTCCCCCCCATCTGAGAAATGACATCAGGAATATAACCTCTTGTTGAACTACAAATCCCGGTATTGAGGCAAGTGCTGTTTAATGCCGATACTGAGACTTTTTACACAGTTGTGCAGCTTATAAAGGGGGCCCTGTGCTGCTGAGGGCCACAGACAACTACCCCGCCCCCTGTGACACAACAATAATAACAAATAGATTTGTGTGTGTGTGTATTAGCCCCTAGTGGTGGGGAGAAATAACATGTCACAACTAGTTGTATAAGCCGAGTGGAGCCACAAGCCAGTGCCTGCCTGGGAGCAAAGACTGGGGGGGGGGGGGGGGGTTATTGATATTCAGTCTCCATGGGACGCTCCAACCCCACCCCCACCCCCCTCCCACTCCCCCCAGTCTTGTGTGAGCTCTGGAATCCAACTGCCCCCTCCCACAGCAAACAGGCAGCCAAAGAAGGAAGAAATGAAGCTCTTACCTTCCCTTGTCAGCAGCAGTGGGATCCCAGTGGCAGCCTGAGTGCCAGTGTTGTGAGGGGCAAGAAAAGTCAAGGGGGGGGGAGCACGGAGGAGACTTTCCTGGCAATCCCTTACCCCTCAGTGACAAGACACCAGAGCAACATCAAAGCAACTTTGCAGAGGGGGGGCCCTTTAGGGCCTATTGTTTGCCTGGGCTGTGATCTGCTCTCCTTCTGACTCCCCCTCTGGCTGCTGGGAGACTTGGTACGGCCCAGGCATTCCTGCCAAGAAGCTTTCACACATGGAAGCCTGTCTCAAGCAATTGCTGACAAGCCACAAACAAGACATTCTCCCTCCCCCTTTTCTCCCTCTCCCCCTTTCCCTCCTCTCCCTCCCCTTTCCTTGTGAATCCAAAGCTCAACTCCAGTGACAGACAGGCAGAGGCAGCCTGGGATCTGGGCGGGAGCTCTCACTGCTCCAGGGGAGTTAAAAACAGGAGAAAATACACACAGCACAGGGCTGCGCAAGGGGATGGGGGAAGGGACTCACTCCTCATTATCCCCACGAAAAATGGCAGTGGCCGGCTCATGGCGAACGCAGCATTGGTAATTAAAAAGTAGACATCTCCAATGGCCCTACGCGTTTGATGTCCTATAGGCACTTAATCATGACCATAAAACGCGTAGGGCCATTGGACCTGTTCACTTTTTAACTGAATCTAAATGGAACATCTCCAATGGCCCTACGCGTTTCATGTCCTATAGGTACTTAATCATTACCTTAAAACACATAGGGCCATTGGACATGTTCACTTTTTAAATTAATCTAAATGGAAAATTTCCAATGGCCCTACGCGTTTCATGTCCTATAGGCACATAATCATGAGCATAAAATGCAGAGGGCCATTGGCCATGTTCACTTTTAACTGAATCTAAATTGAACATCTCCAATGGCCTACGGCATGCGTTTCATGTTCTATAGGCACTTAATTATGACCATAAAACAAATAGGGTCATTGGACACGTTCACTTTTTAACTGAATCTAGATGGAACATCTCCAATGGCCCTACACGATTCATGTCCTATAGGCACTTAATCATGCCCATAAAACGCGGAGGGGCATTGGACATGTTCACTTTTTAACTGAATCTAAATGGAACATGTCCAATAGCCCTGTGCATTTTTCGTGTTCTATAGGCACTAAATCATGGCCATAAAACGTTTAAGGCCGCTGCAAATGTTCACTTTTAAATTGAATCTAAATGGAACATCTCCAATGGCCCTGCGCGCTTTTTGTGTCCTACAGGCACTTAATCATGCCCATAAAACGCGTAGGGCCATTGGACATGTTTACTTTTTAATTGAATATAAAGAAACATTGTACTAAGGATTTCCTAGAGTGCATGGAGGTCCTATTTTGAGAGTATTGCGGACTACACTATTTATATAAAAATAGAATTTCCTTGAAAGGCACCCATGCACATGCAACTGCTGGCCCATGGGCACCCATATAGCTATCCCGGTGATGTAGATTGCAAGCCCTAAGGGAACGCTCACCTCCTATCCCAAGATATGTATATATTCATCACAGAATCCTCTTATCAGGCTGGCTAAGAGATGCATGCATTGTTTGTGGTATATAAATGAAAATAAATGTACAATAAAAGCAAGCAGTGTGCATATTCCTTCCCTGTAGGGAATATAGAGAAAATACAACAGCGAGAAGGCCATCTTTCCTCTCCGTCTCACCCAATAAAAAATAATATGCTGCCAATCGTCAGCTTGCATTGGCTTGGTCTCCTCATTGGACAGGGCTGTGAAATGCGTTGGTACTTTATAGATGATGAAATGGAAAATTTAAAGATAAAATCCCTGTTTAAGGTGTACATATATGGTTGAGTATAAAATTGGCATCTCGTTGTCTATGGGCCCAAAGTGGACACCATTTCCGGTTCATTTGGTGCCAATCCAGGTTGGGTTAAAATTTGGTCCTTCCAAAGTTGATCCTAAAACATTGTACAAAGTGATCCAGATCTTTATCCATAACCTAACTGCCCTTACAGTTCTAAATTATACAGTATATATGACATTGATATACATTTGGACAAAGCAGACAGAGGTATTAAATGCAAGGAGGATTCTGGAAACTGTAGGCCTCAATGGAGGCTGCACAGTCTGGCTCCTCTCAGCAGGTGTTCCAGGCACCCAAACAAAGCCCCAAGACTCTTGTTTGTGTAAGGAAGCTGGTAATTTGTTTTACAACTGATACTTAGGTGGCAGTGTCAGCAATTAGGAGAATAAACTGGTGCGGGAAGAGATAAGAGCCTCTCTGAGCGGAAAAGGAGAAGGCTAATTATCTATTTCTGATAGTATCACTCGGCTGACACTGATTACACGCTTGCTTGGGAAAGTGTGAAGCCAAAGTCAGTGGCAGTCAGTGTTGCATGTGTAGTGTTTAGGAGTTTAGTAAAGAAGTTGTATTGCCGCTCTTTTCAACCTCTTTAACCTAAATATTTTACTCTAGGTATTGATGGGTCTCTTGTAAAGTTCATTAAAGCTGATTAATAATAATAATGGGTATGGAGTTTATTTTGGGGGAATACTTTGTACACAAAGAACGGCAGATAAAATCAGCATTGTACATTGTGACCTGCAGTACCAGCTCTCACCAGTCTCATGCAATGGCCAGTTTTTCCCATAGGGATGCCCTAGAACAGCGCCATCATCTGATTTGTGCAATGTGATTTGTGAAATGTGAACTTTAAACAGAAGCCAACTTTGGAACCCTGTTTAGTAATAACATACACACTATTATACCTATTTAGAAGTAATGCTTTCCTTCTATGTGTTTTTTCTTGGATATATAGCACAGTATGAAAAGATGCCCTAGCAAATAGCAATGCACATCTCTTCTTTTAGCATTTATACAGAGTGTGAGCTGCCATGTTGTTTCACTAATGCAAAGCAGGTAATGCTGGTTATAGATATGTGGTTATTCTTTTGATCAGGGCTTCCATATCTACAGTATTGGTATTGGTTCAGCAGTGGTCCACTGGGGATGAAACTTAAAAGCCCCCTCTAGAATCTGCAGGGCCCACTCTCAAGGTATGCACCTATCACTCCTGCAAGGGAGCGAGTGCGTCTGGCATTGTGTAGATGTTGCATCTTTACTGTAAATCTTTAAAGGAGAACTAAAATCTAAAAATGAATATGGCTAAAAATGGCATATTTTATATACTGAATTTATTTCACCAGCCTAAAGTTTCAGCTTGTCAATAGCAGCAATGATCCAGGACTTCAAACTTGTCACAGGGGGTCACCATCTTGGAAAGTGTCTGTGACACTCACATGCTCAGTGGGCTCTGATTGGCTGTTGAGAAGCTAAGCTTAGGGCTCGTCACTAATTATCCAG
>CM076674.1:188615867-188805867 GCA_038501925.1 Xenopus petersii | reverse complement strand
GTGGTTGGCTATGCGCTCCTTCAGAGTTGTGGTGGTTTTACCAATATAATACAGGCCACAAGGGCACGTTATGAGGTACACGATGTAAGTAGAGCAACAACCGAGTCTACTCCGGATTTTGAACCTCTTCCCCGTATGGGGGTGAGGGAAGTCAGGTCCTGTAAGTAAGCACCGACAAGTAACACAATCCGGGCACCTGTAGCAGCCAGCCTTCTTCTGAGTGGTGAGCCATCCGGGCTCTGTATTGGTGATCCCCTTGAGGTCGGTTATTACCAGTAGGTCTCGCAAATTTTTCCCTCTTTTGTAGCCCATCAGCGGTTTCTCGGAGGAATGAAGGCAAAGTGACTCATCCATATTCAACATGGGCCAGTGTTTGTTAATGCTGGCCTTCAGCTGGCCAGATGCTGTGGAGTAAGTGGTGGAGAAAATCAAGGGTTTTTTTGATGTGGGCTCCTTGATGGAAATAGGCTGGAGAAGTTCCGCTTGGGTGTGTTGGAGTGCCCTCTCAAGTTGTTCATATAGCATGCCAGGTGAGTAGCCTCTGTCAAGGAATCTCTCCAGCATCTCTCGGAGCTGCAATTCAGCTGTAGGTCTGGAGCTGTTGTTGCGTATCACACGCAAAAACTGTGAATATGGGATCCCTCGGATGGAGGCCGGAGGATGGTGGCTGCTGGCATGCAGGATCGAGTTTCTGTCGGTTGGCTTCCTAAAGAGACGGGTGCCCACTTCTGGGCCTGATAGAAAAATGTTTAAATCCAGAAAGTCAATGTCTTCCTTGCTATAATTGAGGGTCAATTTGATGGGGCTGTCAATCATGTTAAGCCCCTGATGAAAGGATATGAGTGCCTCCTCTGTGTCTGTCCAAATCAAGAGAAGATCATCTATGTAACGGAGGTAGGTGAGGATTTGTTGTCCCAGTAACGGGAGAATGTATTTTGTTTCAAAGTCAAGCATATAGATATTGGTCAGGACAACTACAGGAGACCACCTCGTCGAATGAAACATATCCCGAAATCCTTTCGCTCGGTAGATAGTTCGGATCAGTCCACCGACTCTGATACAGGACCCGAAAATACCGGCCCTAATACTTCTTCTTTTTTAGGGGTGGCCACGAGATCAAAGGCGGGGAAAGAGAAAGAAGGCGGAGAAAACACACCAGACGTGGAGGGAAAAAAGCTAAAGGGAAAGCCTCCGAAAAGAGGGGGGAAAACATAATTTTCAATTTGAGCAAGCACATCCTCCAACCTTGTGAAATCTCCCTGCTGTCCAAGGGTCTATCATTTATACCTACATGTTCACCAGACCCATTGGATCTTCTTGTGGATATCCATAGGTTCCAAAGGAAACTCCGATTAAAAGAACACTTTAAAGATTCATCCGATAAGCCTACCCCAAAATTTCGAGCTAAGAGTAATTTTGACCCTCCCAATCCTCCGGCAGCGATCAAGACATTTGGTAAGATCCTCAGTCGAGAGATGTGTACCAACAAACAGAATTTTCCACAACGACAGAATCTATCCCCACGAGAGAGACAGGCTATCAGGACACTTCAAGCTGACAAGGACCTGATCATCAGACCGGCGGACAAAGGTGGGGCAATCGTGCTTCTGGATTTATCCTACTACAGAACAGAACTTCTTAACCAACTCTCTGACACCACCACCTATCACCTTTTGCCTGGCGACCCTACCCACAATTTTAAAAAAGAACTTGACTCATTCTTGTCAATGGCCAAGACCGCTGGATGGATCGATACGGACACCCACAATTTCCTCACTACACAGTACCCTAGGACACCGATCATTTATACTTTACCTAAGGTTCACAAATCCCTGTCAGCCCCTCCTGGGCGACCAATTATCTCAGCAGTGGACTCCCTGTACCAATCCATCTCTACCTATGTGGACCATTATCTACAGCCAGTAGTCAGTACCATGCTCTCCTATACCCAGGATTCGGGCCACGTCATCAGAAAACTAGCAGAACTTCCTCCGATCCCCTCGAACAGCATATTGGCCACCATGGACGTGACAAGCCTTTATACGGTGATCCCCCATGACCAGGGATTCAAGCCTGCAGGAGAGCCCTTGCATCCTCTCCCTCCATAGATGTACCCATTGAGTTCTTGACACACCTCCTGGAACTGACATTATCCAGGAACTTTTTCCGGTTTGAACACTCTTTTTACCTTCAACTGGCAGGGACCGCAATGGGAAGTGCACTGGCTCCGTCCTACGGCAATATCTATATGCTTGACTTTGAAACAAAATACATTCTCCCGTTACTGGGACAACAAATCCTCACCTACCTCCGTTACATAGATGATCTTCTCTTGATTTGGACAGACACAGAGGAGGCACTCATATCCTTTCATCAGGGGCTTAACATGATTGACAGCCCCATCAAATTGACCCTCAATTATAGCAAGGAAGACATTGACTTTCTGGATTTAAACATTTTTCTATCAGGCCCAGTAGTGGGCACCCGTCTCTTTAGGAAGCCAACCGACAGAAACTCGATCCTGCATGCCAGCAGCCACCATCCTCCGGCCTCCATCCGAGGGATCCCATATTCACAGTTTTTGCGTGTGATACGCAACAACAGCTCCAGACCTACAGCTGAATTGCAGCTCCGAGAGATGCTGGAGAGATTCCTTGACAGAGGCTACTCACCTGGCATGCTATATGAACAACTTGAGAGGGCACTCCAACACACCCAAGCTGAACTTCTCCAGCCTACAGATGCAGCCACTTTGGTTTGTCTGTTTGACACAGAATAACTAAACACAGATATCCCATTTATCTCATTTAACACAGAAAACTGCGTCACAACATCCCATCTAATTAAAGCATTCACCATTGTGAACAATGGAGCTTTGGTATGCTAATGAAAAGGTTAAATGCATTAAATGAGTTAAGATGACTTAAGATAACACAGTTTCTTCAATTACCCCTGAGTCATGACGCATTTAACTCACAAATCCAAGTGGCTTCATCTGTATTTCCATCAAGGAGCCCACATCAAAAAAACCCTTGATTTTCTCCACCACTTACTCCACAGCATCTGGCCAGCTGAAGGCCAGCATTAACAAACACTGGCCCATGTTGAATATGGACGAGTCACTTTGCCTTCATTCCTCCGAGAAACCGCTGATGGGCTACAAAAGAGGGAAAAATTTGCGAGACCTACTGGTAATAACCGACCTCAAGGGGATCACCAATACAGAGCCCGGATGGCTCACCACTCAGAAGAAGGCTGGCTGCTACAGGTGCCCGGATTGTGTTACTTGTCGGTGCTTACTTACAGGACCTGACTTCCCTCACCCCCATACGGGGAAGAGGTTCAAAATCCGGAGTAGACTCGGTTGTTGCTCTACTTACATCGTGTACCTCATAACGTGCCCTTGTGGCCTGTATTATATTGGTAAAATCACCACAACTCTGAAGGAGCGCATAGCCAACCACCGTTCATCTATTAGCAAAGCACTCAAAGAAGGCAAGGCTCTACAACCGGTGGCTAGACATTTTCTAGCCAAGGGACACTCTTTGCCCACTTTCAGATGTATGGCCATTGACTACCAACCACCCTTGCCCAGGGGGGGCAACCGGGACCAAGCATTATTGAGGAAGGAATCCAGATGGATTTACACATTGGATACTGTGGCCCCACGTGGCCTTAATGAACTATTGCCACTTGGATGTTTTATCTAGAACATCCGCTGTATTGGACTTTGTCATGTCCTTTTTATGTTTGCAACATTTCCCTTTTTGTTATTATCCATCTGCTGTCTTTTCCCTCCTTATACTGTAATAACCTTTTCCACCTAATCTAGCTGGATACATGGCACAGTTAAGTGTTGCAACTTTGTTGCTTTTAATCCCAGTCAGATCCATGACTCGCTTTCTGGGCTTAGGTACAGACCTATGGGAGTATCGGGCGAAGGAGCGGAAGGTTTGGCTCCTTACACATGAGCGACACAAGGTTTTCAGTATGTGGGCACACAGGAAGGTGGTGCGGCTGCTTTAGCAAAATTAAGATCCGGTGCCAGGATGTAGGTGGGGAGTGATGCGCAGACCAGAGAGTATTCGCACTCATTTGAGTGTGTTACTGTCATGCTGCTACACACCCGAGTACCTGCTATGCAAATTCCGGCTCGTTGTTGCCAGGGAATGACTGTTGACACAACCTGTGGGTGTTCCCTTCGGGTCGAAAGCTCCGCCCCACTGTATCCTGATTGGCCATGAGGGGCCCCCACCTCCACTGATCACTGCCTGGGCATCTGGACACGCCCCCTAGCTCTGTGTACATTCATTTACGCTTATACTACTCCCTATTCTCTGTTTCTGCCTTATACCCAGCGAGGAGGTCTGTACTGTTGTTTTAAACCACCATGTTTCACACCAGTTTGTTTTTCACTAAGCTCAACATGTTTCATGTTGCATACGGTTGCCTAGCAACCAGACTTGGCGCCATTATGCTGTTTTAAACCCTGCACTGTGCACTGTGTTCTGTATTTCCCTGAAGAAAGTTCCTGTGTGGAACTGAAACGTTGGATTGAATAAACCTGCTCACTTTTTTGACATTATATCTTTGTCTTCAAATCCTTGGAGTGCTGTCCCACCCTGCACCTGTATATATATACATATATATATATATATATATATATATATATATGCACATACATACACCGCTTGGTCGGTGCACACAGAACACAAAATGGATACCTAGGTGCTGGAGCATTATATCATAATATTATCAAAACAGCAAACAGTCCACACTCATGTGTATATTTTTTTCAACATGTGGACTGTTTGCTGTTTTGATCTCTCTCATATATATATATATATATATATATATATATATATATATATAATTTTTTTTTTGGGGTACCATTGGGCTGGGTTGCAGTTAAGGGTCAGGGTCAGGTAGCGGATCAAAGTGGGTAAATGTGCGGGTTGTGGTTCGGGTCACAGGCTATAGGTTGCAGGTTGGGGTCTTAGAAATTGGTTCTATGCAGGACTCTACCTCCAGGATGCCAAGAACAGCAGCTGTGGCCCTTCTCAGTGCAGTGCTGAGGGGGAAGGAAGACTTTCCGCAAAAGGAAAATGGTGGTTAAGCATGACCTTTGCCACAATCTTTCTGATGTATTGAGAAGAGTGATGGGGCACCAGTTCTCAATCTGTTTTTTATTTATATATATATTTTTTAATGCTTCTTTTCAAGTTATAACATTTTCATTCAATCTTTTATATATAATTGTACTTATGGTTGCAGCTACAACAACAACAACAACAACTACTCCTGCCACTACTACTACTAAAGGTAATTTTTTTTGATATATAAGCTTTCACTGTTTTAGTTTATTGGGTGCATAGGCAAATGTATCCTATATATTTTAAGTTCTTATATGGGATCTATAAAGAGGCAAAATAATACTTGTCCTTTATGTGAAATATCTTTATTTTTTGTACAAGAACTTATTATTATTAATTTTAGTTGAGACCAACATTGCCTTGTATATTGTTCTGTCTGTAGAGTGATTAAACTGACACACACAAGTAAAACAAACATAAGAGATATATTGATACATAGCACAGTTGCTGTGCTTTTTTTTTTTTACAAATTTGAATCGAATTTGGACTATTCCCTAGTAGGGATGGGCGAATTTGACCCATTTTGTTTTGCCAAAAATTTGCCGCCGGCAAAATGTCACAGACGCCCATTAAATTCTATGGGTGTCAAAAGAATTTTGTTGTGCGGCAAAATTTTTTTGACGCACATCTTTTTTTTTGGGCTATGGGCGTCATTTTTTCGGCGGAAAAAAATCGCCCATCCCTATTCCCTAGCAAAGTACCCAAAAATTAGCTTGAAATTTGAATTTTTTAAATTCAAATTTTCACTTTGACCTGTTATAAATCTGACCCCAAGTGTCATTAACAGAAACAGTACTTAGAATTCTGAACTTAGAACAAATCACAAAGCAAAGCACCAAAGTCAAATCGAAGCACAAAAATTAGTTTTGAATAGTGGTCTGTGTACAGTCTCTTGTCATATGTAGCCTTCTGTAGATAAAAATATGAATTCGGCATGGTGTTTATATTCATAAGTTTGTATTCATATTGATCTAGGGACATATTTTCTCCTTGTCTTAATCTAAGTCTGTACTTAGGCTGCAACTGAAACTGTGCTAATGTAATGTAAATATACAAACACACTGCATTCCCTCATTAAAAAAAATATAAACATAAACCTTATTAATAGTGATGGGCAAATTTAACCCGTTTTGCTTTGATGAAGATTTGTGAAATGGTGAATATTTGCTAGAATGCAATGAAGTCTATGGGCCACATTTTTTTTGTTGCGTAATGTTTTTTTTTTACCCATTGGAGCATATGGGCATTATTTTTGTGTTAAAGCTTTACTATTTATTAACAAAAATATGTGCAACATTGCACCAGGTCAGATTCCCATACAATCCAATCAACACTCAATTTTAAGAGACTACTAAGATCACTAATTTAATTCAAAGATTTGGTTGGTTGTTATGGGAAACTTCACTGGCACAATTTAGAAGCTATGTATATACAGTATATTAATATATTTTTGCTGAAACATGTCTGATTTGTTGGTAAACTTTGCAATTACAATCTAATCCTAATAGCTACAACAACAACATCAGGGGGTAAGTCATATCTTTCCTATAAATAATATGTATTATACTGTCCAAACATGTATTTTAATGACTCAGTATTTTTTTGCAGAAGGAGCAGTTAATGCTAGCCTATTTAACATTGAGCAATTTGTGTAGGTAACTATGAGGAATATTGTTGCTGCTCTACTTTTGTCATCCTCTTTCATTTTTTTTTAACCTGAAAATGTGTTTTTTGGCAAAAAAAAAATAACCTTGACAACTCAAATTTTTGTGGAAAACCCAATTTGATCCTTAATAAATCTGCCCTTAAGTGTCTGTGAGATTTTCCTACATAACTAAGTCCCATGTGAGTGGCAGTTCAATGAATGCTTCATATCCAGAGTTGCCTTTATAAATAGAAAGAAAATGACAATGAGGTATAAGATACTTAGGGGCATATTTATCAAGGATCGAATTTCAAAGTACTTTCGATAGTCAAAGTATTTTTTCCAGCGAAAACGGCCGTATTCGATCGAAGAATGATCAAAGTAAAATTGTGTGATTGAACGATTTAACCCTTTAAATCAAACAATTAAAAAAAAAAAACAGACTTCTCAAAACTTGCCCAAAAGCCTCAGATAGGTTCTAGGAGGTCCCCCATAGGCTAAACAGCAGTTCGGCAGGTTTAAGGTGGTGAAGTGGCGAAGTCGAAGTTTTTTTAAAGAGACAGTAATTCGATTTTAGGGTGGTCGAATTTTCAAAGGTTTTTCAATTCGAAACAAAGTCGAATTTGGTCTATTCGATGGTTGAAGTACCCAAAAATTACTTCGAAATTCAAAGGTTTTTAATTTGAAAATTTACTTCGACCTTTGATAAATCTGCCCCTTAGAGTAAGCTTGTATAATTTTAATGCTTTTTTATTTCATACAGAATGTAAAATGGAGCCCAGTAAAAGAAAAGACTGTGGATATTCAGGCATTACTGAGTCCCAATGCAGGACTAAGGGTTGCTGCTTTGATTCAAGCATTCCCCAAACTAAATGGTGCTTCTACACACTCTCACAAGGTAAACTCCTTTGAAAAGGTATTATATATATCCAAAATATCTGGGATTGTTAATAGCCATTTCTGTTGTCCAACGTGTACATGACATTTGTGCCCTATACTTTTGTGCAAGAAAGGGAACCCTGGAGCTACCAACTGGCCTGGAGCTGGCAGTAACTTCAGGGTTCCACTGTGTCAACAGGCACAGCAGTGCTTCATTCAGAAAGGAAGCCAGTAAGTCTAAGCTCAATTATACAGAAGTGCGAAGAGTGCCTATAGACACTAGTGTCTTTCATAATAGTGATTTTACATGCAACTGACTTCAGAGGAATTGCAGGGACCACAGCTGCACTTGGGGATGTAAATGAGCCCTATGAAGTAGTTTTAGTTTTCCTGTTTGCCATGTTTAGCTCAAGATATAACAATAGCATAGACTGTTTGTTATTAAGTAAAAAATATGTGTAGCAAAAGCCTTATTCATTGCGCATCGCCATTTGAAGAGATTTGTTTTAAAAAAATAGTATTTTAAAAGAATATATAAAGAGATTCTACACTCCTTTAAAGCTGGGTACCAATAACCAATAAATATAATACATTTGGTTCACATTCCTTTATCTCTGTTTCCTATAGTGCTTTATTCATTACATTTCATCAAAGTTTCAGCATTATTTAATCTTAAATGAGACCCCAGACAGTGATATTATTTGCTCAAAACCAGATTCTTGGTAATGCTGGCACCAAACATATGGTGGCACGAAGCTAACTATTGATACTGCTGAAATATGAAATATTTTGTAGAATATGTGTCACAGTTTAATCACTTAGCTGTATTCATGCATGTGAACATGTGAAAAATTCTAATTCTTAACGATGGGAGTTGCTTTTCAAATCTTAGGGGCAGATTTATCAAAGTGTGGAAATAGAATTCACTATACTAAGGGGGGGTGTTTACTAAAACTAGAATGTTTCCTGATTTATTTTATTAAAACAAAGTTGACCTAACTCCCATCCAGAAATGTAACTAATTTATCAAAAAAATCAGCTCAAAAAAGTCTGTGGGGGAAAAGTCTCGACAAAATTGTGCAACAATTTGAATTGTATGGCTTTTTGTAGAATTTGACCCTTATATCATGCAATTTTTTGAGTTGTTGTCCGAAAACCCAGACCCATTTTGTAAAAGGTACATCTACCATTGACTTCTACATGACTTTGACAGGTATTTTCAGATTTGGATTTTTAGTAGTTATGGGGTATCATAATACAACTTGTATTTTTCCCCTAAAAAACTTAACCATAAAACCATTGAGGCTTCATAAAAAGGCCCCTAAAACTACACTGCTCTCTATTTATTTCCATGGGATTTTTAGAGGTGTATTTATCCACTGGTGAAAGAGTAACCATTTCATTAATTTGCCTCTAAAAATCCCATACAAATGAATAGAGAGTAATGGAATTTTACTATGGTGAGATCTCATTTCACATTTTAATAAATATACCCCTTAGGGGGCTTTTTTTAAAAAAAACTTGAATTTTTAGAAGAAAAAAAGACATGCCCAGGTTGCAAAAAGTCAGAATCCAAAAATATGCTAGCTAAAACCTGTTAATATCATGTAGAAGACAATGGCAGATGTTTCTGAAGATGGTTCTTGACATTGATATCTGCACTTGTTTGTTAGTCTGAAAAGTCTGGGTTTTTGGTTGACAAACCGAAAAAATCGAATGATTTGGGTGTCAAATACCCCAACAATTTGCACAATTCAAATTGTGTATTTTGTCTAGACTTTTCCCACAGCAACTTTTTTGAGCTGCTTTTTGATAAATGAGTTAAATTCATGGATAGGCGTTAAGTCAACTTAAATTTGAGTTTTACTAAATACTCCCCTTAGTGTGGCCAAAATGAGATCACTCCAGCCAACATAAACCCAGTGTTGGACTGGCCCACAGGGATACTAGGAAAACTCCCGGTGTCAAGGTGTCAGTGGGCCCTTGATATTATATTTAAAAATTTAAATATTTGGCCTATTTCAAGGCCATTGCCTAATTCTATGAGAACAAAGAGGCTAAATAGATGGAATAATAGATTATAGTATGTAAAACTATAAATAGAGGTTGAGCTAGGAGAGGAATAATGGTACTGACAGTGGGCCCCTGGTCTAAATTTTCTTGGTGGGCCCCTGGTCTAAGGTTTTTGGATGGGCCCCTGGTATCCCAGTCCGACACTGCATAAACCCCCTCCAACAGATAGTGTGTCACACTTATAATTATTGCAGTGTTATTCCTCTAATTTGCAGCATGCAAATTGTAGTATATGTGTTACAAATGTACAGAAGTAAATGGTAAACAGTTTGTATGTTGAGAGTTTGGGCATCAACTTATTTTTAATATTACAGTTGCAGACTGCAAAGTGGCACCAAGTTCTAGAATAGATTGTGGCTTCGGAGGAATTACTGAAGACCAATGCAGGCAAAAGAACTGTTGCTTTGATTCTAGTATATCAGGAACCAAATGGTGCTTCTATTCCACTTCACAAGGTATTTCCTTTCTTAAAAATATTTTCAAATTTACCCAGGCAGTCAAGAATACTATTTTTGTCAACAAATGTAATGTTTCTATTATAAAAAAAAAAAAAAAACTCTACAATTTGTATTGTAAAGCCAAAAAAGGTCTTAATTAACAGTACCAGATTTTTAAATACTGATTTTACATCTAAGCCCTTCTCTACCTTAGTTTATTCATTAATAAATAGATTTGAGATATATTACCAACATAAGGTTATTGAGCTCCATGTACTTTGTAAAGCTCAGCAGGTGCATTCCTTTTTCCATGGTTTGATTTTTAGTTTAAACCAGAAGTCAGAGGCTGTCCTGGATCACCTGCACCAATATACTGCACTGCTACTGAATGATGATGACATAGAAGGAGAATGTGCATACTAACAAAGTCATCTTAATAATTGCAGGTAACGCTATGTGTTCAGGCCCACCTACAAAGAGAAGGGACTGTGGTTATCCAGGAATTTCTTCCAGCGTCTGTATAAACAGAGGGTGCTGTTGGGATAACTCTGTTATGAATGTGCCCTGGTGTTTCTACCGGACATAAAAAGGTAAACATAGCAGAAAATTACTACTGTGCTTATGTATGTAGCTTATACATGATGTATGTGCATATTTAGGGGCATATTTATCAAGGGTCGAATTTGAATGGAAAAAACGTCTAAATTCAAATTCAGAAAGACCAACCGAAATGAAGTTGAAGTTTTTTTTGGACTGAATAGGTCCGTGTTCAACCGAATAGGTCCGTATTCGGCCGATTTCGAATCGCACCAATCAAAGGAATAGCGCATTCGATAGAATTTGTTCACCAATTGACTCCAAATAGGTTCTAGGAGGTCCCCCATAGGCTAAAACAGCAATTTGTCAGGTTTTAGATGGCGAACGATTGAAGTTTTAAAGAGACAGTACATGATAAATTTCGATATTCTAATTATTTGAATTTTTTTCAAATTTGAATCAAATTTGGACTAATCCCTAGTCGAAGTACACAAAAAATAGCTTGAAATTTTAATTTTTTTCATTCAAAAATTCACCTCGACCTTTGATAAATCTGCCCCTATATATGTGTGCAAATGAAAGAAAAGCTTTTTAAAGAAACATGTCTGTTTTATTTAATAATTTTAACTTCTATCAAACTTGGGATGATGTCAATAAAAAACTCTTTATTGCTGTACTTTCAAGACAAAGACTTTACAACTTGGTTAGCAGATAGCTGAGGGTTCTGCCATTCCATAACCTCCCCTGTGTAAAGTAAGCTGCTAATGCTAACTATCTTCATGTCCTCTAACATTTATATTAAGCTATAACAGATGTGTCCTACCTCAGGCTAGACCTGTACTATGGGTAGAATGTTTTAAACCATCACAGACCAGGTTTCTGCTGGGAAACAGCTCATCATCCTTTATAGTGGCTCTATCTATATTTTCACACAGCCAAAGAATCCTTTCTACACCCTTTATAGACTCCAGGTCTTAGAACCAAAACTTTACTACAATTGTCTTGGTTATTCCCATTAATGTCACATTTTAGTTTGTGCTCAATTTAAGTGGAAATTCAAGTATAAGGATACTATGAAGGGGAAAAAGTAGCTGGTTTCAAAATAAATCAGTTGAAATAGAAAATCTGTGTTGGATAACTAAATCAGCGAAAAAAAATGCCTAGTGCTGTAATCAATCAAAGCTCTTCTTCTTCTACTAAACATAACTAGTCACTGATTAGTTTATTAGTTATTGCTGAGAAAGATAGATAGGTATTCTAGTCTGATATAGGCACCAGCATCTGCATTTATAATTGGTGGGTTTACATTTAACGAATGCACCAACCATGACAGTTGTCTCAGTTATTAGTCCTGATTTGCAGATCCATAGGATGGGTTTAAGCAAAAAGTGGGAAGAACTTATTGAGGCATAGCTCTGATAACTGAGCACAACCAGGGCAAACAATACAATTTAAGCCAATGTTTTCATGATTTTAAAGTGTTCAATGTGTTTTAATTGTTCAATTTCTGAATTTTGTTTCAGGTCTTCAGTGAAATATGGTGTCAATGACTGGATTTACAAAGAGAACTTTTTGAGCACATTTACTATTTCCGATCTTTAAAAGAATATTTGACAAAGAATGTATAATAGAAGCCACTCTTGTCTTGTGTTTTTTTGATTACATCCAAATAAAAGCTTTTGTAACCATAAATATTGCTTCCCTATTATTTATAATTTGTTATGTTTTCTCTTTTACTATAAAGTTTATACATAGATGTTTTAAAAATCCTTTTATTCTAATTAAAAGGCCTTTTTTCTTTGCTTGATTGCAGATGGGTTTGGCTAGATGTGTATGGATATAGCACTAGCAGTTTTGTGTTGAGTGTTCAGTTTCTATCTGTATTCTGCTATATGTTCATTCTGGTCATTCCTATACAACTATCATGTGCAGGAAAAGGCATGCACTCTTTAAAGACCCCATGTAAACAACTCCCTATATACGTGCAACCCATGAACAAAATTACATGTTACATACTATATGCAGTGTAATGAGTAGAATAGGAAGTATCAAATAACATATCTTATATGTTATTTGATACTTAGGGTTCAAAGTCTTCTTGAAATCTTTTGCTTTAGGCTCATTGGCACATCCATTCCTGGTACTAGGTGGAGTCCAAAGAGGAAGAATTATGTGCTTGTATCATTATTAAACTATGAACAGGAACTAGTCCCACTGCCCCTGGGCAAATTTGAAACAAAAAACACCAAGAAAAAATATAAAATCATAAAAACACATTTGGCTTCTCCTAAGATGTTATGATGATAAATCAGACCTCACTGCTTAGGGGGTGATTGCCCTATTTTTGACCCCCCTACCATATTGGCTATATGTGGTAAAAGATAATAGTTTATAATTAATTATTTATTATGTGTATATGTTAGTACTTATATCCCTACAAAAAGGTGTTAGGTTCACCAACTTGTTTACCCAGGAGTCACACAAAAATTTGGAGAGCAATACAAGCATGCAAAAAGTTCCTGAGGCTGACAATTATGGGCTGTAATTGAATACCAGTAGCCCCTCTATGGACTGGCAGCCTACAAGAGGCTCTGTTTGGCAATACAACGGTTTTGTTGTACAATTAAAAAAAAAAAAGCACCTTGCAAATGACTGGTTATGGACCTCTGCCTTAAAGGGACACTAAACCCTGCTGCATTGCACTGCTTGATCACATTTTACTCAGTTGTTTCTGGACTACAAATCCCAGTATACTTTAATATACTATCAAGTTTAAAGCATGATGTGTGCTGTTATATGGCAACATCAGGGTTTTATTCTTTTAGCAATATTGTAAAATAAGTAAAACTCCCTCTAGCTCTCCAGGCCTGTGGCAGCATTAAAATGCAAAATAAATCATCTAATGAGAATCCCAGCTGACCTGTGTAAATCTGGCCCCATGTTAGTTGTTCCTGCAACTGGAATTGGAAGTTTTAAGCCCAGTTTCCCAGAACTTAAAAAGTCTGTACTTTATCCCCATGTGTATTTCCAGTGTCATATAATGACCCCAAAATGGCACAATAATCTCTGTATGTAAGATACAAGCAAGAAATCTGAAATAGTGCTGGGAATCAGCATTCTCACTTGTCGATTCTCTTGCATCTGTAAGTTTTTGGCCAGTTGAATTCTCATTGGTGAATTGGTCTTCATGTGTAATTACATTTCTTATCCACTTCTATTGAGAATTAGGGTGGACAGTGGGACAGTGTTAGCGCCCCTTTATGGGTTGATACTGAAATTTGATTTGAGTTTAAAAACAAAAATCTAAATTTGAATTTCAAAATGTATCATGTACTGACCCTTTTAAAAATTCAAATTTGACTATTTGCCATCAAAAACCTACTGAATTGGTGCTGTATCCTATGGGGAATTTCCTACAATCAATTTGGAGCCATTTCATGGACTTTTGAAATCAAATAATTTTTTTTGTTTGTTTTTTAAACATAATTTATGTGGTGAAAAAACTCGAATCAAATTTGATTCAAATTCGATTTGATTTTGCAGGTCGATCCTATTCAACTGAATTTAAAAGTTTTTATTAAATTTCGATTGGTCATTTTTTTTAGAATTTTAATTCATGGGATTTTATTGGAGTTTTTTTTATAAACTCCCTTAAACTCTAAATTCAATGCCTTGATAAATATGTCCCTAACTGCAGATACACATTGCCCCAGAAAAGAATAAAATACTTTTAGTAGCAGATTATGTTTTATTTATACAGAAGTTGTTTCCCCAATTATTGTAGGGCAAGTGAAAGGAACAAGCAGTGTAGGGAAAGGGGAGGAGGGAGGAAAAAGAACAGAGGGCAGAGAGGGGGTTAAATTAACAGGGGCAGAGGGAGAGAAAGGAACTGGACAGAGAGGTGGTGGAATGAACAGGGTAGATAGGGAGAGAAAGGAGCAGTTCAGTAAAGGGAAGGTAAAACAAGCAGTAAGAGTTAACAGATGTCTGCAGGGAAGGACTGAGTGTGACATCACAAACATGCCCACTCCTCCCTCACTGACTGTTGTTCTATAGAATAGGCAGAAAGAGCCAGCAGCTGCAGACTCAGATATTGGAGAGTCCTGAATAGGAAGTTGCAAAGGGAGAGGGCTGAGCACAGTTTTCAAGCTAATACAGACATTTTTTGACCCAAAGGTATATTTTACTTTATACAGATAAAGCCAGAACGGATTGTACATCTAACGCACTGTAGCTCATCAAGATAAACGCACTGGTCGCGTTAAGTGCAGGGAAACACGCTGTGCCGAACGTTTAGAAATCATTAGAGTGAAAATGAAAATAGCCGCAATTCCAGTAATGAACACCAGGACAACACCTGAACAACTTTTCCATTCTAAGCGCAAGGTATTTCTTTAGCTACCGACCGGCTTTAGTGAGTCACAGTGCAGAACGATCGTGGCATGCTCTCAATGTAAGCTAGAGAAAGGGGGCTCTTCATGTGTTCAGAATAAAAATAATTTGAATAGAAGTGTGATATTGTGCACATTCCTAGGAAAGAAGATCCGCAGAGTATAAGTGCTGAGGAAGTAAAGAAAAATGACAGATTTCCAAAATTCAATATAAAAAAATCTGTTTGCTCTTTTGAGAAATGGATTTCAGTGCAGAATTCTGCTGGAGCAGCACTATTAACTGATTTACTTTGAAAAAAGTGTTTTTTTCCTAAGTCACGTGACTTGGGGCAGCTGGGAAATTGAAAAATGTCTAGCCCAATGTCAGATTTCAAAATTGAATATAAAAAAATCTGTTTGCTCTTTTGAGAAATGGATTTCAATGCAGAATTCTGCTGGAGCAGCACTATTAACTGATTCATTTTGAAAAAAATGTTTTTTCCCATGACAGTATCCCTTTAACATATGTTAATTACACTTTACACTTCCTAGCAGGACACTGAGACACAGTGGAGAGGGGGTGGGCAGGTAGTATCAACAGTCCCATTCCTGCTGTTCTGCTTTGTGGCATTGGTAACACACTAAGAGCAAGGGAACACAAACCCCTGATTTGTGGAGAGGCCTTCTAGATTTTCATATGAATGGTCTCACACTTTCATTACCTGGCACTGAGTTTAGCACATTTTTACTCATTTTCTACTAAATTCCTTAACAACACAAATTGAACCTTCAGCTGGCCATACACTAACACATCGCCAAATGAGTGGATCTTTCCCTGATATGCCACTAACAGCATGGCTATATTGGGGTTATAAGGCTGAATGATCAGATTATAACCAGGAAGAATGGGCTCCGACAGGTCAGCCGGGAGAAAATTAAACCTTCCTGATCGATATTGTGGCCAGATAGCGATCGGGAAGACCCGTCAGAAGCCTCCATTCAAGGGCAGGTAAGCTTTCAAATTGGTTTAAACGACCAATATGGGCAGCTTTATCTACCCGTGTATGGCCACCTTCATACTGTGACATTTGTATTGTATGTGTGCTGTATATTTTGAGTCAGCCCCTAAGGCTGATTAGTAATTAATACAGATAATTACTACATGGCAGCACAGAAACCACTGCAATTAGCATCAGAATTTAATAATCAGCAAACCTGTAGCATCAGCTTATATTACAGGGGAACCTCAATTTCTGATGGATAATTAGTGATGATAGACAATTCGTGTTGTTAAGGAATTTAGTAGAAAATGAGTAAAAATGTGCTAAACTCAGTGCCAGGTAATGAAAGTGTGAGACCATTCAAATGAAAATCTAGAAAGCCTCTCCACAAATCAGTGGTCTGTGTTCCCTTACTCTTAGTGTGTCACCATTGCCACAAAGCAGAACAGCAGGAATGGGGCTGTTGATACTACCTGCCCACCCCCTCTCCTCTGTGTCTCAATGTCCTGCTAGGAAGTGTAAGGAATCGGTCGTGATTTAAAAAAAAATTTTTTTGTATTTGTATAAAAAACACAAATCCATAAACACTGTCTGGCAAATAAAATGTTAATCCACAAATGCATGCATAAGTTATTTTAGTTTGTATATTGTCATGGGGGCTTCCATTTCTGCTCATTACACATTCATCCTGTGCTGCTCTAACAGCAGGCACAGCATTACCTGTGTGCTTGGAGGCAGCCACTCTGTAATGAAAAGCCAGATCGCACCAGGACATGAGAATCTAGCTGTACACTCCCCCTCCCCTCTCTGCCCATGCGTGTGATGTTTGGAGGAGAGAGGTCACATGGTTTGCAGGGAAGCAATTACTTTCACTTTCCTACGTCCTGCTCTACAGCTGCACTAGCAGCCCCTCCTCCCATAGCAGGGTTGCCAGGTTGGCGGGTTTTCCACCAAATTGGGCGGTTTTTTAAGCGTGCTGGCGGTTTTTCCAAGTCCAAACCCGCCAATGGCTAGTTTTGGGCTAGTTTTAATATGTGCCGCAGGTTTGGACTTGGAAAAACCGCCCAATCACCGTCCGTGAGTCGTGACCAATGAATGCCCAAATAGATACAGCAGCAGCACTGAGCAGTTGCAGGGCCAGGGCGGCACGCAAAGCGCCACGCCCGGGCTGGGCTCTCAGACTCTCACTCGTGGCGCCGTTCTGCCCTCACAATTGGCCCAGCTCACCTCCTACCAGATCGATGGCCTGCATGTGTTTGACTGTGTGTGTGCAGAGTTTAGCAAAGGTACACCTGCAGGAGCAGCACCGGCATAAACCTCTAATAGCTTATCTGAACCACTCTACCAATTAACTTTAAACAGCACAGATCAGGTAAGAATGTGCACTTATCTCAATAAATGCATGTGGGTGGATTGCACTGCATCCAGTGCCTGTTTGCTGCTGCTCTGGAGTGCAAACTCTTACTAGAAAGCTGCTGTTTAAAGTTAACTAACGGGTTAAGGTCACAAGACTGATCATTCATTCACTGGCTGCTGGAAAGGGGGGCTTTAAGGAGGTATAGCAGATTGTGTTGTTGGCTATGCTTGCTTGCTGCTGTTTCTAATTAACTGTTTCAGGGGAGTAGAGATAGAAGACAATTGCACTGTTCCGTTTCTGCTGTTTAAAATTAAGTTACATTACAGGGTATTGAGGCAGGATACAATCATATTCTTGCTTGCTGTATATGTGAGTTAATATTGGAGGTATACATCCAGGGATAGTGTAGGTACAGTAAGTGCAGCACAGAGTGTATATGGGGGATGGGAGGTATATATAAGGATATTAGAAGTCACTGAGGGGTGTGACCATATAAAGGCACAAGGCTGCAGGCTGAGTTATACAGGGAACTCTGAGTATCACTCATGTATTATAAGGGATAATGTACCCCCTACTGTAAATGATAAGGATATTAGAAGTCACTGAGGGGTTGTTCTGTGACCATATAAAGGCACAAGGCTGCAGGCTGAGTTATACAGGGAACTCTGAGTATCACTTATGTATTATAAGGGATAATGTACCCCTACTGTAAATGATAAGGATATTAGAAGTCACTGAGGGGTTGTTCTGTGACCATATAAAGACACAAGGCTGCAGGCTGAGTTATACAGGGAATAAAGGGTTTCATGATCAGTATGCACAGCTGCCACTTATCTCTCAGTGTGGTCCTCTAGGGCACTCATCAGTTATGGATTGCACATGGAGCGTTAGCAATGGAACTCCCTGTCCCAGCTCTTTTCATCTGCACAGCTTGTGCTTGTGTATAGAAACACACAGCAGAGTGGACGTCAGCCTGAAGATAACTGCTTTCATGTTATTGGGTCAACCTAGTGGTGCAACTACCGGGGGAGCAGGGGGTGCAATTGGGCCAGGGCCAGTTGCAAACTGAGAATTAAAATAGGCACTGGCATTTCAGGTACACAGAGGCCCAATCAGCCCATATAGAGGCCCAAACAGCCCACTAAATACTGACTTTCTATGGGATCTTATAGCAGCTCCTCTGGCATTTGCCAGAACCCACAGTTTGCTAGTCCGGGCCTGGCCAGGGCCATCACCCACTCAGGGCCCCCGGCGGCTCGTGCACCACTGATTTCCGGGCAGAAAATATCGTACAGAGGGGGGTGATAGGGTTGCCATCTTTTCCAGAAAAAAATACCGGCCTTCCTATATATTTATCTTTTTTCCCTATTAATACCATTGGGATCAACCATCATTTTACCGGCCAGGCCTGTAAAATACTGGCCAGGTGGTAACCTTGGCCCGGCTGCACTAGGACTCACCCCCCTCTAGTTATGTTACTTGGTCTACCTATGCTCCGCTGTTTACTGACAGACACAGTGGAGTGTATTAAACATTTTATGATACAGTAGTTGAGAAAAACGATGGGTGAAATATTTTGCCATGAAAAAATGTTCATAAACTAATATACAGTAAATAAAGTCATGCAGTTTGGAAAAAGTCACTTGCAAGAATGCAATGCTTTACCCACTGTTTTGCGAGTTTTCGGTAAAAAAAGGCAGAGTCACCTGTCCCTATTGAGGAATAAAACACCAACAGTAGCAGCAGTCATTTTTAAAATGTCAGCAGCATTTCCACATAGACACTGTAGTTGGCCAGGTATTAGCAGCACATTAAGCTTCTCTTCATTTACGTGTGGATTAAGTTTTTCCAGGTATTGTGGCAATTTTGCCCTTCATATGTATATTGATATTTAGTTGATGCTGCAGCTTTTGCTTTTCAGTACATCACAGATAAGGGATAGTTTTGACTACTTAACCTCAGCCAAATTACTGGTGGCCAAATGGTTTAGGTGTTTGCTTTTAAAGTAAGAGGTCATGAGTTCAATTCCCTTTTCTGCCTTTCATTTTATTCATTTCTCTAATTAGTTTTGACATGTAAATTTTTAATTTTATGACACATTAAGCATTAAATTATTGATTATCCAGGAATTGACTTTTTTTGGTGGGGCTAAATGTCATGAAATAGCTTGAGCCAAATTGATGGTGGCACTGTGTCTTTTCATTCCTTATTTTCTTTAATATACATGATTGAGCTTAATATGTTGTAAAATGTACATTATAATTTTAAATATCAATTACAGAAAATTGTTGGACTTCGGGTATAGATGGGTATTGAATCCAGTACCTTAGGCAGCAAAAGCAAATACCTAACCAAATGTGCCACCACAATGTTACTGATAATTGTTTGTTCAGGACTTTACTTTATTTGTGATGTAATTCACACAATAAAAAAAAAAATCAGGGCATAGTAATGGGGAAAATTAAGCTCAGGGGTGGATGGAAGAGGCATTGGGACTTACTTTTTATTATGTATTTATATATTTTTTAATTCTTTTTTAATTGATTACAATTTTTTTTACTTCCTCTGCACTTATCTAGCAGATCTTCTTTCCTAGCAATGTGCACATTATCACACTTCTATTCAAATTATTTTTATTCTGTATGTGAATACCTAAAGAGCCCCTTTCTCTAGCTTACATTGAGAGCATGCCACAATCGTTCTGCACTGTGACTCACTAAAGCAGGTCGGTAGCTATTTCTTGTAGCTGTTGAGGGAAAAACAATCCCATTCTTGAGGTTGACCCAAACAGAATTCCATAGGGTGACAGTTTGTAAGGGCCTCTTGGATTGGTGCATATTGAGAACAAAGCAATGGAAGGCAGTTGACCCAAGACTTTAATGTTTCTTCAAAATCTATGACATTTTATTTTATACAATACCATTTAGGCTTTCATCCTTCCCATTACTCTGATGGTTATTTTTTTAGAGCAGACAGCATTTTAGACATTATTTGCCCTGTAAAATCTGTACCCCTGTTACTTTCAATGTAGGTTGCTAAAGAATACCTACAGATTACTTCATTTAAAAGTTTCTTAGCAGTTGCCTTTGTGGTAGCCTTAGCAACTGGCCACACCTCAGGCCATCCTGAGAACATGTCAATACATACTAGTGCATATTCATATGTACCTACTTTAGGCAGTTGGCTGTAGTCTATTTGTAATCACTGGAAGGGTTATTCTGGTTTAGCAAAGTGCCGTCTCGGAGATTTGACTATCTGACCAGGATTGTGACGTAAACAGGTAACACAAGAAAATACATATTTCATAGCAAATGCTGGAAACCCATGTACTATCCAACTTTTCTGTACTGAAGCAGCCATTGCATTCTTACCTGAGTGCGCAAGTCTGTGAGTTAGGTGTGCCATCATAGCATACAGTGCTTTCGGTAGACAGTATAATAGGCCATGACCTTTGTCATCCTTGGAAGCTCCCAGTTTTGACCACATTCCTTTTTCCGTCTGTGGTGCCTGGTCCTGTATTGTAGCCAGGATATCCATGTCCAATGGCCCTTTGTGGTCTTTCTGGATGTAGCTTACTGTCATTATAGGCAAGAGGGCAGCTGACTTGGCTCTCTCGTCAGCTTTTGCATTTCCTTTTAGCTTCTGGAGTGCGCTTCTACTTTAAGAATGGCTACCTCAGTTGGAAGCTGTAGTGCTAAAAATAGCTGTTTTACTAATTTTGCATTCTTAATTGGTTTACCTGATGACGTCAGGTCCATGTCCAAGTTCAATATCTTCAATTGTCTGCTTGGAAACTGTCATTAACAAAAAATGGCAGCAACAACATTGTCAGCTAGGGGGCTTGTGGGGTGCACTCCATTTTCAGTAAATTCTATACATGCATTTATTTGTGACAGTCTGTTTGAATCAGTCTGCTGACTGGATAAAGCAACTTAAAGCAAACAAATCATCTGAAAAGGATAAGTATTTATTAACTGCTATTTTATATTAAGGTTTATATTTAACTACTGTGGTTTTATTTTATAAAGGTTTTTTTTCTGTCTTGGGTGCTAAACAGCAAAGTTTGGTGTGCTAGTGTGCTTACAGCAAGTTTGTCACAACCTGCTTTACTTTGCTGTTTTCCCTCCATTTGAGGGGGTGGGGTTTGATTAGTTGCACCTGAACAGACTGTATAAATAGAACCCCTGGCACTCCAGTGAGTCTGTTTGAATCAGTCTGCTGACTGGATAAAGCAACTTAAAGCAAACAAATCATCTGAAAAGGATAAGTATTTATTAACTGCTATTTTATATTAAGGTTTATATTTAACTACTGTGGTTTTATTTTGTAAAGGTTTTTTTCTGTCTTGGGTGCTAAACAGCAAAGTTTGGCGTGCTAGTGTGCTTACAGCAAGTTTGTCACAACCTGCCTTACGTTGCTGTTTTCCCTCCGTTTGAGGGGGTGGGGTTTGATTAGTTGCACCTGAACAGACTGTATTAATAGAACCCCTGGCACTCCAGTGGAGCTTGCTCTAGTGTTAGCTTCTCTTAAGTGTTTGTTTGTTAAGTGGGGGATCTGTAAGTGGAGTTATAAACACCGGAGTTAAGTGGGTGATCTGTAAGTGGAGTTATAAACACTGGAGTTAAGTGGGTGATCTGTAAGTGGAGTTATAAACACTGGAGTTGAAAACAAAAGGAGGTTCAAACTAGGTCAAAAGTTTGTTCTAAACCCTCATTTTTATTTTATATATTTATTTTCATTTTTTCCTGTTTTGATCTGTAACTGGGATAATGAGTGCTAGCAAGATTGAAGGTCTGACTCAGTGCACAGTCTGGAACAATTGGTCAGCACTCACCCAAACCACAAATGATGTCAAGCAGGTGCACATGCAAGGTTGTCCACTCCAACCGGATAAGCAAATGTAGGAAAAAGTCACAGCTCCATGCACATCATGTATAATCTTAAAAAGCCTTTATTGGATATTCTGGCTTGGATCTCAAATGAACAACGTTTCAGGCCTCTATGGCCTTTTGTCAAGTCTGCACAGTCTGCCATATGTATGCAGATTTGGAACAAGAGATCCAAAATGCTTACCTCTGTGGTGGTTGTGAGCAAATTGCCACTCTGGAGGCTCAGGTTAGAGCACTAGAGCAACAAATTGCAACATTGCAGTCAATTGACAATCTTGAAAGGAGTCTTTTGCTCACTGAGCAGGACCTAGCGGGGTCAGATAGTTTGGGGGGAACAGAACAGCAGCAGGATATTGAGGCAGCTAGCTGGGTGACAGTTAGAAAATCTAAGGTGGGCAAAAGGAAAATGGAGGCTGATCCAGAGATTATACATCGCAACAAATTTGCCAGATTGTGTGAAGATGATGGGAGTATGAACTCTGGATTGGCAAGTCTAGATGGGGCTGATCTCTCTAACAGCAGGGAGACCAGTTTCTCTAGTAGTGGTAGGGTGGAGAGTAGAGTCAGACCTAAGCAGATTGTGGTTGTAGGGGACTCAATTATTAGGAAAGTGGATAGGGTAATTTATCGTCCGGATCGCTACAACCGAACAGTTTGCTGTCTACCTGGTGCCAGGGTTCGGCATGTGGTTGATTGGATAGACAAATTATTGGGTGGGGCTGGGCATGACCCAGCTGTCTTAGTGCATATCGGTACTAATGACAAAATTAATGGTAGATGGAAGACCTTAAAGAATGATTTCAGGGATCTAGGCTCTAAGATCAAGGAAAGGTCTTCCAATGTCATCTTTTCTGAAATTTTGCCTGTGCCACGTGCAAGTTTAGGAAAACAGCAGGAGTTTAGGGAGCTAAATGCGTGGCTCAAGTCTTGGTGCAGGAAGGAAGGGTTTGGGTTCCTAGAGCACTGGGCTGATTTTTCGTTGGGGTACAACCTATACAGTCATGACGGTTTGCACCTCAATGGAAGGGGGTTCGCGGTGCTAGGGGAAAGAATGGCTAAGAGGTTGGAGGAGTGTTTAAACTAGGCAAGAGGGGGGTGGGTGAGATAAAGAATTATGGAGAAGCTAGGGTAGATGGGGCAGTGGGGTTAGTAAGGGGTCATGGGGGAGGAGTAAGGGGGGCATACAGTTTACCAGCTAAGGAGGTCCCTCTGTTACAAGGAAAACAGAATAATACTAACTTAACGTATAATTCTTCACTAAGTAATGCAAATTTCAAAAGTAAAAGTAGTAACCTCCGCTGTATGCTGGCAAATGCACGGAGTTTGTCAGGTAAAATGGGAGACCTGGAATTAATTGCATGCTCTAAAAATTATGATATAATTGGTATCACTGAGACCTGGTGGGATGAAACATGTGACTGGATTGTGAATTTAAATGGTTACACCCTTTTTAGGAGGGACAGAGGGATAAAAAAGGGTGGAGGAGTGTGTTTGTATGTAAAGCCTGAATTAAAGCCATGCGCTAAAGAAATAACAATAGCTGGCACTGGTGAGGATGTAGAATCACTCTGGGTAGAGATATTGACTGGGCAAAAGGTAACAAAAAGAATTATCATTGGTGTATGCTATAAACCACCTCGTATAAGTGTCGAGTATGAAGCCCAGCTACTCTTGCAGATACAAGCGGCTTCACAGCTGGGTCAAGTTGTTGCTATGGAAGACTTCAATTATCCAGACATTGACTGGGGTAATGGGGTTGCTAAGACAGAAAAAGCTAGTAGGTTTGTAAATATGCTGAATGACAACTTTTTATTCCAGCTCGTTCAAGAACCTACTAGGAATAACTCTCTTTTGGACCTTGTAATAACCAACAATAATGAACTCATCTCTAACATTTGTGTGGGTGAGCATTTAGGGAATAGTTATCATAACATGGTCTCCTTTGAGATTCTGTTGCAGAAGCAATTCTATAAGGGAGTAACTAAAACACTAAATTTCAGACATGCAAACTTTGACAGTATAAGGGCATCTCTGCAACATATTAAGTGGGAAATGCTTTTCTCAGGGTTAAACACAGAACAAAAATGGGAAGTCTTTAAAATGCTACATTTATAAGGTACAAGGAGGCCAATAAATCATGCAAAGAAGCTATAAGGCAAGCTAAAATTGCTATAGAAAGGGATATTGCAGCAAGCAGTAAAAAAAATCCAAAATTATTTTTTAAATATGTTAATAGTAAAAAAATGAAGCAGGAAGGGGTGGGACCCTTACTATCAGAGGGGGGTCAGCTGGTTGATGAAAACAAAATAAAAGTGCAGATTCTGAACTCATATTTTTCATCTGTCTACACAAATGAGGAATCGGTAAGTGAAGGTTTCCTTCTTAACAGTCCCAATTCTAGTAATACAACTAATGATGCATGGTTCACACATGATGAAATTCAAAAGAGACTAGAACATGTTAAGATTAACAAAGGTCCAGGGCCAGATGGTATTCATCCCAGGGTAATTACAGAGCTTAGCTCTGTGATTGCCAAACCTCTTTACTTAATTTTTCAGGATTCATTGAGATCTGGCATAGTGCCGAGAGACTGGCGAATTGATAATGTGGTGCCTCTATTCAAAAAAGGATCCCGTTCTCAGCCTCAAAACTATAGGCTAGTTAGTCTGATGTCAGTGGTAGGAAAGCTTTTCGAAGGGTTAATAAAGGATAAGATACTGGACTTCATAGCAAATCATAATACTATGAGTTTGTGCCAGCATGGTTTTATGCATAATAGATCTTGCCAGACTAACTTAATTTCTTTTTATGAGAATGTAAGTAGAGACCTAGATTCTGGGATGGCAGTGGATGTGATTTACTTAGATTTTGCTAAAGCATTTGATACAGTGCCACACAAAAGGTTACTGGTTAAATTAAGGAATGTTGGCCTGGAACATAGTATTTGTACCTGGATAGAGAACTGGCTAAAAGATAGACTACAAAGAGTGGTGGTAAATGGAACATTTTCTAATTGGACCAGTGTTGTTAGTGGAGTACCGCAGGGCTCTGTACTAGGTCCCTTGCTTTTCAACTTGTTTATTAATGACCTGGAGGTGGGCATTGAAAGTACTGTTTCTATTTTTGCAGATGATACTAAATTGTGCAGAACTATAGGTTCCATGCAGGATGCTGCCACTTTGCAGAGTGATTTGTCTAAACTGGAAAACTGGGCAGCAAACTGGAAAATGAGGTTCAATGTTGATAAATGTAAGGTTATGCACTTTGGCAAAAATAATATAAATGCAAGTTATACACTAAATGGCAGTGTGTTGGGAGTTTCCTTAAATGAGAAGGATCTAGGGGTCTTTGTAAATAACACGTTGTCTAATTCTGGGCAGTGTCATTCTGTGGCTACTAAAGCAAATAAAGTTCTGTCTTGTATAAAAAAGGGCATTAACTCAAGGGATGAAAACATAATTATGCCTCTTTATAGGTCCCTGGTTAGGCCTCATCTGGAGTATGCAGTTCAGTTTTGGACTCCAGTCCTTAAGAGGGATATAAATGAGCTGGAGAGAGTGCAGAGACGTGCAACTAAATTGGTTAGAGGGACGGACGACTTAAATTATGAGGGTAGACTGTCAAGGTTGGGGTTGTTTTCTCTGGAAAAAAGGCGCTTGCAAGGGGACATGATTACACTTTACAAGTACATTAGAGGACAATATAGACAAATGGCAGGGGACCTTTTTACCTATAAAGTGGATCACCGTACCAGAGGCCATCCCTTTAGACTAGAAGAAAAGAACTTTCATTTGAAGCAACGTAGGGGGTTCTTCACAGTCAGGACAGTGAGGTTGTGGTATGCACTGCCGGGTGATGTTGTGATGGCTGATTCAGTTAATGCCTTTAAGAATGGCTTGGATGATTTTTTGGACAGACATAATATCAAAGGCTATTCTGATACTATGCTCTATAGTTAGTATAGCTATGCGTATATAGAATTTAATAAAAAGTAGAGAGGGGTGTATGTATGGATGCTGGGTTTTCATTTGGAGGGGTTGAACTTGATGGACTTTGTCTTTTTTCAACCCAATTTAACTATGTAACTATGTAACTATGTATGTCCCCAAAAGATTTACAGGCACAGTATCAGAAACCAGCAAAGATGTTACAAGTTCTCATTGCCAACCCACTCTTATAGATATTAGTTTAGTTTATTTTATTTTTATGTGTTTACCACCCAGCCCCACATTGTTATTATGCATTAGGTTCTTAACTTCTGTAGTTGCTTCATCACATTCTGTTTAGATGCCCTTTCAAGTCTTTATACTCATCTATATACTTTTTAATTTCATCCCTTAACTGGTCAGTTTGAATTTCCTATCCAGTTTGGGTTGTTTGTCACATTTTAACATAGAGAACAAAATAGTTAAAGCAACGTCATTATCAGGATTATCTTGATTATCTAATATTTTGCCATGTGGCCAGGAGGCAGGAATCTTCCTTTTGCTTGCGTATCTATATGTGCCGTTATAAAAAACAAAAAAAACAAAAAAAAATTTTACAATCCTTTTTGGCTTTTTCCTACTTTCTGTTAACCATGTTGTTGCCTGACTTTCCGAACCCTTCTTCTTGAGCCACTGATCATGGGTGCTGATTTGAGTCTCCCAAAGGTCCGTATCTAATCTGCCTGTCTCGGGTAATCCTGTTTTCGTATAGATGTCCTTAAAGGGCACCGTAACCCAATTCCCATGATTTTGCTCCATCCATTCTATTGCTGTATGCCCAGGAGGATCAGACACCACTTCCGGAATGGCGTGTCCACGATGAGGCAACTGATTGCCCATCTAAACAAGGCCTGCCGACCAATTTACTAATGATCCCCCACGACCCTCTTGAACGTTGCTCCCTCTTGGAATGGTGTTCAGACCACTAGGTCGTATCTTCTCAGGCAACAGTAACTCCTTCTCTAAGGCTAAGGCCACACTAGGCGATAGCGCCGTGATTTGACTCACGGCGACTTTTCGCCGCGACTTTTAAGCCACAATCGCTGGGGAAACTTTTGCGCTGGCGTCTATGGGGAATCGCGAAAAATCGCCAGCGTAAAAACACACGCGGCGATCTTTTTTCTACTGTCGCTCGAAATTGCCTCGCTAGGCGATTTCGAGCGACAATAGAAAAAAGATTGCCGCGTGTGTTTTTACGCTGGCGATTTTTCGCGATTCCCCATAGACGCCAGCGCAAAAATTTCCCCAGCGATTGCGGCTTAAAAGTCGCGGCGAAAAGTCGCCGTGAGTCAAATCGCGGTGCTATCGCCTAGTGTGGCCTTAGCCTAAAGCTGTACTATGTGCTTTCACTGTTTCACGTTCCCCAAACAATCTTATTCTACGCCTATAAGGTTACCACTGATAAAGATAAAAAAGTAGATAGAGGGCTAGTAACTCTCTATTAAGATAGTATAGTGTTAGGTGGAAACTTACAGTTTTCTTAACGATCACTGTTTATTTGTTTGCTAAACTTTATCTTATCCTTGTGATTATATTTCAGGAGCGGTAAATACCAGTTCCTGCATACAAACTTTGATTCAGAAAAGCAGCCTAGCTTAAAACCAAAGTTCAGAGTAAACACATCTAATCAATACGAGATAACTCTATGTAAATATGGTACGGGCAAGAGAGAGAGAGATATGAGTGATTTAGAAAAACAGAGAGACAGAGAATCACTTAAATATAGAATACAGTGGTAACTTTTAAGGCACAATATATTTTCAGTTGTAACACGTTCTAGCTTGTACCTCCTGGCACCATTACATCTTACACAGCGACTTAATTACTTATATAAACTGTACAGTAAAATATCATTCAATGCTCAACACTCTATGATAGCATGAAAAATAAAAGCAAAACAAACACATTTAGGTATACGTATACTTAATTCCTGCAGCTGAGGTCCGTGGTCTGGAGCTTGTGATGTTCAAGACCACTCGTGTGACCTTTCAAGGAAATCTCTTTTGGGCAAGCATCAAGAGGCTCACCTGCCGGCTTTGGAGGTTTCATTGCTAGGGTCACAGTCACTTGTGGTGGTCTCTTGGATCACGTCCAGTCCCATCTTGGGTGCCATCTGTTAGGGTCATCCATAAGTACAAGAAGGGATGTCAGCTGCAGGATGATTGCATGCAAGAGAACAGATGCAGACCACGAGTCTTATTTGTTCTGTTCTACCATATTGTTGGACAGACCGTTTATTTATAGGTCATGTACATACAGAATTAGTTAATGATTATGCTTTAAGGTGGGTTAGGATGGTTTCCCACCATAACCAATTAGAGAAGAGTATTTAGGTTTAGAAACAAATAATATGACATGACCGTTCACCTAGTTCTGTCTCATGGGTTTAGTCCTTGATTTGGGTATGATTAACTAGGTGATGTTTGTTAATCATGATAAGATTGATGGAAGTTTGGGGACTTTCTACTCATGTCATGCTGACCTAGAATATTATAGAATATTATTCAAGAAACAGACGTAGCTTAAAGTGGTATACAGCCATTTATTAGATATAGTATATATGTGACTACAATAAAGGCTACCTTATCAGCTACAAAGGCCTGGGCCTAGGGCTGCAAGAATTTAGGCTTGGCATGCCACCCAGGTGCATAGTAAGGTGCACCAGGGATGCACAGGTTCCTTATGCTCCAGCGCATGCATAAATGCACTTGTGGGGGTGGGGGCATGCGTGAGAGGTAGACAGTGGGTGGTAGGACTGAACTGCCTCAGGACACCCCAGAGGGAAATCCAGCCTTGTTTATAATATCTGGCAAACCTCTAGCATACCATTCTAAATCCAAGCAATAAACTTCATGGACACAATGTTGTACGGTAGAATTTAGGACCAATGCAAGTTCTTAAACTGTCAGAAATTAGCTTTTTTTTATTTTATAAAAAACCATTTAGAGATATCAGCGGCCCACATTGTGCCAATTTGTGTCAGGACATGTATGATAAAGACCTGTTCCTAATGGTGCTGCACGCTGTCTTTGTTGCCTAACTCCAGAGTTTATTTCTGATGCCTTCAGGCACAAATGGAAGAGCACCAAGGGGCAAAGTATTGCATCCCCTCATGCACAGAACACTTCCCCCAGACTGGATGGGCTTTGCACCAGAGTACCATAGGGCAAATGGTAAGAACATGACTCAGTTACCCAATTGTGGATAAAAACAAAAAAAACTAAATTGTGCAATGTTTTTTTAAGCAACCACATTTTCACATAATTAATATTATAGTTAGTTATATAAACAAGCTGTTGTGTTACAATGGTGGAAATTGCAAAAAGGCTATATGACACAGGTTAAATAGTGGATAACAGATAACATTATGTTCTACAGAGCTTATCTGCGACCTGCTGTGTAACCCGAGCCTTTTCTCCTTTGAATGGCTACCCCCATTGTTACACAGTATCTTATTTATATAAACAATAGAAGAGATTCTGAAGCAAACACAGCAGATTTGCCAGTGCAGGGCAGCACTGCATTATATTTTTATTACTTTAACACACTTTAATTTTTTGATGTTACAATTTCTTTAAAGGGATACTGTTATCGGAAAACGTTTTTTTTTTATTTTAAAAAACGTTCTAGTTAATACTACTACGCCAGCAGACTTCTGCACTGAAATCAATGTCTCAAAAGAGGAAACAGATTTTTTTATATTCAATTTTGAAATCTGACATAGGGCTAGATATTTTGTAAATTTCCCAGCTGCCCCTGGTCATGTGACTTGTGCCTGCACTTTAGGAGAGAAATGCTTTCTGGCAGGCTGCTGTTTTTCCTTCTCAATGTAACTGAAGGAGTCTCAGTGGGACATGGGTTTTTACTACTGAGTGTTGTTCTTAGATCTACCAGGCAGCTGTTATCCTGTGTTAGGGAGCTGCTATCTGGTTACCTTCCCATTGTTCTGTTGTTAGGCTGCTGGGGGGAGGGAGGGGGCAATATCACTAAAACTTGCAGTACAGCAGTAAAGAGTGATTTGGGGCAGCTGGGAAATTGACAATATGTCTAGCCCCATGTCAGATTTCAAAATTGAATATAAAAAAAAATCTGCTCTATTAAAAAATGGATTTCAGACAGTGCAGAATTCTGCTGGAGCAGCACTATTAACTGATGCATTTTGAAGAAAAAAATATTCTCATGACAGTATCCCTTTAAGTAAAAACTCAAACTGAATAGTCTGTGTTTTGTCATGAAAGAAAAGTTGCATGCCTGCAAAAAGTGTTCCATTCATTTTCAATAAGGATACAAACAAATTTTAAGACAGTTCACATTGGCTTCTACAGTAATTTCACTGACTTACATGCTATTATTTTTATTAAAGGCAATATCAAGCAACTTAACACGATTAATAAATAAATTGGTTTTTGAAAAGTGGTTTGGCATTTCTAGGCCCAGTATATTTAAATGGCAGCTTAAATAATTTCCCCACTGGTTGGGGGTAACATTTTTTTTTAAATATTTGCACCCGCCTGCAATTTCCAACTCAAGCAGCCATGTTAGGGCACATGCAAGTACACAATGAGTGAGTGCCACAACTTACTCATTATTCACATGCAAACTGCACAACATGGCCTCTCACACTAGGAGTTTCCTCCAAATACGACATGTGGATAGGTTACTGTAAATGATCATAAAAGGAGCATGTTATAGATAAACAATACACTATTTTGTGGAGAAATCCCCTAATTACCACGTCCATTTTACTAAATTTGACAGGTTATTGCAAATTTTGAACACCTTTCTGGGGGTTTTAGGATAATGTTTTATGTATTATTACAGTTCTGCTAAGGTGAATTGCCCTTTAAGCTGCAAGTCACAGTTTCGCCAATAGGGACCTGCTTATCTTAAATGGTTACAATTGTATCTTTGCTTATCTTGAATTGTTACAAATGTATCTAAGTGCCCCTGCCACATACAGTATTATGGGCTCTTTTTTCCAGCAGTTCAGCATAGGAGATCAAAGAGAAAGTCGGAATATTTCAGTTACAATCCATGATTGAGGGTTGAGCTGTCAATATCTGGACTGTTCTGCGAAAAATGGGAAATTTGGATGTGACTTTGTGTCCAGGTTAGAAGGCAATCAGAGGATTAGCATATATCTGGCATCAATTAGGGATGCAGCAAAATCAGGATTCAGTTTGGGATTCAGGCTTTTTCAGCAGGATTCGGATTCGGCTGAATCCAAGTTACTGGCCATACCGAATTCAAAAAAATCCCGTGCCTTTTCATCACACAAATTAGGAAGTCAAAATTTTTCGTTATTTATACTCTTTTTTTTAATCTCTTTCACCCTCGTTTTCCTAATTTACATATTCAAATTAGGGTTCCAATTCGGTTTGTTATTTGGCTGAATCCTAAAGAATAAGAGCAAGATGACTGACGTGCTGACAATCAGCATTTTCACTGGTTGATGCATCTGTAATTAAGTTTTTGGTCAGTAGAATTCTCATAGAATTGGATTCTATGTGTAATTTTATTTTTTCTCAAGAATTAGGGGGTGCAATGGGACAGCTTTATAGTTTCATTTAGTGTCCCTTTAAAGGGGTTCTAAACCTAAACAAGCTTACTTAGACATGCAAGAAAAAGAGTTTTACTGACCAAAAATTTAAGTTCAAAAGAAATGGTCAGTGAGAATGTTAATTCCAAGATCTATGTCAGCCATATGTTGTTATCTTACATACCGAGATTATTGTGTAATTTTTTGCTTCATTATATTATACTGGAATCAAAACATAGGGATAGAGGACAGACTTGTGCTGGGAAACTGCAGCCATTGCTTCCAACTCTAATTACAAGCACAAAGTGCATGGCATCAGATTCACAGATTCAATATGGAGAAATACAGAAAAGATACATAGTCCATGCAATACCCAGATAATCCAGCTCCAATTAGGACAAATCAAAACTCAGGATGATATGATGCATTATAGAATATCAGTACCGAAATAGCATTTATATAGTGATTTTTAAGTTTTAGTCATTTAGAAACGTTATTTCAGCAAGTACAATGGGGATAAAAGTCTATAACAGAAGTATTGCAAAAAAATGCTTGTATCTGTATGCTTCAACACTGATATAGTTCTCAGCTATAATACTATGGGGTGCCATTTGTACCAAATACATTCTGTATATAAATCTATATCTAACACACAGAATGAATGTTTCTCATGGTATATAAGTATTTGTGGCACATATACACAGATAAAAAAATATACAAAAGACATATTTCTATTAAAGAATGAGAACAAAATCTGCTTAGTGCACAAAAGGATGTCATCATATTACAAATTCCATTCTGTACATTCTAACAATCAGTCTGTCTCACAAATGTATTAAATTCATGCAATAGACACACTTATGTGCAAAGTTACTTACAGAATGAATTATGTAAAAAAAAAAACTTGGACATGATATATAATAGTGTAACTAACTAGTGCATGTCAAGCTAGATTTGAATGACAACATAGATATTTGTGACAGAAAGCAAGATTTTATAGTACAGGTATGGGACCTGTTATCCAGAATGTTCGGGACCTGGGGTTTTCCTTATGTCTACTAGAAATTCATTTAAATATTAAATAAACCCAATAGGCTGGTTTTGCTTCCAATAAGGATTAATTATACCTTAGTTGGGATCAAGTACAAGATACTGTTTTATTATTACACAGGAAATCATTTTTAAAAATTTGGATTATTTGGATAAAATGGAGTCTATGGGAGACAGCCATTCCATAATTCAAGCTTTTTGGATATCGGGTTTCCAGATAAGGGATCCTATACCTGTACAGGATTCATTCAACAAAATGAAAGCTCTGTTTCACAAAACAGACACAATATCCATTCTGTGAAGCAATACTGTCAGTCACATCACTGAACCAATAAGAACTCAAAGAAGACAATATATTCTGTCTCAGTATCGGTTGTACCAGCCACAAGCTCCATGTAGACCCAGTCTGTAAGGATATCTGCAGCAGGTTGAATGATCACCTTGACAGATAGCTTACTCAATGAATAAAGACTCCAGAAATGTTCTCCAATGCTTCTTTATGCTTCAAGGAAGCAAATGTTAAACATAGAGGCCTTTTTCATAGTTAAATTTCTAATGGAGTTACACAGCTTACACACACTGCAGTCTCTTCATAACACACTAAACCAAGGGGGAGGTTACAGAAGAAAATGGAGGGCGGGAGTAATTATCTAGCAAGAAACAGTGGGGGTGAACGGATGATACCAAATACCATAATAACATAACATATAATCAACTGCTAGGCAGCAAAACTGCGTGGCAGCACAGAATAGGCAGCTCCAAACTCACCCCCTGTGTGTTCTTGTTAGTGTAGCTCCATTATTTAATTGAGATAGTCCGGGTGCTCTGCCATCAGCGTCCATACTGGAATCATAGTAGCTCAAAAGATAAAAAGGCAGCACTCCAGTTAGATAAAAAGGTGGTTTTATTCCAACAGGTCACTGACCCACATCACCTAACGCGTTTCGGGAGTAACTCCCTTAATCATAGGCTTATAGGCACAATTGTATTATTTCCTTAAATGGGTTATTCAATAGTGACCTCTACAGGTCTGCTTGAAAAATATGCAACATGTATGTGATTTAACCCTGTAGGTGATCTGTAGTGATGGGTGAATTTATTCGGTAGGCGCAAATTCATGACGAATTTGTGCGATTCGCCACAGTGAATAAATTTGCGAAATGGCCGCGAAAACTCGCTGGCATCAAAAACAAGACATCTGCGTATTTTCACGAATATTCGCGAATATTTCACTGTTTTGCGAATTTTCCTGCTAAGCAAAGCGGCGCAAGTTCATCCATCTGATCATAAAAAACATTTTTATTTTTATTTGTACCATTAAAATCCAGTAATCTATATAAAAAATGTAAGGTGTTCCGAAAGGAGCCTTTTTTGCCTGAAATGCCAACGAATAATTTTAGGGTCTCTGTTATTTACGAATTTATCTTTCCCCATAAAACTTAACAGTTAACAGTAACAGTTTGCTCAGCCTGTGTTGCGACCTTGTGACCTGATTAAGAAAGGGAGTATATTTGCTTGGTATGATATATATAAACCAAATAAATATATATAAATGTGTAATTATATTTCCATATGTTCTGAAAGGGCACATTATATTAAAGCCATATTGTAACCTTATTTAGAAAATAGGAGAGGGAATGCTATTGTTAAATATAAGATAGAGATTAGATTATTCATAAATGTGCTGCCTCTGAACCTAAGGGAAGCATACTGATTCTAGAATTAGACACCAGAACACAAGAAAATGTTTAAACACAAGAGATGATCTTATGTATTTATATTGAACACTAGATGGCAGCACATATATAAGTAATCTAATCTCTATTTTATATTTAACAATAGCATTCCCTCTGGTGAAAATTCGACACCGGTGCCAGTTGTGACACTGGCAACGATTAACACACACCCATTGACTTTAATGGTTGACGGCGTGAAAATCTATGTTTCACAAATTTTTCGCCAGTTGCGCAAAGCAAAACGGGACAAATTCGCCCATCACCAAAGAGGAAGCATGAAGCAGGCCACACCCACTTGCCATGTTATAATAAATGTACCAAAAGTTCCTGTACTTGTCTGGATGTTTTGCCTGAACTAACACAGCAGAATCATTTAATCCACTACCAGCCAATTTATTACACATATTATCTTGCAGCCTAATCCATCATTATAATAGGCCTAATATTACGCTCAGAGGCTGTTATAAGTTTTGAATATTATTATTAGGCTCCAATGTCTCCTCCTAGCTGTAATATTGCACGAGTTAGCTTTTTAGCACTCTCTTAATAATGTGCTTAGCTATAGTTATAGTTCAACTATTACATAATAGGTTTAGCCAGAGATGTGGGACTGATCATGAGCACACATATTCTGTATAGTATGATGCATGAGTCTTATGAGCAACCACTCCTGAGTACAAACAAAAGGGATCATTTATGCAGGGGTAATTTAAGGGGATCATAATTTATTTATAAAGCAGCAGCAAGCTTTACAGCTTTACCAGATTTACACAGATCAGCTGAAATTCTCATTGAAGGATTATTTTGCATTTATATGCCCTGGCCCTGGAGAACTGGGTGAAGTTTTATTAGGCAATATTTCTTTAAGAATACAGCCTCGATGTTGCTGGATTACAGCTCCCAGGATGTCTTAACCTTGATAATATGTTATAGTATACTAGGACCACACTTATCTTTTATCAAGCTAATAAAATATGCTCAAAAATACCTTTATAGCCTGATGGACAATGTGGTGGTTAGATTCAACAATCAAATTCTCATAGCAAAAGCAGAATATAGCTACAAGCAAATGTATAATCATATCTTCATTTGTTACTAAAGTACATTAACGGTTTAGTTAAAAGCCTACGTATCAATACATCCATTTATTCTTAGTCAACTAACCAAAAACAAGCAAAAACTCCCTAATAAACTTCTCATGTAAGGCATATAATAAGGGACAGAACTTAGGGGCAAATTCACTATGCGCCGAAGTGCCTAACGCTAGCGTCAATTCGCTAGCGTTGGCCATTTTCGTTACTTTGCAAATTCACTAACGGACGCTGTCGTAACTTCGCACCCTTACGCCTGGCGAATTTGTGCGACGGACGTAACTACGCAAATTCACTAACGTTCGCATTGTTCTGAACGGTACCTTTTACGCTAGACTTTCTTCGCCACCTCAGACCAGGCGAAGCGCAATAGAGTAGATAGGGATTTCTTCAAAAAAAGTTACAAAAAAAAAAGTCCCAAAAAACGCTGGCGTTTTTTCTATATTATGGGTGATAGGCTGAAAAAGATCAAAACATTTTTTGGGGCTCCCCTCCGTCCCCCCTACATTTCCTAACTCATTGCAACTTAACTATACAGTGGGCACATGTATAGGACAAAATAAAAATTGTATTTAATGTTTTGAAGGTTTCCCAGGCATTTGTAGTGCTGCTACATATTCCTCCATTGAAATTTGAATTTGGCGCCGTATGCAAATTAAAGGGGGGGGTTAGTGGAAGCACTCTTAAGGCTAAATCAAAATATATTTAAGTATAATGGAAGTGCTACTTACAATGCACTTTCCTGGTCCCCTGTCTCATAAGTAATTCAATATAAATGCAAATGCATATGTTTACAAAACAGGGATTTTTAGTTACAAAGTTATGATCATAAAGTTGAAAAGCCACCACACCACGTCAAGGTAAACCCCATATGGCAGCCCCTAACTTACTTAACTCAGGTCACAATATAAAAAGATACTTCTCTGCATAATGGCATTACCTGTACACAATGTGTGTTGTGCATTGGTTTCAATCTGAAAGCTGAATCCTCCCCCACCAGTGAGGGCTTTTAAGAGAGAGAGATTGCTCAAACCAACGCCCATATTTAAAAGCATAGGACCACCATTAGTATAAAGGGTGGGTATGGGGTGCTATTAAAAAACCACATAGAGCTGAGCCACAGCTTCAGGCGAATATACAAAAATCAAGGGGGATTTAATTTGCCGCATGCAAATTAACCATCGCTAGCGTAACTTTGCTTTGTTTAGCAAATCAATGCTAGCGCAACTTCGCAACCTTACGCTACCCCTGAGCGCAGCTTCGGATTTTACTGAATTTGCGAAGCGCTGGTGAAACTACGCCTGGCGAAGTGCAGCAAAGTTACGCCTGGTGCAACTACGAATCTTAGTGAATGTCCCACTTAGACTCTATGCTGATTAAATATGACTTGGGCCCTGAAACAGATAATTTCAGTTTCTCTGAAGAATTCCACTTTTCCATGTTGCATGTCAAACTGTTGCTCCAATTGTATTAAAGAGAAATGTATTTATTATTGCAAAAATATTTTTTTAAGGATTTATCAATACTAATGATGGGCGTATTTATTTGCCAGGCTCGAATTTGCGACGAATTCCCGCAATTCTCATTTTCACCAGTAAATTTGCGTCTTCGCAAAAAAAAAACGGACACCGGCGTCAAAAACGAGCAAATTTCACAAATAGTTTCGCCATTTCGCAGGAAATTCATACATTTTTCGGCGAAGCGAAACGCCTCAAATTCGCCCATCACTAATGAATACTATACTTATGGGACCATTTAAGCTGAAAGTGTCATAAAATGCCCATGGGGTAAAATGTATTTTGATCAGACAAGAAGTATCAATGAATATATAAAGGAGCACAATTCAGCTTTTAACAGCTAGTTACAGGACATTTCTCAGCATCCAGTTATGGAGTTATGGAGAATCCATCTTAAATTTTACAGAATTGATATTGCGGAGAAATGCTTCCATTGTGGAGACAGGGTAAAGGAACTACTTTACAAAAAGTGCAGGTGAATTAGAAAACCCGAAACAATGTTAACCCTTGTTCGAACAGGGAATATGGTTTTGTAAAACTTTTCCGTTAATGTAAGTTCTTTTATTTATATAAGCTATTTTATATTGGTTTGCAGGTTGACTGACAATGAATACAAGTATTTATTCATAAAAGAAGTGAACTTTTAAACTTATTGTAATTACAAATGAAGATAAATTATACATTTTCTTGTTACTGTTTTATACTTTTATTATGGGAATATGATTTTTGTATTCGACCACATGGTGGCATTGTCCATCAGGCTATTAAAGGTATTTTTCAACATGTGTTATTAGCTTGATTAAAGATTGATGTGGCCCAAAAATGTTGCGATGTGTGGTCTTTGACACAAATAAAGGTGTTTAAATTTCTTAAATTGCTGTGGAGTAGTGATGGGTGTATCTGACCTGTTTTGCTTCACCAATAATTCCTGAAATGGCAATAATTTGGCAAAATGTATTGAAGTCTATGAGTGACAAGATGTTTTTTGACGTGTAACAATTTTTTTTGCCAATTAAAGCGTGCAACCCAGATGAACAGCACATTTAGAGAGACAGTGCAGGAGGACTCAGACGCGGCGTGCATCCCCGCCGACGGAACACAAATATCTTTCTTCATGTCATTTTTAGTCTGCCTGATTTTTTATTTAACTTTATACTATGCACACATACAGTATACACAGAAGAATATGAAACTGATTAAACAGATTGCTGTTTTCTTCTCCACACCAGGATATTTGTATAACACAAATAGCAATTGTTCATGCCTTTCTAAAAATGGCCTGCTTCTGTATTCATATTTTCTGTTGGTCAATGTCATTGATTAACTTTTTTCACTGACATATTTTTATGATTCCATTACAGTTATTGTACTAGATGTAAATCAAAGCTTTTTGTTTTGTTAAAAAGTTGTAAAATGTTCTTGTGTTGAAATGAATACAAATAAATATACATTATTGGAGATATATAAATACATTTTATAGATATGCAGATAAAACCAGAATTTTAGCTGGATTGTGAAATGAAATTTAGGATAGGATTGTTAAATGGGCAATGTCAACAAGTGTTTTTTATTGTCAGTTCATTAATTTACTGATTTGATTGTTCAAAGAATAATGTACAAATTGATAACTAAACCTTTGCATCCTAGCCTGTCACTTCATCACATGGACCTAGATAATTTAGAGGGTATGTACCAAGTGATACATGAATCAGGATGGAGATGTTTCACATGGGTTTTTTGCCTTCCTCTGGATTAACTAGGTTAGGTTTGGAAGGTTATATACAGACTTAATTTTGCCACATAGAAGTCAATGGGCAACAAAATTATTGTGGTGTGTGTCAATTTCGACGCCCACAACAATTTTTATATGCGCGCCTATTATGTCCAAATAATTTTGATGCATTACAATTTTTATGCATGCGATTATTCTGCCACGCACTCAAATTTTTTTGACGCCGCAGGTTTTTCTCTGCAGTTTTGCAAATTTATTTGCCGGCGACTAAACACGGAAATTCGCCATGAATTTGCGCCTGGTGATTTGCGCCTGGTGAATTTATTTGTCCATCACTACTATTGTTTAATAAGTATTCCTTTTTTTTGTATAGTTATTTTTTTATATATAGCATTACTTTCACATCTAACATAATTTCCATAACATTACATAATTTATTTTTTCAAACCCTTAAACTCCATTCCTATACATGAAATTCTGTGATATTTTTTCATATTTTCTAATAATATTTTACTATGGTTTATATGGGATATTTTATTTCCTCTGGTATGGCATAAAATCGGATAACTGAAAATGTTTGGTGTGTGCATTCATCAATGTATACATGTCATGTCTCTCTTAAATATGATAGTAACATAGTAAATTAGGTTGAAAAAAGACACACATACATCAAGTTCAAACCTCTATAGATTATCTGCCTAACTGCTGATTCAGAGGAAGGGAAAAAAAACCCATCTTAAGACTCTCTACTTTCTGCCTCAGAGGGGGAAAAATTCCTTCTTGTGGACCAGTCCCTGGATCAACTTGTTCTATAAGATATGTTTTATATACCTGAATGCCCTAAAAAAACATGTAACCCCTTCTTAAATCTATCTAATGTATCAGTATGACTAATTCAGGGAGAGAATTCCACATCACGGCTCTCACTAAAAATCCCTTCAGATCCCATCTCACCTCGAAACGTTGCACGTTTGCAGAATAAATATGCAAGGGTATAACCCTGCTTTTGCTTGCCTTTGGGTGCCAGTGTTTTCTTGGATAGTTTGCTGAGGAGGGTGCCGATCCCTCCAACACCGTGCACCAGGCGCTGAACTACTGAAGGCCAGGGTGTGCGAGCGGGCTACAACACATTCCATTATGGATTTGCCTAGTTCTGTCCCATTAAGGGTATAAGTAGCTTGCATATTTTTATATCCGAGGTGCATAACTTTCCATTTATCAACATTTATCTGATTATTGTATTGTATGCAATGAAGAAAATAACTGGTTTAGCACATTTGCCTTTTCTGTATCTTTTACTACCATACTCATACTATTATTTAACTTAACTCACTCTCAACATGTATCTTTTTTACTATTTTACTTTTTGGGGTTAATCTTAGGCTCTGCCGCAATAAACTCATTTACTCATAAACTCATTTACAATCTTTTACATTCAAATTGCTGTTTTTCAACATTTATCATAATTTATATTCATTAAATGCAGCTTCTGTTCCAACAGACTTGTAGTTTCTAATTGTCATTCTCTTCATTCATATTAACTTCTTTACTTCTATTTTAAGCTATGTAGGGGGTTCTTGGTGCTTTTACCTTTACTTCTTAAGGGAATAAATTGAGAACGGTATTGATTCAATATCATTTTAAATGACAACCATTTCTGTTCTGTGTTTTTAGCTGACATAATGTCCTGAAGGGACATTAAATTATATCACATTATGGTCACTATTACCCAGGGGTTCAATTACTTGCATATTCGCTGTACAATCTGGGTCATTATAGATCATTAGATCCAGTATATCATTTTTTTTGTTTGGCTCCTCAACAACCTGTGCCATAAAATTGTTATGCAGCATAATAAATTTGAGGATAGGGTCTCCAAATTGTAAATGATTACTTACCACATAGAGGTAGAGGCCATGGTGCACCGCCCTGAGCCCTCAGCACAGGAAGTAAACAAACCGAAAATTCTTTATAGCGGGCACTCAATAAAAGCAATCTTCCACCAGGCAATTAATTCAAAGGGAAACACAGTTTATTGTGTCCACAGCCTTGCGTGTTTCATGTTACAAACATTTAATCCTAGGCTCATGCAACACTTTTATTATTTTTTTCCAATTTACTGTCCTGGAAATACTATTGCTCCAGTCAGTATCTGGGCAATTAAAATTCACCATTACCATTGCTTTCCCCTAACTAGCAACCATTTATATTTGCATCAGGAGCTTAGCATGTGCCATAAAATTGTCATGCAACAAGTTTATAAACTTGTTCCTATTTACTGTACTGGCAGCATGGTTGCTCCAGTCAATATCTGGGTAATTACAACATCCCATTATCATTACGTTCCCCATTTGTGTCAGGAATCACGAGGAATCAAACCCTTGCCTTTGGACGCTCCTGCGATATCCTGGTGAGCCACTTTATTAATGACCTGGAGGTGGGCATTGAAAGTACTGTTTCTATTTTTGCAGATGATACTAAATAGGGCAGAACTATAGGTTCCATGCAGGATGCTGCTACTTTGCACAGTGATTAGTCTAAACTGGGAAACTGGGCAGCAAACTGGAAAATGAGGTTCAATGTTGATAAATGCAGGTTATGCACTTTGGCAAAAATAATATAAATTCAAGTTATACACTAAATGGCAGTGTGTTGGGAGTTTCCTTAAATGAGAAGGATCTAGGGGTTTTTGTAGATAACACGTTGTCTAATTCTGGGCAGTGTCATTCTGTGGCTACTAAAGCAAATAAAGTTCTGTCTTGTATAAAAAAGGGCATTAACTCAAGGGATGAAAACATAATTATGTCTCTTTATAGGTCCCTGGTAAGGTCTCATCTGGAGAATGCAGTGCAGTTTTGGACTCCAGTCCTTAAGAGGGATATAAATGAGCTGGAGAGAGTGCAGAGACTAAGTGCAACTAAATTGGTTAAAGGGAAGGAAGAGTTAAATTATGAGGGGAGACTGTCAAGGTTGGAGTTGTTTTCTCTCGAAAAAAGGCGCTTGCAAGGGGACATGATTACACTTTACAAGTACATTAGAGGACATTATAGACAAATGGCAGGGAACCTTTTTACCCATAAAGTGGATCACCGTACCAGAGGCCACCCCTTTAGACTAGAAGAAAAGAACTTTCATTTGAATCAACGTAGGGGGTTCTTTACAGTCAGGACAGTGAGGTTGTGGAATGTACTGCCGGGTGATGTTGTGATGCTGATTCAGTTAATGACTATAAGAGGGACTTGGATGATTTCTTGGACAGACATAATATCAAAGGCTATTGTGATACTAAGCTCTATAGTTAGTATAGATATGGGTGTATAGAATTTAATTAAAAGTAGGGAAGGGTGTGTGTATGGATGCTGGGTTTTCTTTTGGAGGGGTTGAACTTGATGGACTTTGTCTTTTTTCAACCTAATTTAACTATGTAACTAACTATGTAACTTGGGGGGGGTCTTAGTGCTTATGCTGGACACTGCCCTGAACAGACTTTCAATAATGTTTCTTGCAACTCTGTTACCTCGTCCTGCCTCACTAACAATATTTGTTGTCGTTCCAGCAATCGAGGCCCTTTATAAGACTGGGCAAAAGAACTTCAAGTTGCTTGATCATCTGAGCTCCTGAGCCTGATCTAGCCTCTGACTCCTGATTCCTGAATCCTGATTCCTGGTTCCTGTGTCCCCTGCCTGGCTCTGTGTCCACTATCTGTTTTCCTTGTTTCTGTCCACCTGATCCTACCTGGTACCTGACTCCTGCTGCTATGGATTTCCCTGGTTCTGACCTCTGGCATACTATTTAACTTTGCTCATCTGCTGCCTGCCATTTGACCTCAGCCTCAAAATAAATCTCAAAATATTGAGGTTTTTGTTTTTAAAAAAATCTAAAAATTAGATTGTTTAAACAAAAAAACAAAACCTCAAAAACACCTTCTAAAACTCAAATTTCTAGTGGAAAAAACAACTTGACCTTTAGTAAATCTGCCCCTTAATACTGTACCCAGATTGAGAATTTTGTGAATTCCTGTCTTTAATAGTACCCCCAACCAAATCTTCACCCCATTTTACCTTCCTATGCCCACTACCTCATCTAACCTATATTACACTGAATCTATTACTGCACCCTCCCCAACACCTATTTTAAAATCTCCCCAACCCTCTAGCCTTCTTCTCACCAAAGCAGCTGCACCATCATCATTGAGGTGCAACCCATCCCTGGCAAAGATCCTGGAAGTCCTCACCCTCAATATTTTACCTAGTTTTTTAAAATCATTCTTAAGGACTTCCCCCTCCTCTAACTTTGTCATTGGTACTGTACCTATGTGTATCAAGACCATCCCACCCAATAATCTATCCACTCTTCCACCACATGCCGAACCCTAGTACCCAGTGTCGGACTGGCCCACCAGGATACCAGGAAAATTCCCGGTGGGCCCAGGTGTCAGTGTGCCCTCTTGCTTCTAACCATTTTTCTTTTTTGTAACTTATTTTTTATTTGCTTTACATAAGTACAACAGGTACAACAGTTTTTTTCCATTTCTGTTTGCTTTGTTCAAACAATAAAAGTATTTAGTATGGCATAGAAATAAAAACACAATACCAAGAATTAAACCAGATGACCATTTAAGAACCATAGAGTATCTAAGTACTTATCAAGTAACTAAGTAACCTGCAACAAAGGCTGATCATTTAGTTATAGTAATAACCTGCACGTAACTAGTCATTAATCGTACGTCACATTAAAATGCTGAACCTCTCAAATTTAATTAACAGGTGGAGGGTGGGAGCCCTGTGGAATATTATCAGCCAAGCCTCTCAGTATCCATATATCCCAGATGTTTGTGTATTGATCCATTTTATTGGCTATTTGTGCTATACCTGCCTCAAAATTCCTGTTTGTGTTTATTCTGTTAAGTATTTCACCCAAGGTCGGTGGTGCAATATTCTTCCATTTAGATGAAATTGCCAAACGGGTGGCTGTTAAGACCTGTTTGACCAAAGCTTGCCCACATTTATGCAATTTGGGTAGAGGTTTCCCTAAAAGCAGAACTATGTGGTCCATTGGTATTGGCCACTTCAGTCCATAGTGGTTGAATTATTGGGCAGTCCCAAAAAGTATGCAGCATAGTACCTCGAGATCCACAATTCCTCCAGCACAATGTTGTGGAAATAACTTGCGTGTAGTACCAGCAGGTCGATACTTTATATATCTGTTCCCTTTTGCAGACACATGTGACCATCCGTTTTGCAATGTCCCATATCAGGGGCCTGTACTGGTAAGACCATATAAAGTTGTGAAATAGGGTTTGTATTTCCCTGAAAACTGTGGGAGAAATAGCAATTGGCAAGGTTTCAAACAAGTAAAGATATTTTGGTAGAATGGACACTTTTACAGCCGCTATCCTCCCAAGCCAAGAGATAGTATATGTTGTCCATTTCAAAAAAGAGGTCTTTGTCTGTTGTATCAGCGGCTTAAAATTAAGGTTCTAAAGTTGGTCGTGAGTAACTGCAATTTGTGTCCCTAAATAAGTCAAGGATTCCACCCTCCACCTGTAGTTGAATTTAGGTTTCAAAGCTTCCAAAACCATAGGTGGAATGTTGAGAGGAAGAGCTTCTGTTTTATTAATGTTCAGCTTGTAACCTGAAATACTGCTATACCTGTCTAGGACCTTGTGGAGGTAAGGGAGGGAGATAAGCGGGTTAGTCATGGTGAGCAGGACATCGTCCACAAATAGGGCTATTTTGTATTGCACGGAGCCCACTGAGACCCCCCATATGTCCAGATGAGCTCGTATAACCACTACCAGGGGCTCTATGCTGAGGGCGTAGAGAAGAGGGGACAACCGTGTATGGTACCATTATGGATTGGAATAGATTTACGTGACTGTCCGGGGAGTTTAAGGGAGGTATTATTAACATGTATTTATATAGCGCCAACATATTGCGTAGCACTGTGAGGTAGAAGGGGAACTATAAAGATTTTGTAGAGCTAACAAATAAGGGCCAGAAAAGTTTGTGTCTCAATAGTGCAAACAGATACAGGTATGACCAGTCCACCCTTTTCGGCATCCAGGCTAAGCACTAGGGAGCTTTCTTTCCGTCTTTGAGGTAGTTTGATTAAGTCTATAGTATGTCTCATATTATCTCCTGCCTGTCGACCCATTATAAATCCAACTTGGTCTTTATTGATAAGATTTGGCAGTATTGGGGCTAAGCGATTTGCGAGGATTTTTGTGAATAATTTTAGGTCTGAGTTTAAGAGGGCTATTGGCCTATAGTTTGTGCATTGTGTGGGGTTTTTCCCTTCTTTTGGTATTAACGATACGTACGAAGTTATGTTGGAAGGGGGAATAGGATTACCATGTAAGTAATGATTAAATAACTTTATCAGGTATGGCAATAGGAAATGCTGATAAAGTTGATAATACTTATATGGAAGTCCATCAGGGCCAGGAGTTTTGCTGCTGGGCATATTTTTAAGAGTACTAGACAGTTCCTCCATTGTAATGTCCTTATTAAGTATATCTAAGGCTTCTTCCGTAAGACCTGGTAGGTCTAAGTTTACTAAAAATGTAATAATTAAGTCAGTATGGTGCCCCTTATCAACCGAAGGTGAGGTGAGGTTATATTGTTTATGGTAGTAGTCGTAAAATTGGGAACTGTTTTGGTCAGGGTTATAAGTTAATTGGCCAGAAGGCAGCATATGAGATGTTATTCTAGATTGGACTTGATGGTCTTTTAATTTTCTCACCAATAAGGTTTGCTGCATGTCAGCCCTCTTGTAAAATAGCTGCCTCATCCAAATAATAGCTTTTTCAGCTTGCCTCTGCCACAGGGTAGCTAGTTCCCTATGAATATTATTAATTTTTGTCAGTAAAGATTCAGTTTGCCCTTGATTGAATTGCGTTTCAAAGTCCCTTAACTGTCTATGAAATTTAAGGTAATTCATGTTCACTGATTTATTTTTATGTGCTGTTAAAGCTATCAGTTGGCCCCTTATTGTAGCCATATGGGCTTCCCATAGAGTGGCTAAAGAGTCAATGGAGCCATCATTAATTCTGAAGTATTCTTTTAAATTGCCCTCAATTTGAGTAAACGCGTCCCTGTCATGTAAGATTGATTCATTAAGGCACCAATGAGCCTCTCGAGGGGGGTTTAAATAATTCTAGGACTAGAATTATCAGTGCGTGATCTGACCAAGCAATCGGCATCATTTCAGACTTGTAAGGTAAGTGAAGGCATGGGTAAGATATAAAAAAGTAGTTGCTATGTGAGTGCAGTTTATGAGTAGGTGAATAGAATGAATATTGTCTTTCTGTTGGATGTTTAGTGCGCCAGGCATCAAATAATTGGGATTGTTGTGTAACCCATCTAAATGACATTGACGTGTTGTGGGCTGCCTGGTCAGAGGAGGGGACTGACCTGTCTGCTGCCTGAGAGAATGTCAAGTTGAAGTCTCCCCCAATGATCACGTATGAAGAGCCAAGCTGTTGGGTCTTAGAAATTACTCTTCGTAAGAAGCTAATTTGTTTTTGTTAAGTGAATACACATTGACCAATAATAACTGCACATTAGCATCCCCTTCAAGATTAAATAATGGCCATTTGGATCCTCAAGAGTCTGAATGACTAAGAAAGGGCAGTCCTTGTGAATAAGGATAGCCACTCCTGCCTTCTTGTGGGGGCCTGAGGAGTAATTGGCTTTTGGATAAAGTTATGAGTTAAGCTTACTAGGGTTGTCCTTATGAAAATGAGTTTCCTGAATGAGGGCTATATCAGCCTGTATGTTTTTGAGTTCTTTTAAGGCTAAGTATCTCTTATGTATACTGTTAAGGCCCTTAACATTCATAGATACGAACTTAGCCATATTGATCTAAAGGCAAAGTGAGCTCATCTACAGTATATCTGCTTAGAGTGCAGAAGCCCAGATTCAGTCGACCAGACTCCCTTGTCTCCCCATATCGTATCAATAACGTCTGAATTCCATCATGAGAGATCAATTGGTAGTAAATAAATACAGCATAAAGCAGGTTTGCATGTAATAGGCATCTAAGTACTAGTTGCAGGTACTAGCAATTGAGCAATAATGTCATTATAAAATTCAAACAATGTGAAACAAACAAGCATAAAAGAAATAACAGTTAAAGGTAAACTTAAGAAAGCAGTATAAGTAACTAAAAGATGATTCTTTCTCTCCTTCTTGGCTAGGGCCAAATTTGTTAGTAGCAATTTGCAGAATAAATGTAAGTAAGGCACAATAAGTCTAGAGCCTATAGGAGGTAAAATAGGCACCTCTGGTGAGGGGTGAGGATCCGTGGCCCAGTGGGTTTCATGTCAGACCGAGTAGGTAAAGGATGTGGTGGTAAAAAGGTCTCTACTCCTAATGATCCACTCATAACTAATTTATAACAGCTAGATGCCATCTTAGCATAGTAGAAAAGGCACGTAATCTTGCCGATTAGGTATCTCGAAAAGACGGGGGGCTTAAGGCTATCCTTGGTGATGAAGCTTTTTGTTTGACTTTGGTCCATTGGGGAGCAAACAGTGTTGATGGTCCCTCTTGTATTGGGTCCTTGTGTGGCAATGTGGAGATGAGCCAAGTGACTTTAGGCATCGAACCCCATTTCGAGGGTTATGCAAGGTATAAGTTTGGCCTGCTCCCATCTGTAGAGAGTATTCCGTGATCTTTTAGTGTCTGTGTGATGGGTCTAAATTCCCGTCTTTTGCTTAGGGTGATCGGGGAAAGATCTGTGAAGATTTGAATTTTGTGGGTACGAAATCACAGAACACGTGTTGCTGTTGTCTTTGCCAATATGGCTTCTCTGCCTTGATAGTAATGGAAACATGAGACAATGTCTCGTGGAGGTTTCGGCGCCAAAGGCTTGGGGCCTAGCGCCCGGTGCGCCCTTTCAAATTTCCATACATCATTCGGTGTTTCTGGGCAGAAATTTGCACATATGTCCTTAAGATAGCCTGATATCTCTGATGGAGTGATTTCTTCAGCTATCCCCCTGAAGCTTAAATTTTGTCTCCTTGACCTATTTTCTAGGTCTTCACACATGTCCCGCAAAAAATTCCCCTTTAAGAGTGGCGTTGTCTTCCTCTACATAAATCAGACATTGTGCAATATCATCTGTATAAGTTTCCAGTTTATCTGTACGGTCCCCAAGATCTGTAATCTCTTTCTGTACCTCTTTTATTGCTGCATTAACAGCCGCAGACACAGTCTGCTTATTGGTGAAGGTTAAGGCATTCTGTAGTAACGCTAGCTGATCCGCCAGTATTTGTGGTGTTACTGGCTGGCCTTCTATTTGCTGTGTAGCAGCTAGGTCTGGGGGAGATCGTTGTGGGGAATCATGTGGAGGGGTGAGTGAGGGGGATATACTCACTGTGCAGGTGAAGCATCTGTGCGCGCTGAACCTGGAGGCGCATTATCAGAGTCGGAGCCATCTTGGGCTCTCGTCTGTGTGCCACCGCCCGAAGTTTTGTGCAGAAATGGTGACATGGTGTGGAATTGTGCTCTGGTTCCTCGCCTACCCATGCTGTATAGTCACTCCTAAGTAGCCCGAGCTCTGTTTGTTTGCTCTGCAAGTATCTTATAATCAGGTTAATAAGGATCCTCCTAGTTCCTGCGTCCAGTCCCCACCATGGCCAAAGACCGCCACTCTGCTTCTAAACATTTAGCCTATTTCATGGCCATTCCCTATTTATTTATGGGGGGAAAATTCATTATAAGTAGAAGAATATAGTTAGTAGATATAAAAGACTAGGAGAATAATGAGGTTGAGTGAGGAGTGGAGGAATAATAAGGCCCATGGCCTAAGGTTTTCTAGTGGACCCCTGGCATCCTAGCCCGACACTGCTAGCAGGGGTTATCCGCTGGCTGCTGACACCTGAGGCAGCAACCCCTATGCCGCCCCACTCTCCCGCTCCACTCTTAAAAGTTTAGCATCAGAGTGGGTCAAAAGGGGCTGCATGGCTAGCACAGCGAGTGTGTACTGCGCTTTCTGCACTAGCAGAGTCAAATTTCCGGTTTAAAAACTGGAAATTCATCTTTTAAAGTTACAAGAGGTGGCTTTTTGCTGCCCCTTGTAACTGCCTGTTCACTGCTGTCTAAGACAAGGTGCTCACCTTGCCTTATGGCAGGAACGGCCCTGACCCTGACTGCAAGTGCCAGGCAAGTAGCAGACCATTCGGCATAAATGGTCCTTACGACAGATTTCCCTCTACTAGTGCAGAAGATTGTGCAGTTTAAAATATTTGTTCATATTTTTAGGATAAAGAGAGCCCCTCAGAAATTAGGAATAAGACCAGCTAACAACAGGAATAGGAGAATCAAATAACAGAAGCTACGTACATATCAACCTCTTGTATATAAATGTTAGTACTTTGTGTTATTGTATTGTTATATACAATTTAATTTCACACTGCCACTATAACATTCATTTCATTTCACTCTGCCACTATAAGACCTGAGTTAACAGCACTAAAGATTACCGGACAAAAAAGGGTCAATATGTGAATGGTTTTACGCAAAATCTAGAAGTCTCTAATGTCAGCACACTGTAGAAAAACTATCAAAGGTCACACATATAGTTCAGCCAGTTAACCTGCCTGTAAACTTTTGGAGTGTGGGAGGATATCAGAGTACCTGGAGGAAACTCACACAACTTCATACAGATAGTGCCCAAGCCAAAGTGCCTGAGACAAACTCAGGACCCATGTGCTGCAAGGCATAAGAGCTACTCATGAGCCACTGTGATATTTTATGTATATATTAAAATGTACATCAGTGTTATTTTATGGTAAATATTTCCTAAAAACATAGTCAAATGACACGGCACAGTGAAATACGTGTGCTGCTGGATATGTGGACACAATCATAAATTCAATAAAGAACTATGCATTTTATTTACTCTGAACCGGGGCCATGTCACATACCAATGACAACAAATATAGCATTGGACTACATAACTCATACTTTAATTAATTTTTCTGAACTAGTAAAGTAGAAATTTAATTAAACTCACGGATATTAAACGGATATTAATAAATGCTCCTATTAAGTTTGCTTACATTGAACTCAAGCACCGTCAAACCAAATAATGTACTGCCTTATCCAGCCAGTGTATACAATGATGTAGAAAATAGTAAAATTAAATTATATGACATAAGGTTACATATGAGCAATATCAATCATACTGTAGTAGAAGTTCATATAAGTCTTTCAATGACCCAACAACTAGTTATACAAAATACAAGGCTTACAGTAGTAAGGCTTCCTGAAATATTTTCTTTCAGGAAGCCTTACTACTACCCATACTTCCCATTTGCTAACTCATATGTTTATTACATTGTTCTTATATTGCAAGATGTTCAAGATGCGTTTGCTGTGGGGAGAAGCAATGTATGAATATATCATGTTATACTAATACTTTCTTCTAGCTTTTCTGAATTTATGTTTATGTTCTTGGCTAGAAGTAAGGGGACACTGGCCAAATCTCAGTGTATTTACCTAAAGGAAGTTAATTAAAAAAAATGTTGTAAGAACCAAAAAATTATATATTTCAAAAGAGAGTTTTAAACAGGAGAGCTTTTTCAGAGATAATGTGGCACACAGTCCTTTCAAACACAAATAAAGTAATAAAAATACAGTTATTGATTATATTTAATAAACAGTATTATATATTTTAAAATACATGTGGTTGTTAAGTTCTGACAATCAATATAAGATACTTTGTGGTGGAGAACAAAAGTAAATTAAAAAACCTCCTGGTTGTACCTCAGAAACGTTGTGTGGAGATCTAAATAAATTAGTTTTAGCACAATGCTGAAGTGTGTGCCATCTGACTTTTTATGCTATAAGGAATACTGGAAGCAATTTAAGCAGCAAGGTTTCTAGATAGAGCACCACGATATGGAAGTCGCAGTCTTTTGAACTATTGTTCTACCTATCTGACCAATGATATTATGGCATTCCATAGTAAAGCTGCACAGATGTTTTTAAAGATAATCCTATTTTAAAAATGTTGCCAGAGCTAATTGATGCCATATTTCCATATAATATATATTCTTTAGACCCCAAAAGGTAATTGGTAATTGGTCTGATTTTAATGGGTGGCACTTCAGCACCTGCAACACTTTTTCAATCAGCTGCAAGTAGAATTAAAGTAACAATATCATTGTATCTGTTCAGTGTTTGCAAATTAACTCCAGTGTGGTTTATATGCTCCTAGACTAGCAGCTGACCACACAAAATTATATTGTTTTATAATGTACAATTTCCAAATGATTTAAAATAGTTAATATATGCTCTAAAATATACTCTAAACTCTAAACCCAGTTTTTACAATTCACAAAACATGCACAAGAATAGTAAATATTAATGCTGAGGTTCTATTAAGTAATTTGTATCAAAAAAGTAAGTAGGTCAAAAATGTTTTCTGCCTATTCTTTTAAACTGAAATTGCAAATTAATATTTTATAAATGTCTGTTCATTTACAGTCTATGTTTTATCTTGACTGACACATGTATGTATGTTAGTATAGGTATAAGTGCTACTATATGCTGAAATGATAACACAAAAGAGGGGTTGTGGGAGCACTCCTAAGGCTAAGTAAAAATATATTAAAGTATAATGGAAGTGCTACTGACTTGGCTAAATTAATCAGTGCACAGTCCCTCCTTTCTACTTAGCCTTAGGAAATCCCCCGCAACCCCCTTTTGTATGTATGCAGCACTGTACAGTTGTACAATATAAAAAGGACACACAGGGAAGACAAACTAAATAAGTATAATTATATACAGAGATTTAGGGGATGATTTATCATTGCTAGAGGCCTAAATAGAGAATGGGAACTTAATTTCTTTATTGATTAAATTGTTGTTCATTTTTTCCTCTTTTTTCTTCTTATTTTTTTATTGTTCTTATTTTATTTTTTTTTTCTGGACTTTATTTTGTACTTGTACTTGAAGTACTTAACCTTTGTAGGCTACTTATTTATTTATATTTCATATTACATATGGTGTATTGTATATTTCATATTACACCACTTATAATTTATAATTTGTTTCCTTATATTTGATATTGGTTCAATTTTTTAGCTTTTAATTTCCAATATATTTGTTTAATCCATTAAGTTTAATATGAATTTAATCAAATCCTTCTAATTTGATCATATTAAATGTATTTTCATTAAATTAAATTACATTAATATTATTAATATGCTAATTTATATCACAATGAATATGTATGTTTACTTATATTCATTCCATTAACTGATTGACATTATCGTGACTATGATGTTTTTAATTGCATTGCTGAAATCACCTGATGTTTTTAATGTGTTATAAATAAGCTGTCAACAGGGGGCACTTTTGGCCTCTGACGAAGTGACCATTGTAGTCATGAAACGCGTAGAGCCATGCACTCCCCTGCCCAGCTCATCCATTTTTGAATTTTTGGAATTTTTATCATGTTTTTAAATGATATAAGAAACGTGATTTTTTTACTTCTACATTGGTGTTCATCTACCCTACCATTGAGCCAGCAAATGTGCCTTTAATTCTTCCATCATTGCTCGAGCCTCCATACTTGAGCAATCAGTTCCTAAAACCACGTGTGAGTTCCTTAACTCCCCCATGGTTTCTGCATCTGATTACTTAGGCCTGCAGATGATCAATTTTTCTTTTCTCCCAAGCATTTTTTCAGTATGTATGTGCCTAGCTTTTAATTTTGGAAAAAATTATTGCAGCAAGCCAAAGTACACTTGATGAAACTCATGTGTGTTTAAGGAACCAATTGAACAAAACAATAAATCAGCCCCTAAGTGCCATGTGGTAAGAGACACAGTAGGAAGGATGTTCCTGCCCCATAGAACTTACAATCTAAGTGGGTGGCTAAACATATAGGCAAACATAATAATAAATGTACAAAGGTTTGGCCATTGGTCCTCAATTTCCAAGAATGGGCAAGTTATGTTCTAGTTCTCCTAAATGGGAGGATATGGGTGGTTTTTTTTCAACTTTCTGTTTATTAAAGTTAACACAAAAGTTTGACAGACTGCAATATTATGTTTTGTTCATACATACAACAATAAAAGTCTTTACTGAAATACAATCTCGTGAATCTCATTATATCCCGTGTATAAACCTTTTTGTGTGTTAACCATTTTTTTCTTTATTGTATAAAAGGGGAAAAAGAGGGGGGAAAGGGTGGGGGGAGGGGTTGAGTAAGGATATGGGTGTGTTTTTAAAGAGGTCAAGAAAGGGCACCCTGCAGAGGAATTCAGGGATGGAACAGCAAGATAGAAAGCTTTCAAATGAGATTTGGCTGTGAGTGTGAATGGTGTGGCTCTAAGATGAACATAGTAGATGGCCAGTAATGTATAAGAAGAAGAGTAAATTGTCAGGGCCTACTGGCTCTAGGTTAGAGTCGACACAAAGGAGGAAGCTAGTGTGCAGACTGACAGGAAAAGTCCAATATGTGGCACACAAAGGGTTAAACAGATCCAAGAAGGACAGGGCAGGCAATGAATTAGCATAATCAGAATAAAGCAAGTTGGTCATGAACCAAGGACCTAGGAATTAAAGCACACCCAGGAATTTGCAGAAATATATATACCTATATCTATATATTTTATTCTGCATTGTGATGACATCATGCAATGTGATGACATCTCAAACCAGCTGTCATGTAGAAGTCAATAGCAGATGTCCCTTTTTATATTTTGAAGATAATATATACTCCAGAAAATTCTGGGTTTTAGGCTGATAACTCAAAAATGAGAGTGATTCATGCATCAAATTCGAAAAAATTGTGTGATACGTATTTTCACTTGATTTTTTCTAGGCTTTTCCAAATCCGACTTTTTGTAGCTGATCATTTGATAAATACACTAAAATCATGTATGGGAGTTTGATTGAGCTTGGTTTAATTAAAAAGATGAGATAAGTTTGAATTTTAGTAAATAACACCCCAAATGTTCATTGTCATAGAGATTTCTAGTTAGTTCACAAATAATTTGTGTTTACAAATTTTTTTGACAGATATTTTCACTTGTTTTGTTTGGATCTTTTAATAACTTTAATGGCATTAATGATTTTAAACAAACTGAGTTTAATCATGGTTTCAAAAAGCTCTATACCACTACAATTCAACCTTTAGTAATTGGGCCTCTAAGAAGTTGCAATACTCCAAGCAGAATAAGGGCACAGATTTGTGTTTTAGCAATTGTGTATGAAAGAAACAGGTGTATTTTGACTATATCACAGGGGAAAAGGGAAGTGATATTAATATAATATATTAAAAATTATAAGTGAAATGTCAATGTCAATCAATTATTATTTTAATCTGCAGTGGCCAACTCCAGCCAACATTTTTTCACATACTCTAAGAATAGTTCATTTGCGGTCCCCTACAATTTAAATTTTGTAATAAATTATATAATTGGTTAAAACTTTCACTCCAGGTTAGCAATTTAATCCTTCATGCACAAGATAACCGAGAGTGCATGCTTTCACTACAATAAACAAGTGAAATATATAAAATGATGTATTTGAATTTGTGCATGCCTTTCCAAAATAATTACTGTTATATATTTGTTTGACATTCATGTCTTTGTTTGTGCATGATTCATTGTTGATAGCTTTGTGCAACTAATGACCTTTTCCCTAAGTACACATACCAAAAATATATAAGATGTAGAGCGATGCTAATGTCTATTGTAGTCATTTCAGTAAGATACCTAAAATGAAGCACATAATTCTCTATATTCATTTCCTTCTGATGGTCTTTGGCTTAGCCCAAGCCCGAGGTAAGAAGATGTCTATGAATTCTTCTACTTTTTTATTTGTATCATGTATTAGTGTAAGCTTTTGTATTTTTGAGGAAAGAGTACCTGCACACAGATAAAATAAATTACCAATAATGCTCTTAAGTGGGTTGTCAGCATTTTGTAATTATTATTACTTTTTGTTTAATAATCACCAAAATTGTATACAAAGCTGTTATATTATGCACAGATGTTTATTATAAGTATCCCATTAAATAAAGACCCTACCACTTCCAACACTAATGGTGTTTTAAATTTTTTAATATATTTAACTATTTAAAAACTTTAACTCTTATACATTAGGAGGCCTATTTATCAAAATAAATTTTAGAATTCTAAAAAATTGAATTAAATAAAACCATGAAACCAATTTGAATGTAATGAATTTGCATTCTACTGATCATTTTCAACGGTTCTAAAACTTTCAAAAAATCTGAAAAACTAAAATTGCAAAAATTTTTACATTTTGCTAGGACAACTATTGCCTTCTACATGAACTTGCAAGCTTTCAGATGCTCATACTGATGATTTAAATTTGAGTTGTATTGCACTTAATACATTTTAAACATCAGAGTTTTGGAAAATCTAATTTGAATTTAGGAGCTGTGATAGGGTTTTAAGCCAACTAAAATATATTGGTGCAAGTAATCACAAACCTTAAAAATATTTACGTTACAACTTGCATCATGTAAAGAGTACATATTTTCTAATAGAAAAGAAGTAACATAAAACTAGTTTCCTTTCCAGTTTATTAGAAAATACTTAGAATTCAGGGTAGATAAGATTCTACCATGCACTGAATTGCTCTGTGATCCAAAATGTGTGTACCCTATGAATACAGTTCTGTCTGCATCTTATAGCTTTGTATTCATGAGGGTCAGTCATCAGGAGGTATCCCTCCTCTCACCCCATACCTGACCTATAACTTGTGCGTCATTCAGATGTTTTTAAAATAATTTCCTTTGTTTTTTTTAAAAAAAAAAGAAAATATAATTGTTTTTTTACTACCACTAAGGTGCACTACTTTTATTTGGGTTCTTTGCTCCATATCTGTCTCCATCTATGATGGTGCCAGGTCTTGTGAGGAGGTGGGCTTAGGATAGGACTCACATACACAATCCCTTTAAGGGGATTAGACTCTATAATGCAGCATTGAAGCTTCTGTTAGTAGACAGAAGACAGTAGTAGTAGAGCTTAGCGGTTCTGCTTGCAGATTATGCCAGGTTTGGGCATTCCTACTGCTGGTTACTGGAACATGTACATCTGTAGTGGTTACAGCTGGGCAGTCTCTGTGATGCCCCTGTCAAAAATGCAGGACATGATTTGATTCTTTCTGAGAATCAAAAAGGCAGTTTCAAAAGGGGGTCAATCATAAGATATTCTGTATAGGCCCCTATAGTGACCAATCTGGCCCTGATTGTGATTGCACCAATTACAGATAATACTGACTGGATAATTGTGTGCCATGTGCATGGGGCCCACGCCAGAAAAAACTTTTGAGGGGCTACACTCACCACCCCAGCCGACCCACTGCAACCACAAGCACTGCTTCCTCTATAGTTACAACACTGATTCTGATTGCAGGATCCAGACAGTACACAGATATTACAAGGGGTCTTGAAGACAACTTTGTTTGCCTTCACAGTAGTAGTCATCATCTGCATACCTTCTGCAAGAGCTCAGGAGGTGGCAGTGGGGTATATATTTAAAACAGAAACTAAAAGTCTAAAATAGAATAATGTTAGAAATGCTGTATTTTGTATACTAAACGAAAACATGAACTTACTGCACCAGACGCCTAATAAAACAAATGATTTATACCTTTAAAGTTGGCCATAGGGGGTCACCATCTTGTAACTTTGTTATACATCTTTGCAAGCACAAGACCATGCACATGCTCAGTGTGATCTGGGCTGCTGCTTAGGGATCATCATAAATTATCAAAACAGCACAAGTCAAATAATATCTGACATAGAAGCAGATACAAGACTGATTAATAATCAGAATATGCAGACTGCACTGGGTCCTATTCTGTCATATAATCTAACTTGGATTTTATAGTTTTTGTATTGTTTAATACAAACTTACGCTGCAGAACCAGTGGCTGCAGCAAAATAATCCTCCAAATAGAATCCCAGTTTATCTGTTTAAAGCTTGCTCCATTCTCTTTGTCCCTGCAGCTTTAGTTGGAAACATTAAAGAGGATGTAAAGGCAATTTTTTTTTATAAATGAAAATGAAGGGAGAATCACATTGTATACAGTCAAGTTTCTTATAAAAATGCTAGATAATTTTTAAGTATATTGCAGATAGGTAAAAAATTAAAGTAAAAATTGGATTTTTTTTGCCTTTACATTCCCTTTAAGTACTGCTATACAGTGTAAGCATTAATACAACATTAAATTTTTTTCCCTCCGGATTTAATTTTTTTTATTATACCATCTACACCTCCAATGCTATATGACATTTATCAATTATTTGATTATGACCAATAATGGGGAGGGTGCCAGACCTAAGCAAATGTAATAAAGTTTTACTCCAGTGTCTTATAATTAGTATATTAAGAACAAAGAGCAGCATCATAGCCATTACCGATGCAGATGTTCCAGCTCCAGCTTTCCAAATTGGAAGACAAATTCCACTCTACTCTTTCTGTGAGCTTCTCTCTAACCACTACAGGGATGGGACATTTTGCACAATGTTACCTTATCACTCACTCAACTGAAAGTCTAAAAATCTAAAAGTAACAATGCTACATTATAAAAACATGTATCTATGATTTTAAAATGTAAAAAAGTATATCAAGCTTTATGACACTTTAATGTGTTTGATAATTGATGACACTTTCTATCACATACGATGGAACACAAATAAAAAAAAATTGATTTCACCTTCCCCTTGACTCCAGTTCTCCCATTTTGGTGGAATGACATGGTTTCACAAAATCTTCTCCAGTTTTGGTTACTCATCTCTAAACATCAGCAATGGTTTGTTCAGAGTGTATAGAGGAGTAATAGACTGCACTAAAATATTAGCATGTTTTTTTTATAAAAAAATCTTTTAGGGATACGTATTCTCCCAAAAGCTATAATGATATGTGGCCAGTTCTCCATCTTATTTGTCAAAAAAATCACCAATACAGGTATGGGATACCTTATTGGAAAACACAATATACAAAAAGCCACAAATTACAAAAAGGCGATCTCCTATAAAGTCTAATTTGAGCAAGTAATAATAATTTTTTTAAAATGATTTTCTTTTTCTCTGTAATAATAAAAACAGTGCAGTGTACAGTTTGTAACTAAGCTTTAAGAACCCGTATTGGCGGCAAAACAATTCTATTGTGTTTTTAATGATTTTATTAAAGTATTGAGAAATTATTAAAAAGTTTCTTTTCTGGAAACTCCCAGTTCCCAAGCCTTCTGGATAATTGATTGTGGACCTATATGGCATTTTTTAGTGGGAACCAGTAGGGGGATATTATTAGCGTAACCTTTGTAATAGAGATTTGGTGGACTAACTCTTAAATTAGGAAAGACATGGAAATTGAGAGAGCAATAATGAACAAAGGGAGCTGTTATTTTGAACATTTTGTTTGCTTTAATGCTACATTCTGGTAAAAGGAAATGTGACTTAAAAGTGAAAGCTTTATTACATTAACATGATCAAAATGTTGTTTTTTGTTTCAATGGAACAAAGAATGTGTGGTAGCTCCAGCTAATAGAGTGGACTGTGGATATCCAACGATTACACGTGCAGAATGTTTACAAAGAAGATGCTGCTTTGATTCCAGTATTATTAATGCAAAATGGTGCTTCTATAATGCTTCAGAAGGTATGTGCCTTATTTAACCAAGATTGTTCTAGCCTATCTTCAGAAAACAGAAAACAGACACTAGGGTAGATAAGAAGCAAATAAATTATATGAAACATTAAATTATTATGACAAGTAGTGATGAGCAAAATGTTTCACAGCGTTGCACCTAAAAATTACAGACATAGACTTCAGTGGGTTAAAAAAAATTGTTGGGCTAGTGATAAGTTCAGATTCATAGAATTTACATTTTGCACGAGAGTCCCCTCCTTACTTGAGATTTTGAACGTGCTAGGTAGTATCAATGTTACATATTGAAACTATTTCACATTATCAACTAAGATAAACTGTCAGAACTTATCCGGTGTCTAACTCTGTACAACATTTTGTTGGTGAATTTTGTCTGCAGGTCCAATCAAGAAACTGGAATGCAGTGGAGACCCTTGGAAGAGATTAGACTGTGGATTCCCAGGAATAACAGAGAAGCAATGCAAGCTAAGGGGTTGCTGTTTTGATTCCAGTATTTCTGGCGTTAAATGGTGCTTCAGACGTGCAGGTATATTCCTCTGTTAAAGGCCTATTGGAAATATACTAGGGCTCATTTATCAACATGGGGGAAATTTAAACCTGGGCAGTAACCCATGACAACCAATAATTTTGGTTCACTGTTGTATCTACAGATGGCTTTCAGAAAGCTAATCACTGGTTGGTTGCTATAGGGTAATGCCTAGGTACAAATTTGCTCAGTGGTGATAAATCAACCTTACTGTATTGGGGTATGTGATAAAGCAACATTAAACTATATCACTATCACTCATTTTAAAAAAATAAATAAACGTATTGCAGAATTTGTCTTAACATAACAGTGGCAAAACAATTGTGCCTTATTAATGGAAAATTATACCTTCTTGAATATGTAACCAAAAGATCATTTATATTTAGTGATGGGCGAATTTATCCGCCAGGTGCAAATTTGCGGCAAATTTGTGCGATTCGCCCTCCAGCGAATTAATTTGCAAAACGCCTGGGAAAATTCGCCCGAAATAATTCGCCGGCGTCAAAAAAAATTTCGCCCGACGTTGGAAAAAAACGGACGCTGGCGTCAAAAACGAGCGCCGGCGTCAAAAACGAGACACCGGCGCCGTTTTGCAAATTTCGCCCATAACTATTTATATTATATGACCTATTTGTGACTAATACAGTACAGAGATGTTCCTCTGTGTTTATTGGGTCACATATGTATGCATGACCTTTTATTGTACTTTTATTGCCTTTTCACATCTTTTAGCTTCATCCACCATATTATAATGGTTTATCTGCTCCTACAGAGATCACCTGACAGCAAATAATGTAGGTTTAACTGTAACAGTAAGAAGTATAGAGCTCTGTCCATTCATTGGCTGATGCATGGTTTACTTGCAGTGCTGCCGAAGCCCCCCCACCCATTGTGTAGCCCCCCACATGAAAGTCTGCCTGCTGACTCTGCTTACTATGTTCAAGCTTTAAAAGGTATTAGTACTGATATTAACTGGCCCCTGCATTGTTTCACCTCAAATTCAGACAATGCACTCCTGCATTATTCACACATTTAATCCACCTGCATTGTTCACTCTTGTACAACCTCTATTGTTCACACCTCTAAAGCCATGTACTGTTCACACTTGAGACCCAGACTGAAACTGCCTACATTGTTAACCTGTTCACACCTTGTACAAAATGCTGATGTTCCCTGTAAGAAAAATACCTTAGCCATCAAAATGGTGCACAAGATAAAGTTGCTCTGCTTCCATATATGATCGATACAACTTGAGTAAAACATCAGTGGACCTGTTCAGCCTGCACTAATGAATTGCAATATAAATGCCTTTATGTACTTGTAATTCCACTGTATCTCTAACATGTAAAGTAGACATTATTGAGACCATGAGCATCAGGATTATGTGAGTGGTGCCATGCCCACTAGAAGAAGTATCTGTGCAGCAACACATACTATTCAGTGGATGCTTGCAGTGACATTGAACTTGTATTAGAAAACATGAATACAAGGGAAGGTATAGCTGCTCAACAGCATTTTCTAGGAAAAACCAATATCAATTGCAGGTGGACGTGATTAAAGTGAATTACAGGAGGCAAGCAGTCAAGATGAGTCATTTATGCTCACAAGGGCAGTGAGTGCAATCCCCATTCTTTCCCCAAAATGCAGTTTTTTTTCTCCAGACTTCCGCCATTGTTGCACTTGCCATGGAGCCTTCACCTGACACATTTGCTGCAACTCATCAAAATGAATGCCAATGTGCGTACACTTCTTTGCAAATTGAGCACAATACCACTGAAAGTCCTACAGGTCTTGTTCTTGACCATTTCTGATGTTCGGCATGAGAGTGATGTGTGTGTCAGATTCTTTAGACAAAAGTGTGCTCTGCATATTGATGCCAGGCATTGAGGCAATCTTAGAGCTACCACCAATTCCAGAGTTGGTTGTAGCTCCAGGCTTCCACTACAAGTGCAACTGCATTCAGTTGGAATGGAAGAAATTGAGACAGGAAGGATCTAGCGAGGCCAAGTGCAACTAATTGCAAGTGCAAAGAGCAAGTCTTCATGCAAGTTTAATGCATAGGGTTTTATGTGCAACTGACTGTGGAACAATTTGTACAAACACCTCTCCTTGCAGTCATATAGAATCCCTAATGAAGTTCCCCCAATGGGGCAAAACCAGTGGTAAAGCATTCATTAGGTCTGACATTAGCTTTATACCTACTTCACCATGTGTACCTATGTATGGTACATTATTATAACTTCAGCCACAGTAAACCTTCTAGAGCTTTGGCGTAGCTCATTATTATCTTTTTGGTCTATAAATCTGCCAGTATATTAAATTTTGTATTATGGTGATGTGTTGTATCTGCCATTGCAATCACCAGAGCATCTTCTCATCTCCTTCTTCAGTTCTTCTTCAGAGATGTAGCCCCAATGTAGTCAGTCTGTCTTCCATATTATGATCTTCTATTAACTTTGTCCCCTTCTTTTCAAGCAACTGTTTAACCAGGTACATTTTCATAAGCGATGGAATGCTGAGGTACTCTGACTACTGATATCCTCAAGTATTAATATTTTTTGTTTACAGTTTATTATTTTTATGAGATCTGTACATTTAAGCTATACTTATTTGTACTAATACTTTTTGAATGATTATAGTTATATCTACAACAACAACAACAACAACAACTCAAAGTAAGTATATACCTTATTGCTATTTTATATTACTTTAATTAATAGGGAACAGGTAGAGTATGTCAAAATATCTTGTCCCAAGATAGTAACCACCCTTAAAACTTCTTCCATCTGTAAAGGGGCAAAGGCAGAATATGATCACAAGGCTAGGACAGTACATCAAAGACAGCTGTATGTGAATTCCCTGAAGATTTAGTCAAGGCAGTACAGCATAATTCCAGACAGGAATACCTCACAAGTGGTCTGGATCCCACCCATTGGAGTGGTCATTGAGAATAACTTAAACTTGACACCCTGTCCACTGTGGTCCCTTCACTGTAGGCAATCTTATAGCCTAGGGTAGTTACTCTCTGTTACAATCCTTGATGGAGCACAAAGCTGCTCTATCTATCTTCCCTCACTGTCTTACTCTCCTAAAGAGTACAATACCAGATATAAATCCTGCCACTAGCTAGCCTCATTCATGGGGTTCCTGTTCCATGACTTAACACTAGAGGTTTGGGTCCCTCTAGGGCAAACTGGCTTTACTGGGCCTTGGTGTACCCAGGCTCAATGGGAATATCCAGATGGGTCAGACACAAAAAGCCAACCCACCCCTTTCCATACACTATATTAAAGTGTGGCAGGAAGTGGTCATAAAGCCTCTTGGCTAATAACTGGGATATGTAAATAATAACTAGATAAATGAGCATCTGCCCAGAAACTAGGGAGATAAGTAAATGTATGGATTTAAAGCAATAGGGATATTAGTAAACCTATGGGTCCCTGCACATTTTCGTATAGTTAAATCAATAGCACAGTCAAATCGGTCTGTGTAGAGGCAGGGTTTTTTTCTTCTCTTTTAGAGAAGATGTCAGAACAGGATGTATAAACAGAAGGTAAACCTTCAAGAGAGGTTGCAGCAAGTACATGGGGAGATTTCAAGCACAAAGGCTTACAGCAAGTACCCCAACCTAGCAGCTTGCCGGTGACCAAATCAATTTAAGGGGTTGTGTCCCTGTTACCCCAGAAGGCCTAGAATAAGAGGGGTGTGAGTGCAATGTATGATATAGAAGACCCACCCTAAGAGTGATTCCCCACAGAAAAAAGAAGTCCCTCAGACTGGGAAATACCAACCCATTCCCAAGGGAACTACCATCAATGGCCAACATTTTGACTGATGGGACAAAGGGTTTAGTGGGTATTCCATGCTTTAGCACAAAGCTGATATCTAGAAAGTTCCCAGCTGCCCCAGAATCTAGCGTGCTGGAATAAATAATTGAGAGTAAAATTGTTGGGGAATTGATACTACATGTTCCAAACAGGACTAACCAGACCTGCTTAGCTTCTGCTGTTTCTCTACCTCTTGGGACAAGTATTGTGGAGATGCCCTTTATACCCACAATAAAGACACATGCTATTATCTCTCCTACAGCCCTTCTCCTTTGGAGATAAGCCAACTAAAGCTTGCAAAAGGCTTGTTCAACTAGCTATGCAATACATACAATATGTTGTATTAATATTAACACTTTGTTCATGATTCTAGCCACAACAACTACAACGGCAACTAAAGGTAAGATTATACCAAATTAATTTCTATGTTCCCTAGATAATCACTTTACTTTACCTTATTGGACATTGAATCTTATGGGATTAAATATAAAATCTATAACTATCCTTCTATTTTACCGTTCCAAATCCAAAGCACAATTGTTTTTTTCATGAGGTCTGTTCCATTTTCCTATGATTTATATTTATCAACTCTTTTCTCATGATTTAGCCCCTACAGCTTAATCAACAACTCAAGATAAGCTTATACCTTATTCCTTTCTATGTGACCTGGGTGATAGTCGGTACCTTAAAAAATGTCACAAACATAATAGATTCATTATGTTAAAATGTTGATTTTTTTTTTTAATGACATGAAGAATGTGTGGTGGCTCCAGCTGACAGGGTTGACTGTGGATATCCAACGATTACCAAGGCTGAGTGTTTAACAAGTGGTTGCTGCTTTGATTCCAGTATCATAAATACAAAATGGTGCTTCTATAAAGCTTCAGAAGGTATGTGCGCTATTCACCACACTATTTAATATAAAAACAGGATATTTGCTTCAAAGAACAAATATTAGTAATAAAATAAAATGAAATAGTTATTACTATTGTGAATGACAAATTAATTTATCATAATGGAATTTACAATCTCTATGTGAGACTGGGCATTAATTGCAGACTTGGGTACATTGCTTTGTGGAAATTATATTACAGACATAATTTACCTGGTATCAAAATGATTTCTGTTATAGGTCCAATCAGAAAACTTGAATGCAGTGGTGACCCTGTAAAGAGAACAGACTGTGGGTTCTCAGGAATAACAGAGAAAGAATGCAAGCTAAAGGGTTGCTGTTTTGATTCAAGTATTTCTGGTGTTAAATGGTGCTATACGCGTGCAGGTACAGTCTATTATTTAAAGCATATTGTAGATATACTGGGGCTCAATGCAAGCAAAATTTACACCTTGTTAGTTACCCATGGAAGCCCATTAAAGTTTTATTTTTACTATTTTATCTGCAACTGACTTAATAAAAGCTAATCACTGATTGAAGTCTAGTTGCAAATTTGCTGAGTGTTAATAAATGAACCTCACTTTGCTGGGTTGTGGGTTAAATGCAAATTATACTAATCACTTGTTCATCTTGACTATAAACAAAGTATTGCAGGATTCTTCTTGGGGTAAGAGAAGGTATGCTTTCTATACCTTAAAACATAACCTGTAATTCATTACTTGGTCTTGGTGTATCCTTCTTCTCTATCTCACTAGTCCTTGGATCTTTATCTTCCTCTAAGTAATCAGGTTCTAAGCCTGAGTTTGCATGAGCCCCCTTGATCTGTCTTTTTGTCTATTCTCATATAGTGTCTGTGTCTAATTAGGAAAGAATTACAACTTGTTAGTTTGGAGTACATAGATATATTTACCCATTTTTGATTCTCCAGAATCTGTTATTTCTAATAATGGGTAGTTTTCTAGGGTAAACCTACTGTTAGTGGAATGTTTGGCCTTGAAATCAGAAGTATGTCATTTTGTGGAGCGGTGCTTTGGAAATTTGGTAGTATACTGTTTGTAGATTGTGATCTATATGTAAGTGAGAAATCTCCATAAAATGATATATATTTGGTATTGCCACATTCATGAGACATAGACCTTTCCAAATCAGGCATTATTAGAATTAGAAGCGGTAGGCCTCAACCAGAAAAAATTAGCCAACAATGTAGCAGTAGTAGCCACGGCAGCAGTAGCAGTATTGGAAGCAACATTATTAGAATTAGATTTATGCCTAAACCAAAGGAAATTTGCCAACACTGTGGCAGTAGTAGCAACAGCAGCAGCACCAGTAGTAGAAGTAACACTAATAGAATTAGAAGAGGTAGGCCTCAACCAGAGGAAATTTGCCAACTATATGTCTGTAGTAACAATAGCAGCAGAAGCAGTGTTGGAAGCAACATTATCAGAATTAGAATTAGAAAAGGTAGGCCTCAACCAGAAGAAATGAACCAACTATGCAGCAGTAATAAAAGTAAAATTATTAGGAGCCTTGACAGACTCCAACCAGAAGAAATTTGCCAACCATGTGGCAGAATTAGAAGCAACATTTTTAGAAACCTTGGTAGGCCTCAACTATAAGAAATTTGCCAAGGAGCGCTTTACAAATAAAAATATACATATATACATACAACTATGCGGCAGTATTAGAAGCAACATTATTATTAGCCTAGATAGGCCCCAACCAGAAAAACATTTGCTGACAATGCAGTAGTATTATGAGTAACAGCAGTAAGAGCCTTGATAGGCCTCTACCAGAAAAACATTTGTTGACAATGCAGCAGTAGTACTAATGGTAGCAGCAGTAGCTGCAGAAGCAGACATAACAGCCAGAAGGGGAATAGGCAAAACTATTGAGGAGGAGTCTATGAGAGGAAAGTATAGGCAGCATTGGAGATAGGAGGGTACATCTGTGAGGAGGAGAGGAGGCTAATTTCTGATGTCTAGGCACTTGGATATCCACACTTATCCATGCCTTATTCATTTTTATAAATTTTAGCATGTACATGCTACCAGTGGATAACCGTGTCTGCTTCTCAGTGAACACCCCACCAGCAGGGATGGAGACACCCTATGACAGGATACTGGCAGGGGGGCAAGCTAGCACCTCCACAGTGCTAGTTCTGGCTACTGGTTGAGCCTCAACACCCAGAAATGCATGGGGTCACCATTAGTGCATATGGTTTTCTGCACACTGACAAACCCCATGTAGTCAGCTACCATATGCTCCAGTCACTGTTAGTGGTGACTTTGTGTGCTGACTGGACCTGCTGCCTGATGAGGCTTCAAAAAGATCTTCTACACACAAAAGAAATCACTCCCTTTGTTGCTGCTGCTGCTGCTAGGCCCCCATGTTGCTGTTTTAGCCTATGGCAGACCTCTTAGTACCTATATGGAGTCAAATGGTGGACTTTAAAAAATCAAAGTTTTTTTTTTAAAAAAAAATACTTCAAATCGAATTCAATCTTACTTTGATTCGCATGATCCAATACAGCCTATTCACCTGCAATAAAAACTTTGATTTCTTAAATAAAATTTTAGTTTAGTCTAATTTATTCATATTTCAAAGTTATGGGAGTTCAAAAAAAAAACTCTCATTACTTAAAAATTCGACCCTTGATGCACCTGCCCCTTGAGCTGGTTATTTATCAATGGTCAGGTTTGTAAATCGGAACTATTTCCAGGGTCGAGTTGTGATAAATGTCACAATTAAATTCAAATTAGACTTGGTGATTTCAAATTCAAATTTAGGAATTTTGACCCCCTAAAAAAATTAAAAAATCGAATTGAAATTAACCACTCAAAACTTTGTAAATATGCCCCTAAATGTTTGATCTTTAGTGATTTTTTTTTTCATGAGGTCTGTTCCAATTAAAAACAAATAATTGGTATCAATATTTTACTCATAATTTCAGCTCCAACAATAGCAGCAGCCGCAGATCAGTCAATTACTTATATTTTTTCCAGTTTTGCTAAAGTGATCTATTAGTAGAGCTCATTGGTTTTTGTTGCAATAATCAAACTTGAGATCTGAAATATAGTAGACTTAAAGGACCAGTAACATCAAAATTTTTTTTACAAAATTCGTTAGTATACATCGAAAAAAAACACCAACACAAATTAAACTTTAAAATAGCAAAGCCTTTATTAAGAAATAACTTACTGAAACTCCACTTCCGGTCCTCTTCAGAAAAGGCGACACGGCGACCATCCATCCTGCGGCGCTTGATTTCTTCTCCTGGCTATTGTAGTGACAGCATGTGATGGAGTCCGATTTACAGCTTTGCTGCCCGAACTGGTGCTTTTTGACTCAATGGACACGCTGCCCTCCTCTCCTTTGCTACACATCTTGCGGACTCGGGCAGGCGAATCGCTTCTCCCCGGTGTGGGTTTGCAGGATCCTCTGCAGCTCGTCCCAGTGTGTGAATCTGTTGCCCGCAGAAAAGCCAGTTGCAGACAAGGGTTGCTTCCTGGTGTAGCAGCGCAGGTGCACTTTTAGATGCGACTGAAGTGTCCCAGTCCTGCTGCACTATAGTCCGTGCCAGTTGGGAGTGGAGGGAGCCCTGCAGAGCACGGGTGTAGAAGAAGCCGGCTCCAGTCAGTTCCTCAGGGCTCCCCAGGCCAGGTGTGGAAGGAGCCCAGACGGACCTGTTGCACAGACATCTCGGGGTACACTGGCTTGCTGGTGCAGTCCGGTTCTTCCCTAGAAAGCTGCCCCAATACCTGTCCATACCTGTGGCCTGGTGCCCCATTGCTGTTGGAGGAAAGGGCAGGAGGGAAAGAACTTGCGGTGTCCGGACTGTCCCCCGGCTACCAGATCCTCCGGATCCCCCCACAGGAGAAAAACTGAACTTTGTCCCCGAGCCCCAGGTAATAGAACCCTGAACAGGCCAGTTCCACAGGGGAGTGGTGGGGGCAAGAGTGGGGCCAAGCCATAAAAGTCCACTGCCTCTCTGTCTCGCTCCTCATGCTGGGACACACCATCCCCGGCGCCCCCCATCCGCTCAGCGGCTTCTCCCTATAGCCAGCAATTCTCAGAGTTTTTTGCGTGTCCCAGCAGTCGCATCTAAAAGTGCACCTGCGCTGCTACACCGGGAAGCGGCCCTTGTCTGCAACTGGCTTTTCTGCGGGCAACAGATTCACACACTGGGACGAGCTGCAGAGGATCCTGCAAATTCACACCGGGGAGAAGCGATTCGCCTGCCCATATCCGCATGATGTGTAGCAAAGGAGAGGAGGGCAGCGCGTCCATTGAGTCACCGAAAGTTGCCAAATAAAGAACCATTCAAAAGCACCAGTCCGGCCGGCAAAGCTGTAAATCGGACTCCTTCACATGCTGTCACTACAATAGCCAGGAGAAGAAATCAAGCGTCGCAGGATGGATGGTCGCCGTGTCGCCTTTTCTGAAGAGGACCGGAAGTGGAGTTTCGGTAAGTTATTTCTTAATAAAGGCTTTGCTATTTTAAAGTTTAATTTGTGTTGGTGTTTTTTTTCAATGTATACTAAAGAATTTTGTAAAAAAAAAATTTGATGTTACTGGTCCTTTAAGGGCCTTTTAATTTAATTTATAAAATCAGATTTGAGGTGAACATTTATTTCTACTCGGACATGTTTAGCACTATGACTTAATAGACTCAAAATTTTCCATACATTGAAATGCTTGTTCTGAAGAGTTTATATTTTCTTGAGGTAATTTTCAATTGAACGCCAATAATTTGTATCATTATTTTACACATCATTTTAGCTCCAACAACTGCAGTATCCAAAGGTAAGATGATTACTTCTATTTTCTAATAGTGGCTAGCTTATCAGTACATTTGGGGGCATTTCTATCAAGGGTCGAGGTGAAATTTTAGGTAAATAAATTCAAAATTGGAGCTATCTTTGTGTACTTGGACTAGAGAATAGTCAAATGTTGATTTGAATTAGATACAAAATTGAAAATGCGAATATTGAAGTTTATTATGTACTGTCTCTAAAAATGTTGACATTGAGCATTCACCATCTAAAACCTGCTGAATTGCAGTTTTAGCCTATGGGGGATCTCCTAGGACCTATATGGAGTCAAATGGTGGACTGCAATAAAAACTTTGATTTCTTAAATAAAATTTTAGTTTGGTCTAATTTATTCATATTTCAAAGTTATGGGAGTTCAAAAAAAACTCTCATTACTTAAAAATTTGACCCTTGATGCACCTGCCCCTTGAGCTGGTTATTTATCAAGGGTCAGGTTTTTAAATCGGAACTGTTTCCAGGGTCGAGTTGTGATAAATGTCACAATCAAATTCAAATTAGACTTGGTGATTTCAAATTCAGGAATTTTGACCCCATAAAAAAACTTAAAAATTAGAATTGAAATTTACCGCTCAAAACTTTGTAAATATGCCCCTAAAGTTTGATCTTTAGTGATGTTTTTTATGAGGTCTGTTCCAATTAAAAACAAATAATTGGTATCAATATTTTACTCATAATTTCAGCTCCAACAATAGCAGCAGCCACAGATCAGTCAATTAATTATATTTTTTCCAGTTTTGCTAAAGTGATCTCTTAGTAGAACTCATTGGTTTTTGTTGCAATAATCAAACTTGAGATCTGAAATATAGTAGACTTAGGGGCCTTTTAATTTAATTTATAAAATCAGATTTGAGGTGAACATTTATTTCTACTCGGACATGTTTAGCACTATGACTTAATAGACTCAAAATTTTCCATACATTGAAATGCTGGTTCTGAAGAGTTTATATTTTCTTGAGGTCATATTCAATTGAACACCAATAATTTGTATCATTATTTTACACATCATTTTAGCTCCAACAACTGCAGCTTCCAAAGGTAAGATGATTACTTCTATTTTCTAATAGTTGCTAGCTTATCAGTACATTTGGGGGCAGTTCTATCTATGGTCGAGGTGTAATTTGAAGTAAATTAATTCAAAATCTGAGCTATATTTGTGTACTTGGACTAGAGAATAGTCAAATGTTGATTCGAATTAGATACAAAATTGAAAATGTGAATATTCAAATTTATTATGTACTGTCTCTAAAAATGTTGACATCAACCATTCACCATCTAAAACCTGCTGAATTGCTGTTTTAGCCTATGAGGGATCTCCTAGGACCTATATGGAGTCAAAATAGTGGAGTTTAAAAAAAAAAATACTTCAAATCGAATTCAATCTTACTTTGAACAGCATAATCCAATACAGCCTATTCACCTGCAATAAAAACTTTGATTACTTAAATAAAATTTTAGTTTGGTCTAATTTATTCATATTTCAAAGTAATGGGAGTTCAAAAAAAACTCTCATTACTTAAAAATTCGACCCTTGATGCACCTGCCCCTTAAGCTGGTTATTTATCAAGGGTCAGGTTTTTAAATCGGAACTGTTTCCAGGGTTGAGTTGTGATAAATGTCACAATCAAATTCAAATTAGACTTTGAGACTTCAAATTCAAATTTAGGAATTTTGACCCCCTAAAAAACCTTAAATTAACGTTTACCACTTAAAACTTTATAAAGATGCCCCTAAATGTTTGATCTTTAGTGATTTTTTTTTCATGAGGTCTGTTCCAATTAAAAACAAATAATTGGTATCAATATTTTACTCATAATTTCATCTCCAACAATAGCAGCAGCCACAGATCAGTCAATTAATTATATTTTTTCCAGTTTTGCTAAAGTGATCTCTTAGTAGAACTCATTGGTTTTTGTTGCAATAATCAAACTTGAGATCTGAAATATAGTAGACTTAAGGGCCTTTTAATTTAATTTATGAAATCAGATTTGAGGTGAACATTTATTTCTACTCGGACATGTTTAGCACTATGACTTAATAGACTCAAAATTTTCCATACATTCAAATGCTTGTTCTGAAGAGTTTATATTTTCTTGAGGTCATATTCAATTCAACACCAATAATTTGTATCATTATTTTACACATCATTTTAGCTCCAACAACTGCAGCATCCGAAGGTAAGATGATTACTTCTATTTTCTAATAGTGGCTAGCTTATCAGTACATTTGGGGGCAGTTCTATCTATGGTCGAGGTGTAATTTGAAGTAAATTAATTCAAAATCTGAGTTATATTTGTGTACTTGGACTAGAGAATAGTCAAATGTTGATTCGAATTAGATACAAAATTGAAAATGCGAATATTCAAATTTATTATGTACTGTCTCTAAAAACGTTGACATCAACCATTCACCATCTAAAACCTGCTGAATTGCTGTTTTAGACTATGGGGGATCTCCTAGGACCTATATGGAGTCAAAATAGTGGAGTTTAAAAAAAAATCAAAGTTTAAAAAAAAAATACTTCAAATCGAATTCAATCTTACTTTGAACAGCATAATCCAATACAGCCTATTCACCTGCAATAAAAACTTTGATTACTTAAATAAAATTTTAGTTTGGTCTAATTTATTCATATTTCAAAGTAATGGGAGTTCAAAAAAAACTCTCATTACTTAAAAATTCGACCCTTGATGCACCTGCCCCTTGAGCTGGTTATTTATCAAGGGTCAGGTTTTTAAATCAGAACTGTTTCCAGGGTTGAGTTGTGATAAATGTCACAATCAAATTCAAATTAGACTTTGAGACCTCAAATTCAAATTTAGGAATTTTGACCCCCTAAAAAAACTTAAATTAACGTTTACCACTTAAAACTTTGTAAAGATGCCCCTAAAAGTTTGATCTTTAGTGATTTTTTTTTTTCATGAGGTCTGTTCCAATTAAAAAAAAATAATTGGTATCTATATTTTATTCATAATTTCAGCTCCAACAATAGCAGCAGATCAGTCGATTAGTTATATTTTTCCAGCTTTATTAAAGTGATCTCTTAGTAGAGCTCATTGCTTTCTGTTGCAGTTATCAAACTTGGGATCTGAAATAAAGTAGACTTAAGGGCCTTTTAATTTAATTTATGAAATCAGATTTGAGGTGAACATTTATTTCTACTCGGACATGTTTAGCACTATGACTTAATAGACTCAAAATTTTCCATACATTCAAATGCTTGTTCTGAAGAGTTTATATTTTCTTGAGGTCATATTCAATTCAACACCAATAATTTGTATCATTATTTTACACATCATTTTAGCTCCAACAACTGCAGCATCCAAAGGTAAGATGATTACTTCTATTTTCTAATAGTGGCTAGCTTAGCAGTACATTTGGGGGCAGTTCTATCTATGGTCGAGGTGTAATTTGAAATAAATTAATTCAAAATCGGAGCTATATTTGTGTACTTGGACTAGAGAATAGTCAAATGTTGATTCGAATTAGATACAAAATTGATAATGCGAATATTGAAATTTATTATGTACTATCTCTAAAACCGTTGACATCGACCATTTACCATCTAAAACCTGCTGAATTGCTGTTTTAACCTATGGGTGATCTCCTAGGACCCATACGGAGTCAAATGGTGGACTATCAACGTTTAAAAAAAACAAAAAACTTCAAATGGAATTCAATCTTACTTTGATTCGCATGATCCAATACAGCGTATTCACCTGCAATAAAAACTTTGATTTCTTAAATAAAATTTTAGTTTGGTCTAAGTTATTCATATTTCAAAGTTATGGGAGTTCAAAAAAACCTCTCATTACTTAAAAATTTGACCCTTGATGCACCTGCCCTTTGAGCTGGTTATTTATCAAGGGTCAGGTTTTTAAATCGGAACTGTTTCCAGGGTCGAGTTGTGATAAATGTCACAATCAAATTCAAAGTAGACTTGGCAATTTCAAATTCAAATTTAGGAATTTTGAGACCCCCCTAAAAAAATTAAAATTCGAATTGAAATTTACCGCTCAGAACTTTGTAAACATACCCCTAAATGTTTGATCTCTAGTGATTTTTTTTCATGAGGTCTTTTCCAATTAAAAACAAATAATTGATATCTATATTTTACTCATAATTTAAGCTCCAACAATAGCAGCAGCCGCAGATCAGTCGATTAGTTATATTTTTCCAGCTTTGCTAAAGTGATCTCTTAGTAGAGCTCATTGCTTTCTGTTGCAGTTATCGCAATTGGGATCTGAAATATAGTAGAATTAAGGGCCTTTTAATTTAATTTATGAAATCAGATTTGAGGTGAACATTTATTTCTGCTCGGACATGTTTAGCACTAGGACTTAATAGACTCAAAATGTTCCATACATTCAAATGCTTGTTCTGAAGCATTTTAAAATTCTTGAGGACTTTTCCATTTGAACACCCATAATTTATATCCTTATGTTAAGTTTTGAAACCTATGATCTGAAATATAATACACTTGAGGGCCTTTTAATTTAATGTATGAAATCAGATTAAAGGGCATGTAAAGTCTAAAATAGAATAAGGCTAGAAATGCTGTATTTTGTATACTAAATATAAACATGAACTTACTGCACCACAAGCCTAATCAAACAAATAATTTATGCTTTCAAAGTTGGCTATAGGGGGTCAACATCTTGTAACTTTGTTAAACATCTTTGCAAGACTAAGACTGTGCACATGCTCAGTGTGGTCTGGGCTGCTTAGGGATCGTCATAAACAAAGCTGCTTGAGTTCTGCATGGCTGGGAAACAAGGCGGGAGCTCCCCCTGCTGTTCATAAGTATGATTGTTTCCCTGGTCAGCAGTTAGGGACCATCTGGCAATTCCTATCCACAGCAGTAAATGAAGGGAGAATTTCACTGCATACAGTCAGGTTTCTTATAAAAATGGTACACATTTTTTAATAAAAGTATATTGGAGATAGGTTTCTTTTTAATTAAAGAAAGTAAAAATGGGATTTTATTTTTTTGCCTTTACATGCCCTTTAAAGGTAAACACTTATTTGTACTTCGGTATGTTTAGCACTAGGAATTAATCGACTCTAATTTTTCCATACTTTAAAAAGTTTGTTCTGAAGAGTTTATATTTTCTTGAGGTCATTTTCAATGGAACGCCAATAATTTGTATCATTATTTTACACATCATATTAGCTCCAACAACTGCAGCATCCGAAGGTAAGATGATTACTTCTATTTTGTAATAGTGGCAAGCTTATCAGTACATTGGGGGGCAGTTCTATCAAGTGTCGAGGTAAATAAATTTGAAGTAAATAAATTCAAAATTTAAGCTATCTTTGCGTACTTGTTTGATATTTAGTGATTTTTTTTTCATGAGGTCTGTTCCAATTAAAAACAAATAATTTGTATCTATATTTTACTCATAATTTCAGCTCCAAAAATAGCAGCAGCCGCAGATCAGACGATTAGTTATATTTTTCCAGCTTTGCTAAAGTGATCTCTTAGTAGAGCTCATTGCTTTCTGTTGCAGTTATCACAATTGGGATCTGAAATATAGTAGAATTAAGGGCCTTTAAATTTAATTTATGAAATCAGATTTGAGGTGAACATTTATTTCTACTCGGACATGTTTAGCACTAGGACTTAATAGACTCAAAATTTTCCATACATTCAAATGCTTGTTCTGAAGCATTTTTAAATTCTTGAGGACTTTTCCATTTGAACACCCATAATTTATATCCTTATGTTAAGTTTTGAAACCTGTGATCTGAAATATAATACACTTGAGGGCCTTTTAATTTAATGTATGAAATCAGATTTAAGGTAAACACTTATTTGTACTTGGGTATGTTTAGCACTAGGAATTAATCGACTCTAATTTTTCCATACTTTAAAAAGTTTGTTCTGAAGAGTTTATATTTTCTTGAGGTCATTTTCAATGGAACGCCAATAATTTGTATCATTATTTTGCACATCATTTTAGCTCCAACAACTGCAGCATCCGAAGGTAAGATGATTACTTCTATTTTCTAATAGTGGCTAGCTTATCAGTACATTTGGGGGCAGTTCTATCAAGGGTCGAGGTGTAATTGGAAGTAAATAAATTCAAAATTTGAGCTATCTTTGTGTACTTGGACTAGAGAATAGTCAAATGTTGATTCAAATTAGATACAAAATTGAAAATGCGAATATTGAAATTTATTATGTACTGTCTCTAAAAACGTTGACATCAACCATTCAAATGGTGGACTTTAAAAAAATCAACATTTTTTTAAAATAAAAAATACTTCAAATCAAATTCAATCTTACTTTGATTCGCATGATTCAATACTGCCTATTCACCTGCAATAAAAACTTTGATTTCTTAAATAAAATTTTAGTTTGGTCTAATTAATTCATATTTTAAAGTCATGGGAGTTCAAAAAAAAAACTCTGATTACTTAAAAATTCGACCCTTGGTACATCTGACCCTTGAGCTGGTTATTTATCAAGGGTCAGGTTTTTAAATCGGAACTGTTTCCATGGTCGAGTTGTGATAAATGTCACAATCAAATTCAAATTAGACTTGGCAATTTCAAATTTAGGAATTTTGACCCCCCCCCCTAAAAAAATTAAAATTCGAATTGAAATTTACCACTCAAAACTTTGTAAATATGCCCCTAAATGTTTGATCTTTAGTGATTTTTTTTCATGAGGTCTTCTCCAATTAAAAACAAATAATTTGATATCTATATTTTATTCATAATTTAAGCTCCAACAATAGCAGCAGCCGCAGATCAGTCGATTAGTTATATTTTTCCAGCTTTGCTAAAGAGATCGCTTAGTAGAGCTCAATGCTTTCTGTTGCAATTATCAAATTTGAGATCTGAAATATAGTAGACTTAAGACCTTTTAATTTAATTTATGAAATCAGATTTGAGCTGAACATTTATTTCTACTCGGACATGTTTAGCTCTAGGACTTTATAGACTCTAATTTTTCCATACTTTAAAAAGTTTGCTCTGAAGAGTTTATATTTTCTTGAGGTCATTTTCAAATGAATGCCAATAATTTGTATCATTATTTTACACATCATTTTAGCTCCAACAACTGCAGCATCCGAAGGTAAGATGATTACTTCTATTTTCTAATAGTGGCTAGCTTATCAGTACATTTGGGGGCAGTTCTATCAAGGGTCGAGGTATAATTTGAAGTAAATAAATTCAAAATTTGAGCTATCTTTGTGTACTTGGACTAGAGAAGAGTCAAATGTTGATTCGAATTAGATACAAAATTGAAAATGCGAATATTGAAATTTATTATGTACTGTCTCTAAAAACATTGACATCAACCATTCAAATGGTGGACTTTAAAAAAAATCAACGTTTAAAAAAAAAAAAAAATACTTCAAATCGAATTCAATCTTACTTTGATTCGCATGATCCAATACAGCCTATTCACCTGCAATAAAAACTTTGATTTCTTAAATAAAATTTTAGTTTGGTCTAATTTAATCATATTTCAAAGTTATGGGAGTTCAAAAAAAAACTCTGATTACTTAAAAATTCGACCCTTGGTACATCTGACCCTTGAGCTGGTTATTTATCAAGGGTCAGGTTTTTAAATCGGAACTGTTTCCAGGGTCGACTTGTGATAAATGTCACAATCAAATTCAAATTAGACTTGGCAATTTCAAATTCAAATTTAGGAATTGTGACCCCCCCTAAAAAAATTAAAATTCGAATTGAAATTTACCACTCAAAACTTTTTAAATATGCCCCTAAATGTTTGATCTCTAGTGATTTTTTTTCATGAGGTCTTTTCCAATTAAAAACAAATAATTGATATCTATATTTTACTCATAATTTAAGCTCCAACAATAGCAGCAGCCGCAGATCAGTCGATTAGTTATATTTTTCCAGCTTTGCTAAAGAGATCGCTTAGTAGAGCTCATTGCTTTCTGTTGCAGTTATCGAACTTGGGATCTGATATATAGTAGACTTAAGGGCCTCTTAATTTAATTTATGAAATCAGATTTGAGCTGAACATTTATTTCTACTCGGACATGTTTAGCACTAGGACTTCATAGACTCTAATTTTTCCATACTGAGGGCCTTTTAATTTAATGTATGAAATCAGATTTAAGGTAAACACTTATTCGTACTTCGGTATGTTTAGCACTAGGAATTAATTGACTCTAATTTTTCCATACTTTAAAAAGTTTGTTCTGAAGAGTTTTATTTTCTTGAGGTCATTTTCAATGGAACACCAATAATTTGTATCATTATTTTACACATCATTTTAGCTCCAACAACTGCAGCATCCGAAAGTGAGATGATTACTTCTATTTTCTAATAGTGGCTAGCTTATCAGTACATTTGGGGGCAGTTCTATCAAGTGCTGAGGTGTAATTTGAAGTAAATAAATTCAAAATTTGAGCTATCTTTGCGTACTTGTTTGATCTTTAGTGATTTTTTTTTTCATGAGGTCTGTTCCAATTAAAAACAAATAATTGGTATCTATATTATACTCATAATTTCAGCTCCAACAATAGCAGCAGCCGCAGATCAGTTGATTAGTTATATTTTTCCAGCTTTGCTAAAGAGATCGCTTAGCAGAGCTCATTGCTTTCTGTTGCAGTTATCGAACGTGGGATCTGAAATATAGTAGACTTAAGGGCCTCTTTATTTAATTTATGAAATCAGATTTGAGCTGAACATTTATTTCTACTCGGACATGTTTAGCACTAGGACTTAATAGACTCAAAATTTTCCATACATTCAAATGCTTGTTCTGAAGCATTTTTAAATTCTTGAGGACTTTTCCATTTGAACACCCATAATTTATATCCTTATTGTAAGTTTTGAAACCTGTGATCTGAAATATAATACACTTGAGGGCCTTTTAATTTAATGTATGAAATCAGATTTAAGGTAAACACTTATTTGTACTTGGGTATGTTTAGCACTAGGAATTAATCGACTCTAATTTTTCCATACTTTAAAAAGTTTGTTCTGAAGAGTTTATATTTTCTTGAGGTCATTTTCAATGGAATACCAATAATTTTTATCATTTTTTTACACATCATATTAGCTCCAACAACTGCAGCATCCGAAGGTAAGATGATTACTTCTATTTTCTAATAGTGGCTAGCTTATCAGTACATTTGGGGGCAGTTCTATCAAGTGCTGAGGTGTAATTTGAAGTAAATAAATTCAAAATTTTAGCTATCTTTGCGTACTTGTTTGATTTTTAGTGATTTTTTTTTCATGAGGTCTGTTCCAATTAAAAACAAATAATTGGTATCTATATTTTACTCATAATTTCAGCTCCAACAATAGCAGCAGCCGCAGATCAGACGATTAGTTATATTTTTCCAGCTTTGCTAAAGAGATCTCTTAGCAGAGCTTATTGCTTTCTGTTGCAGTTATCGAACTTGGGATATGAAATATAGTAGACTTAAGGGCCTTTTAATTTAATTTATGAAATCAGATTTGAGGTGAACATTTATTTCTACTCGGACATATTTAGCACTTGGACTTAATAGACTCTAATTTTTCCATACGTTAAAATGTTTGTTCTGAAGAGTTTATATTATCTTGAGGTCATTTTCAATGGAACGCCAATAATTTGTATCATTATTTTACACATCATTTTAGCTCCAACAACTGCAGCATCCGAAGGTAAGATGATTACTTCTATTTTCTAATAGTGGCTAGCTTATCAGTACATTTGGGGGCAGTTCTATCAAGGGCCGAGGTGTAATTTGAAGTAAATAAATTCAAAATTTGAGCTATCTTTGCGTACTTGTTTGATTTTTAGTAATTTTTTTTTCATGAGGTCTGTTCCAATTAAAAACAAATAATTGGTATCTATATTTTACTCATAATTTCAGCTCCAACAATAGCAGCAGCTGCAGATCAGTCAATTAGTTATATTTTTCCAGCTTTGCTAAAGAGATCTCTTAGCAGAGCTCATTGCTTTCTGTTGCAGTTATCGAACTTGGGATATGAAATATAGTAGACTTAAGGGCCTTTTAATTTAATTTATGAAATCAGATTTGAGGTGAACATTTATTTCTCCTCGGACATGTTTAGCACTAGGACTTAATAGACTCAAAATTTTCCATACATTCAAATGCTTGTTCTGAAGCATTTTTTAATTTTTGAGGACTTTTCCATTTGAACACCCATAATTTATATCCTTATGTTTAGTTTTGAAACCTGTGATCTGAAATATAATACTGTACACTTGAGGGCCTTTTAATTTAATGTATGAAATCAGATTTAAGGTAAACACTTATTCGTACTTCGGTATGTTTAGCACTAGGAATTAATTGACTCTAATTTTTCCATACTTTAAAAAGTTTGTTCTGAAGAGTTTATATTTTCTTGAGGTCATTTTCAATGGAACACCAATAATTTGTATCATTATTTTACACATCATTTTAGCTCCAACAACTGCAGCATCCGAAGGTAAGATGATTACTTCTATTTTCTAATAGTGGCTAGCTTATCAGTACATTTGGGGGCAGTTCTATCAAGGGTCGAGGTGTAATTTGAAGTAAATAAATTCAAAATTTGAGCTATCTTTGCGTACTTAGACTAGAGAATAGTCAAATGTTGATTCGAATTAGATACAAAATTGATAATGCGAATATTGAAATTTATTATGTACTATCTCTAAAAACGTTGACATCGACCATTCACCATGTAAAACCTGCTGAATTGATGTTTTAGCCTATGGTTGATCTCCTAGGACCCATACGGAGTCAAAATGGTTTAGTTTAAAAAAAAAATCAAAGTTTAAAAAAAAAAAAAAAGAAAAATACTTCAAATCGAATTCAATTTTACTTTGATTCAAAAGATCCAATACAACCTATTCATCTGCAATACAAATTTGATTTCTTAAATAAAATTTTAGTTTGGTTTAATTAATTCATATTTCAAAGTTATGGGAGTTCAAAAAAAAACTCTGATTACTTAAAAATTCGACCCTTGGTACATCTGAACCATGAGCTGGTTATTTATCAAGGGTCAGGTTTTTAAATTGGAACTGTTTCCAGGGTCGAGTTGTGATAAATGTCACAATCAAATTCAAATTAGACTTGGCAATTTCAAATTCAAATTTAGGCATTTTGACCCCCCCTAAAAAAATTCAAATTCAAATTGAAATTTACCACTCAAAACTTTTTAAATATGCCCCTCAATGTTTGATCTCTAGTGATTTTTTTTCATGAGGTCTTTTCCAATTAAAAACAAATAATTGATATCTATATTTTACTCATAATTTCAGCTCCAACAATAGCAGCAGCCGCAGATCAGTCGATTAGTTATATTTTTCCAGCTTTGCTAAAGAGATCTCTTAGCAGAGCTCATTGCTTTCTGTTGCAGTTATCGAACTTGGGATATGAAATATAGTAGACTTAAGGGCCTTTTAATTTAATTTATGAAATCAGATTTGAGGTGAACATTTATTTCTCCTCGGACATGTTTAGCACTAGGACTTAATAGACTCAAAATTTTCCATACATTCAAATGCTTGTTCTGAAGCATTTTTAAATTTTTGAGGACTTTTCCATTTGAACACCCATAATTTATATCCTTATGTTTAGTTTTAAAACCTGTGATATGAAATATAATACTGTACACTTGAGGGCCTTTTAATTTAATGTATGAAATCAGATTTAAGGTAAACACTTATTCGTACTTCGGTATGTTTAGCACTAGGAATTAATTGACTCTAATTTTTCCATACTTTAAAAAGTTTGTTCTGAAGAGTTTATATTTTCTTGAGGTCATTTTCAATGGAACACCAATAATTTGTATCATTATTTTACACATCATATTAGCTCCAACAACTGCAGCAACCGAAGGTAAGATGATTACTTCTATTTTCTAATAGTGGCTAGCTTATCAGTACATTTGGGGGCAGTTCTATCAAGGGCCGAGGTGTAATTTGAAGTAAATAAATTCAAAATTTGAGCTATCTTTGCGTACTTGTTTGATTTTTAGTGATTTTTTTTCATGAGGTCTGTTCCAATTAATAACAAATAATTGGTATCTATATTTTACTCATAATTTCAGCTCCAACAATAGCAGCAGCCGCAGATCAGTTGATTAGTTATATTTTTTCAGCTTTGCTAAAGAGATCGCTTAGCAGAGCTCATTGCTTTCTGTTGCAGTTATCGAACTTGGGATATGAAATATAGTAGACTTAAGGGCCTTTTAATTTAATTTATGAAATCAGATTTGAGGTGAACATTTATTTCTACTCGGACATGTTTAGCACTAGGACTTAATAGACTCAAAATTTTCCATACATTCAAATGCTTGTTCTGAAGCATTTTTAAATTCTTGAGGACTTTTCCATTTGAACACCCATAATTTATATCCTTATTGTAAGTTTTGAAACCTGTGATCTGAAATATAATACACTTGAGGGCCTTTTAATTTAATGTATGAAATCAGATTTAAGGTAAACACTTATTTGTACTTGGGTATGTTTAGCACTAGGAATTAATCGACTCTAATTTTTCCATACTTTAAAAAGTTTGTTCTGAAGAGTTTATATTTTCTTGAGGTCATTTTCAATGGAACACCAATAATTTGTATCATTATTTTACACATCATATTAGCTCCAACAACTGCAGCAACCGAAGGTAAGATGATTACTTCTATTTTCTAATAGTGGCTAGCTTATCAGTACATTTGGGGGCAGTTCTATCAAGGGCCGAGGTGTAATTTGAAGTAAATAAATTCAAAATTTGAGCTATCTTTGCGTACTTGTTTGATTTTTAGTGATTTTTTTTTCATGAGGTCTGTTCCAATTAAAAACAAATAATTGGTATCTATATTTTACTCATAATTTCAGCTCCAACAATAGCAGCAGCCGCAGATCAGTCGATTAGTTATATTTTTCCAGCTTTGCTAAAGAGATCTCTTAGCAGAGCTCATTGCTTTCTGTTGCAGTTATCGAACTTGGGATATGAAATATAGTAGACTTAAGGGCCTTTTAATTTAATTTATGAAATCAGATTTGAGGTGAACATTTATTTCTCCTCGGACATGTTTAGCACTAGGACTTAATAGACTCAAAATTTTCCATACATTCAAATGCTTGTTCTGAAGCATTTTTAAATTTTTGAGGACTTTTCCATTTGAACACCCATAATTTATATCCTTATGTTTAGTTTTGAAACCTGTGATCTGAAATATAATACTGTACACTTGAGGGCCTTTTAATTTAATGTATGAAATCAGATTTAAGGTAAACACTTATTCGTACTTCGGTATGTTTAGCACTAGGAATTAATTGACTCTAATTTTTCCATACTTTAAAAAGTTTGTTCTGAAGAGTTTATATTTTCTTGAGGTCATTTTCAATGGAACACCAATAATTTGTATCATTATTTTACACATCATATTAGCTCCAACAACTGCAGCAACCGAAGGTAAGATGATTACTTCTATTTTCTAATAGTGGCTAGCTTATCAGTACATTTGGGGGCAGTTCTATCAAGGGCCGAGGTGTAATTTGAAGTAAATAAATTCAAAATTTGAGCTATCTTTGCGTACTTGTTTGATTTTTAGTGATTTTTTTTCATGAGGTCTGTTCCAATTAATAACAAATAATTGGTATCTATATTTTACTCATAATTTCAGCTCCAACAATAGCAGCAGCCGCAGATCAGTCGATTAGTTAAATTTTTCCAGCTTTGCTAAAGAGATCGCTTAGCAGAGCTCATTGCTTTCTGTTGCAGTTATCGAACTTGGGATATGAAATATAGTAGACTTAAGGGCCTTTTAATTTAATTTATGAAATCAGATTTGAGGTGAACATTTATTTCTACTCGGACATGTTTAGCACTAGGACTTAATAGACTCAAAATTTTCCATACATTCAAATGCTTGTTCTGAAGCATTTTTAAATTCTTGAGGACTTTTCCATTTGAACACCCATAATTTATATCCTTATTGTAAGTTTTGAAACCTGTGATCTGAAATATAATACACTTGAGGGCCTTTTAATTTAATGTATGAAATCAGATTTAAGGTAAACACTTATTTGTACTTGGGTATGTTTAGCACTAGGAATTAATCGACTCTAATTTTTCCATACTTTAAAAAGTTTGTTCTGAAGAGTTTATATTTTCTTGAGGTCATTTTCAATGGAACACCAATAATTTGTATCATTATTTTACACATCATATTAGCTCCAACAACTGCAGCAACCGAAGGTAAGATGATTACTTCTATTTTATAATAGTGGCTAGCTTATCAGTACATTTGGGGGCAGTTCTATCAAGGGCCGAGGTGTAATTTGAAGTAAATAAATTCAAAATTTGAGCTATCTTTGCGTACTTGTTTGATTTTTAGTGATTTTTTTTCATGAGGTCTGTTCCAATTAATAACAAATAATTGGTATCTATATTTTACTCATAATTTCAGCTCCAACAATAGCAGCAGCCGCAGATCAGTCGATTATTTATATTTTTTCAGCTTTGCTAAAGAGATCGCTTAGCAGAGCTCATTGCTTTCTGTTGCAGTTATCGAACTTGGGATATGAAATATAGTAGACTTAAGGGCCTTTTAATTTAATTTATGAAATCAGATTTGAGGTGAACATTTATTTCTCCTCGGACATGTTTAGCACTAGGACTTAATAGACTCAAAATTTTCCATACATTCAAATGCTTGTTCTGAAGCATTTTTAAATTTTTGAGGACTTTTCCATTTGAACACCCATAATTTATATCCTTATGTTTAGTTTTGAAACCTGTGATCTGAAATATAATACTGTACACTTGAGGGCCTTTTAATTTAATGTATGAAATCAGATTTAAGGTAAACACTTATTCGTACTTCGGTATGTTTAGCACTAGGAATTAATTGACTCTAATTTTTCCATACTTTAAAAAGTTTGTTCTGAAGAGTTTATATTTTCTTGAGGTCATTTTCAATGGAACACCAATAATTTGTATCATTATTTTACACATCATATTAGCTCCAACAACTGCAGCAACCGAAGGTAAGATGATTACTTCTATTTTCTAATAGTGGCTAGCTTATCAGTACATTTGGGGGCAGTTCTATCAAGGGCCGAGGTGTAATTTGAAGTAAATAAATTCAAAATTTGAGCTATCTTTGCGTACTTGTTTGATTTTTAGTGATTTTTTTTCATGAGGTCTGTTCCAATTAATAACAAATAATTGGTATCTATATTTTACTCATAATTTCAGCTCCAACAATAGCAGCAGCTGCAGATCAGTCGATTAGTTATATTTTTCCAGCTTTGCTAAAGAGATCGCTTAGCAGAGCTCATTGCTTTCTGTTGCAGTTATCGAACTTGGGATATGAAATATAGTAGACTTAAGGGCCTTTTAATTTAATTTATGAAATCAGATTTGAGGTGAACATTTATTTCTACTCGGACATGTTTAGCACTAGGACTTAATAGACTCAAAATTGTCCATACATTCAAATGCTTGTTCTGAAGCATTTTTAAATTCTTGAGGACTTTTCCATTTGAACACCCATAATTTATATCCTTATTGTAAGTTTTGAAACCTGTGATCTGAAATATAATACACTTGAGGGCCTTTTAATTTAATGTATGAAATCAGATTTAAGGTAAACACTTATTTGTACTTGGGTATGTTTAGCACTAGGAATTAATCGACTCTAATTTTTCCATACTTTAAAAAGTTTGTTCTGAAGAGTTTATATTTTCTTGAGGTCATTTTCAATGGAACGCCAATAATTTGTATCATTTTTCTACACATCATATTAGCTCCAACAACTGCAGCATCCGAAGGTAAGATGATTACTTCTATTTTCTAATAGTGGCTAGCTTATCAGTACATTTGGGGACAGTTCTATCAAGTGCTGAGGTGTAATTTGAAGTAAATAAATTCAAAATTTGAGCTATCTTTGCGTACTTGTTTGATCTTTAGTGATTTTTTTTTTCATGAGGTCTGTTCCAATTAAAGACAAATAATTGGTATCTATATTTTACTCGTAATTTCAGCTCCAACAATAGCAGCAGCCGCAGATCAGACGATTAGTTTTATTTTTCCAGCTTTGCTAAAGAGATCTCTTAGCAGAGCTTATTGCTTTCTGTTGCAGTTATCGAACTTGGGATATGAAATATAGTAGACTTAAGGGCCTTTTAATTTAATTTATGAAATCAGATTTGAGGTGAACATTTATTTCTACTCGGACATATTTAGCACTTGGACTTAATAGACTCTAATTTTTCCATACGTTAAAATGTTTGTTCTGAAGAGTTTATATTATCTTGAGGTCATTTTCAATGGAACGCCAATAATTTGTATCATTATTTTACACATCATTTTAGCTCCAACAACTGCAGCAACCGAAGGTAAGATGATTACTTCTATTTTCTAATAGTGGCTAGCTTATCAGTACATTTGGGGGCAGTTCTATCAAGGGCCGAGGTGTAATTTGAAGTAAATGAATTCAAAATTTGAGCTATCTTTGCGTACTTGTTTGATTTTTAGTGATTTTTTTTTTCATGAGGTCTGTTCCAATTAAAAACAAATAATTGGTATCTATATTTTACTCATAATTTCAGCTCCAACAATAGCAGCAGCCGCAGATCAGTCGATTAGTTATATTTTTCCAGCTTTGCTAAAGACATCTCTTAGCAGAGCTCATTGCTTTCTGTTGCAGTTATCGAACTTGGGATATGAAATATAGTAGACTTAAGGGCCTTTTAATTTAATTTATGAAATCAGATTTGAGGTGAACATTTATTTCTCCTCGGACATGTTTAGCACTAGGACTTAATAGACTCAAAATTTTCCATACATTCAAATGCTTGTTCTGAAGCATTTTTAAATTTTTGAGGACTTTTCCATTTGAACACCCATAATTTATATCCTTATGTTTAGTTTTGAAACCTGTGATCTGAAATATAATACTGTACACTTGAGGGCCTTTTAATTTAATGTATGAAATCAGATTTAAGGTAAACACTTATTCGTACTTCGGTATGTTTAGCACTAGGAATTAATTGACTCTAATTTTTCCATACTTTAAAAAGTTTGTTCTGAAGAGTTTATATTTTCTTGAGGTCATTTTCAATGGAACACCAATAATTTGTATCATTATTTTACACATCATATTAGCTCCAACAACTGCAGCAACCGAAGGTAAGATGATTACTTCTATTTTCTAATAGTGGCTAGCTTATCAGTACATTTGGGGGCAGTTCTATCAAGGGCCGAGGTGTAATTTGAAGTAAATAAATTCAAAATTTGAGCTATCTTTGCGTACTTGTTTGATTTTTAGTGATTTTTTTTTCATGAGGTCTGTTCCAATTAAAAACAAATAATTGGTATCTATATTTTACTCATAATTTCAGCTCCAACAATAGCAGCAGCCGCAGATCAGTCGATTAGTTATATTTTTCCAGCTTTGCTAAAGAGATCTCTTAGCAGAGCTCATTGCTTCCTGTTGCAGTTATCGAACTTGGGATATGAAATATAGTAGACTTAAGGGCCTTTTAATTTAATTTATGAAATCAGATTTGAGGTGAACATTTATTTCTCCTCGGACATGTTTAGCACTAGGACTTAATAGACTCAAAATTTTCCATACATTCAAATGCTTGTTCTGAAGCATTTTTAAATTTTTGAGGACTTTTCCATTTGAACACCCATAATTTATATCCTTATGTTTAGTTTTGAAACCTGTGATCTGAAATATAATACTGTACACTTGAGGGCCTTTTAATTTAATGTATGAAATCAGATTTAAGGTAAACACTTATTCGTACTTCGGTATGTTTAGCACTAGGAATTAATTGACTCTAATTTTTCCATACTTTAAAAAGTTTGTTCTGAAGAGTTTATATTTTCTTGAGGTCATTTTCAATGGAACACCAATAATTTGTATCATTATTTTACACATCATATTAGCTCCAACAACTGCAGCAACCGAAGGTAAGATGATTACTTCTATTTTCTAATAGTGGCTAGCTTATCAGTACATTTGGGGGCAGTTCTATCAAGGGCCGAGGTGTAATTTGAAGTAAATAAATTCAAAATTTGAGCTATCTTTGCGTACTTGTTTGATTTTTAGTGATTTTTTTTTCATGAGGTCTGTTCCAATTAATAACAAATAATTGGTATCTATATTTTACTCATAATTTCAGCTCCAACAATAGCAGCAGCCGCAGATCAGTCGATTAGTTAAATTTTTCCAGCTTTGCTAAAGAGATCGCTTAGCAGAGCTCATTGCTTTCTGTTGCAGTTATCGAACTTGGGATATGAAATATAGTAGACTTAAGGGCCTTTTAATTTAATTTATGAAATCAGATTTGAGGTGAACATTTATTTCTACTCGGACATGTTTAGCACTAGGACTTAATAGACTCAAAATTTTCCATACATTCAAATGCTTGTTCTGAAGCATTTTTAAATTCTTGAGGACTTTTCCATTTGAACACCCATAATTTATATCCTTATTGTAAGTTTTGAAACCTGTGATCTGAAATATAATACACTTGAGGGCCTTTTAATTTAATGTATGAAATCCGATTTAAGGTAAACACTTATTTGTACTTGGGTATGTTTAGCACTAGGAATTAATCGACTCTAATTTTTCCATACTTTAAAAAGTTTGTTCTGAAGAGTTTATATTTTCTTGAGGTCATTTTCAATGGAACGCCAATAATTTGTATCATTTTTCTACACATCATATTAGCTCCAACAACTGCAGCATCCGAAGGTAAGATGATTACTTCTATTTTCTAATAGTGGCTAGCTTATCAGTACATTTGGGGACAGTTCTATCAAGTGCTGAGGTGTAATTTGAAGTAAATAAATTCAAAATTTGAGCTATCTTTGCGTACTTGTTTGATCTTTAGTGATTTTTTTTTCATGAGGTCTGTTCCAGTTAAAGACAAATAATTGGTATCTATATTTTACTCGTAATTTCAGCTCCAACAATAGCAGCAGCCGCAGATCAGACGATTAGTTATATTTTTCCAGCTTTGCTAAAGAGATCTCTTAGCAGAGCTTATTGCTTTCTGTTGCAGTTATCGAACTTGGGATATGAAATATAGTAGACATAAGGGCCTTTTAATTTAATTTATGAAATCAGATTTGAGGTGAACATTTATTTCTACTCGGACATATTTAGCACTTGGACTTAATAGACTCTAATTTTTCCATACGTTAAAATGTTTGTTCTGAAGAGTTTATATTATCTTGAGGTCATTTTCAATGGAACGCCAATAATTTGTATCATTATTTTACACATCATTTTAGCTCCAACAACTGCAGCAACCGAAGGTAAGATGATTACTTCTATTTTCTAATAGTGGCTAGCTTATCAGTACATTTGGGGGCAGTTCTATCAAGGGCCGAGGTGTAATTTGAAGTAAATGAATTCAAAATTTGAGCTATCTTTGCGTACTTGTTTGATTTTTAGTGATTTTTTTTTTCATGAGGTCTGTTCCAATTAAAAACAAATAATTGGTATCTATATTTTACTCATAATTTCAGCTCCAACAATAGCAGCAGCCGCAGATCAGTCGATTAGTTATATTTTTCCAGCTTTGCTAAAGAGATCTCTTAGCAGAGCTCATTGCTTTCTGTTGCAGTTATCGAACTTGGGATATGAAATATAGTAGACTTAAGGGCCTTTTAATTTAATTTATGAAATCAGATTTGAGGTGAACATTTATTTCTCCTCGGACATGTTTAGCACTAGGACTTAATAGACTCAAAATTTTCCATACATTCAAATGCTTGTTCTGAAGCATTTTTAAATTTTTGAGGACTTTTCCATTTGAACACCCATAATTTATATCCTTATGTTTAGTTTTGAAACCTGTGATCTGAAATATAATACTGTACACTTGAGGGCCTTTTAATTTAATGTATGAAATCAGATTTAAGGTAAACACTTATTCGTACTTCGGTATGTTTAGCACTAGGAATTAATTGACTCTAATTTTTCCATACTTTAAAAAGTTTGTTCTGAAGAGTTTATATTTTCTTGAGGTCATTTTCAATGGAACACCAATAATTTGTATCATTATTTTACACATCATATTAGCTCCAACAACTGCAGCAACCGAAGGTAAGATGATTACTTCTATTTTCTAATAGTGGCTAGCTTATCAGTACATTTGGGGGCAGTTCTATTAAGGGCCGAGGTGTAATTTGAAGTAAATAAATTCAAAATTTGAGCTATCTTTGCGTACTTGTTTGATTTTTAGTGATTTTTTTTTCATGAGGTCTGTTCCAATTAAAAACAAATAATTGGTATCTATATTTTACTCATAATTTCAGCTCCAACAATAGCAGCAGCCGCAGATCAGTCGATTAGTTATATTTTTCCAGCTTTGCTAAAGAGATCTCTTAGCAGAGCTCATTGCTTTCTGTTGCAGTTATCGAACTTGGGATATGAAACATAGTAGACTTAAGGGCCTTTTAATTTAATTTATGAAATCAGATTTGAGGTGAACATTTATTTCTCCTCGGACATGTTTAGCACTAGGACTTAATAGACTCAAAATTTTCCATACATTCAAATGCTTGTTCTGAAGCATTTTTAAATTTTTGAGGACTTTTCCATTTGAACACCCATAATTTATATCCTTATGTTTAGTTTTGAAACCTGTGATCTGAAATATAATACTGTACACTTGAGGGCCTTTTAATTTAATGTATGAAATCAGATTTAAGGTAAACACTTATTCGTACTTCGGTATGTTTAGCACTAGGAATTAATTGACTCTAATTTTTCCATACTTTAAAAAGTTTGTTCTGAAGAGTTTATATTTTCTTGAGGTCATTTTCAATGGAACACCAATAATTTGTATCATTATTTTACACATCATATTAGCTCCAACAACTGCAGCAACCGAAGGTAAGATGATTACTTCTATTTTCTAATAGTGGCTAGCTTATCAGTACATTTGGGGGCAGTTCTATCAAGGGCCGAGGTGTAATTTGAAGTAAATAAATTCAAAATTTGAGCTATCTTTGCGTACTTGTTTGATTTTTAGTGATTTTTTTTCATGAGGTCTGTTCCAATTAATAACAAATAATTGGTATCTATATTTTACTCATAATTTCAGCTCCAACAATAGCAGCAGCCGCAGATCAGTCGATTAGTTAAATTTTTCCAGCTTTGCTAAAGAGATCGCTTAGCAGAGCTCATTGCTTTCTGTTGCAGTTATCGAACTTGGGATATGAAATATAGTAGACTTAAGGGCCTTTTAATTTAATTTATGAAATCAGATTTGAGGTGAACATTTATTTCTACTCGGACATGTTTAGCACTAGGACTTAATAGACTCAAAATTTTCCATACATTCAAATGCTTGTTCTGAAGCATTTTTAAATTCTTGAGGACTTTTCCATTTGAACACCCATAATTTATATCCTTATTGTAAGTTTTGAAACCTGTGATCTGAAATATAATACACTTGAGGGCCTTTTAATTTAATGTATGAAATCAGATTTAAGGTAAACACTTATTTGTACTTGGGTATGTTTAGCACTAGGAATTAATCGACTCTAATTTTTCCATACTTTAAAAAGTTTGTTCTGAAGAGTTTATATTTTCTTGAGGTCATTTTCAATGGAACGCCAATAATTTGTATCATTTTTCTACACATCATATTAGCTCCAACAACTGCAGCATCCGAAGGTAAGATGATTACTTCTATTTTCTAATAGTGGCTAGCTTATCAGTACATTTGGGGACAGTTCTATCAAGTGCTGAGGTGTAATTTGAAGTAAATAAATTCAAAATTTGAGCTATCTTTGCGTACTTGTTTGATCTTTAGTAATTTTTTTTTCATGAGGTCTGTTCCAGTTAAAGACAAATAATTGGTATCTATATTTTACTCATAATTTCAGCTCCAACAATAGCAGCAGCCGCAGATCAGACGATTAGTTATATTTTTCCAGCTTTGCTAAAGAGATCTCTTAGCAGTAGGGATGTAGCGAACGTCGGAAAAAAAGTTCGCGAACATATTCGCGAACTTGCGCAAAATTGCGAGCGGTTCGCGAACGGTTCGCGAACCCCATAGACTTCAATGGGAAGGCGAACTTTAACATCTACAAAAGACATTTCTGGCCAGAAAAATGATTTTAAAGTTGTTTAAAGGGTGCAACGACCTGGACAGTGGCATGCCAGAGGGGGATCAAGGGCAAAAATGTATCTGAAAAATCTGCCTGTGTGTGCTTGGAAGAGATAGTGTAGGGCGAGAGCTGTTAGTGATTTCAGGGACAGATGATAGTAAGTTTGCTGGCTAGTAATCTGCTTGATACTGCTCTGTATTGGAACAAAAAAATAAATAAAAGCAGTCCTTACAAGGACTACTGTTATTGCAGCAGTCAGCAGATGAGATCAGAAGCAGGACAGCTGCCCACTGCAGCTACATACAGAGCACTGCAGTAGAAGGTAGATTACTAGCCAGCAAAGCTACCTAAGCTTAAATGTCCCTCAAACCCCTGCAGACTTCTGTCCCTCCAATAACAGAGCAGTATCAAAACGATTACTAGCCAGCAAACTTTCAACTGTCCCTGAAATCACTAACAGGCAGCAGCTCTCTCCCTACACTATCTCTTCAGCACACACAGGCAGAGTGAAAAAAAGCTGCAGGGCTTCGGTTTTTATAGGGAAGGGGAGTGGTCCAAGGGAGAGCTTCCTGATTGGCTGCCATGTACCTGCTGGTCTGGGGTGAGAGGGCAAAAAAAAGCGCCAACAATGGCGAACCCAAAATGGCGAACGTCGCGCGACGTTCGCGAACTTCCGGCGAGCGCGAACACCCGATGTTCGCGCGAACAAGTTCGCCGGCGAACAGTTCGCGACATCTCTACTTAGCAGAGCTTATTGCTTTCTGTTGCAGTTATCGAACTTGGGATATGAAATATAGTAGACATAAGGGCCTTTTAATTTAATTTATGAAATCAGATTTGAGGTGAACATTTATTTCTACTCGGACATATTTAGCACTTGGACTTAATAGACTCTAATTTTTCCATACGTTAAAATGTTTGTTCTGAAGAGTTTATATTATCTTGAGGTCATTTTCAATGGAACGCCAATAATTTGTATCATTATTTTACACATCATTTTAGCTCCAACAACTGCAGCAACCGAAGGTAAGATGATTACTTCTATTTTCTAATAGTGGCTAGCTTATCAGTACATTTGGGGGCAGTTCTATCAAGGGCCGAGGTGTAATTTGAAGTAAATGAATTCAAAATTTGAGCTATCTTTGCGTACTTGTTTGATTTTTAGTGATTTTCTTTTTTCATGAGGTCTGTTCCAATTAAAAACAAATAATTGGTATCTATATTTTACTCATAATTTCAGCTCCAACAATAGCAGCAGCCGCAGATCAGTCGATTAGTTATATTTTTCCAGCTTTGCTAAAGAGATCTCTTAGCAGAGCTCATTGCTTTCTGTTGCAGTTATCGAACTTGGGATATGAAATATAGTAGACTTAAGGGCCTTTTAATTTAATTTATGAAATCAGATTTGAGGTGAACATTTATTTCTCCTCGGACATGTTTAGCACTAGTACTTAATAGACTCTAATTTTTCCATACTTTAAAATGTTTGTTCTGAAGAGTTTATATTATCTTGAGGTCATTTTCAATGGAACACCAATAATTTGTATCATTATTTTACACATCATTTTAGCTCCAACAACTGCAGCATCCGAAGGTAAGTTGATTACTTCTATTTTCTAATAGTGGCTAGCTTATCAGTACATTTGGGGGCAGTTCTATCAAGGGTCGCGGTGTAATTTGAAGTAAATAAATTCAAAATTTGAGCTATCTTTGCGTACTTAGACTAGAGAATAGTCAAATGTTGATTCGAATTAGATACAAAATTGATAATGCGAATATTTAAATTTATTATGTACTATCTCTAAAAACGTTGTCATCGACCATTCACCATCTAAAACCTGCTGAATTGCTGTTTTAGCCTATGGTTGATCACCTAGGACCCATACGGAGTCAAAATGGTTTAGTTTAAAAAAAAATCAAAGTTTAAAAAAAAAAAAAAAAAAAAAATACTTCAAATCGAATTCAATTTTACTTTGATTCAAAAGATCCAATACAACCTATTCATCTGCAATAAAAATTTGATTTCTTAAATAAAATTTTAGTTTGGTCTAATTAATTCATATTTCAAAGTTATGGGAGTTCAAAAAAAACTCTGATTACTTAAAAATTCGACCCTTGGTACATCTGACCCTTGAGCTGGTTATTTATCAAGGGTCAGGTTTTTAAATCGGAACTGTTTCCAGGGTCGAGTTGTGATAAATGTCACAATCAAATTCAAATTAGACTTGGCAATTTCAAATTAAAATTTAGGAATTTTGACCCCCCCCCTAAAAAAAGTAAAATTCGAATTGAAATTTACCACTCAAAACTTTTTAAATATGCCCCTAAATGTTTGATTTCTAGTTTTTTTTATTCATGAGGTCTTTTCCAATTAAAAACAAATAATTGATATCTATATTTTACTCATAATTTAAGCTCCAACAATAGCAGCAGCCGCAGATCAGTCGATTAGTTATATTTTTCCAGCTTTGCTAAAGAGATCGCTTAGTAGAGCTCATTGCTTTCTGTTGCAGTTATCGAACTTGGGATCTGAAATATAGTAGACTTAAGGGCCTCTTAATTTAATTTATGAAATCAGATTTGAGCTGAACATTTATTTCTACTCGGACATGTTTAGCACTAGGACTTCATAGACTCTAATTTTTCCATACTGAGGGCCTTTTAATTTAATGTATGAAATCAGATTTAAGGTAAACACTTATTCGTACTTCGGTATGTTTAGCACTAGGAATTAATTGACTCTAAGTTTTTCCATACTTTAAAAAGTTTGTTCTGAAGAGTTTTATTTTCTTGAGGTCATTTTCAATGGAACACCAATAATTTGTATCATTATTTTACACATCATTTTAGCTCCAACAACTGCAGCATCCGAAAGTGAGATGATTACTTCTATTTTCTAATAGTGGCTAGCTTATCAGTACATTTGGGGGCAGTTCTATCAAGTGCTGAGGTGTAATTTGAAGTAAATAAATTCAAAATTTGAGCTATCTTTGCGTACTTGTTTGATCTTTAGTGATTTTTTTTTATGAGGTCTGTTCCAATTAAAAACAAATAATTGGTATCTATATTTTACTCATAATTTCAGCTCCAACAATAGCAGCAGTCGCAGATCAGATGATTAGTTATATTTTTCCAGCTTTGCTAAAGAGATCTCTTAGCAGAGCTTATTGTTTTCTGTTGCAGTTATCGAACTTGGGATATGAAATATAGTAGACTTAAGGGCCTTTTAATTTAATTTATGAAATCAGATTTGAGGTGAACATTTATTTCTCCTCGGACATGTTTAGCACTAGGACTTAATAGACTCAAAATTTTCCATACATTCAAATGCTTGTTCTGAAGCATTTTTAAATTTTTGAGTACTTTTCCATTTGAACACCCATAATTTATATCCTTATGTTTAGTTTTGAAACCTGTGATCTGAAATATAATACTGTACACTTGAGGGCCTTTTAATTTAATGTATGAAATCAGATTTAAGGTAAACACTTATTCGTACTTCGGTATGTTTAGCACTAGGTATTAATTGACTCTAATTCTTCCATACTTTAAAAAGTTTGTTCTGAAGAGTTTATATTTTCTTGAGGTCATTTTCAATGGAACACTAATAATTTGTATCATTATTTTACACATCATATTAGCTCCAACAACTGCAGTAACCGAAGGTAAGATGATTACTTCTATTTTCTAATAGTGGCTAGCTTATCAGTACATTTGGGGGCAGTTCTATCAAGGGCCGAGGTGTAATTTGAAGTAAATAAATTCAAAATTTGAGCTATCTTTGCGTACTTGTTTGATTTTTAGTGATTTTTTTTCATGAGGTCTGTTCCAATTAATAACAAATAATTGGTATCTATATTTTACTCATAATTTCAGCTCCAACAATAGCAGCAGCCGCAGATCAGTCGATTAGTTATATTTTTCCAGCTTTGCTAAAGAGATCGCTTAGCAGAGCTCATTGCTTTCTGTTGCAGTTATCGAACTTGGGATATGAAATATAGTAGACTTAAGGGCCTTTTAATTTAATTTATGAAATCAGATTTGAGGTGAACATTTATTTCTACTCGGACATGTTTAGCACTAGGACTTAATAGACTCAAAATTTTCCATACATTCAAATGCTTGTTCTGAAGCATTTTTAAATTCTTGAGGACTTTTCCATTTGAACACCCATAATTTATATCCTTATTGTAAGTTTTGAAACCTGTGATCTGAAATATAATACACTTGAGGGCCTTTTAATTTAATGTATGAAATCAGATTTAAGGTAAACACTTATTTGTACTTGGGTATGTTTAGCACTAGGAATTAATCAACTCTAATTTTTCCATACTTTAAAAAGTTTGTTCTGAAGAGTTTATATTTTCTTGAGGTCATTTTCAATGGAACGCCAATAATTTGTATCATTTTTCTACACATCATATTAGCTCCAACAACTGCAGCATCCGAAGGTAAGATAATTACTTCTATTTTCTAATAGTGGCTAGCTTATCAGTACATTTGGGGGCAGTTCTATCAAGTGCTGAGGTGTAATTTGAAGTAAATAAATTCAAAATTTGAGCTATCTTTGCGTACTTGTTTGATCTTTAGTGATTTTTTTTTTCATGAGGTCTGTTCAATTAAAGACAAATAATTGGTATCTATATTTTACTCATAATTTCAGCTCCAACAATAGCAGCAGCCGCAGATCAGACGATTAGTTATGTTTTTCCAGCTTTGCTAAAGAGATCTCTTAGCAGAGCTTATTGCTTTCTGTTGCAGTTATCGAACTTGGGATATGAAATATAGTAGACTTAAGGGCCTTTTAATTTAATTTATGAAATCAGATTTGAGGTGAACATTTATTTCTACTCGGACATATTTAGCACTTGGACTTAATAGACTCTAATTTTTCCATACGTTAAAATGATTGTTCTGAAGAGTTTATATTATCTTGAGGTCATTTTCAATGGAACGCCAATAATTTGTATCATTATTTTACACATCATTTTAGCTCCAACAACTGCAGCATCCGAAGGTAAGATGATTACTTCTATTTTCTAATAGTGGCTAGCTTATCAGTACATTTGGGGGCAGTTCTATCAAGGGCCGAGGTGTAATTTGAAGTAAATAAATTCAAAATTTGAGCTATCTTTGCGTACTTGTTTGATTTTTAGTGATTTTTTTTTTCATGAGGTCTGTTCCAATTAAAAACAAATAATTGGTATCTATATTTTACTCATAATTTCAGCTCCAACAATAGCAGCAGCCGCAGATCAGTCGATTAGTTATATTTTTCCAGCTTTGCTAAAGAGATCTCTTAGCAGAGCTCATTGCTTTCTGTTGCAGTTATCGAACTTGGGATATGAAATATAGTAGACTTAAGGGCCTTTTAATTTAATTTATGAAATCAGATTTGAGGTGAACATTTATTTCTCCTCGGACATGTTTAGCACTAGGACTTAATAGACTCAAAATTTTCCATACATTCAAATGCTTGTTCTGAAGCATTTTTAAATTTTTGAGGACTTTTCCATTTGAACACCCATAATTTATATCCTTATGTTTAGTTTTGAAACCTGTGATCTGAAATATAATACTGTACACTTGAGGGCCTTTTAATTTAATGTATGAAATCAGATTTAAGGTAAACACTTATTCGTACTTCGGTATGTTTAGCACTAGGAATTAATTGACTCTAATTTTTCCATACTTTAAAAAGTTTTTCTGAAGAGTTTATATTTTCTTGAGGTCATTTTCAATGGAACACCAATAATTTGTATCATTATTTTACACATCATATTAGCTCCAACAACTGCAGCAACCGAAGGTAAGATGATTACTTCTATTTTATAATAGTGGCTAGCTTATCAGTACATTTGGGGGCAGTTCTATCAAGGGCCGAGGTGTAATTTGAAGTAAATAAATTCAAAATTTGAGCTATCTTTGCGTACTTGTTTGATTTTTAGTGATTTTTTTTCATGAGGTCTGTTCCAATTAATAACAAATAATTGGTATCTATATTTTACTCATAATTTCAGCTCCAACAATAGCAGCAGCCGCAGATCAGTCGATTAGTTATATTTTTCCAGCTTTGCTAAAGAGATCGCTTAGCAGAGCTCATTGCTTTCTGTTGCAGTTATCGAACTTGGGATATGAAATATAGTAGACTTAAGGGCCTTTTAATTTAATTTATGAAATCAGATTTGAGGTGAACATTTATTTCTACTCGGACATGTTTAGCACTAGGACTTAATAGACTCAAAATTTTCCATACATTCAAATGCTTGTTCTGAAGCATTTTTAAATTCTTGAGGACTTTTCCATTTGAACACCCATAATTTATATCCTTATTGTAAGTTTTGAAACCTGTGATCTGAAATATAATACACTTGAGGGCCTTTTAATTTAATGTATGAAATCAGATTTAAGGTAAACACTTATTTGTACTTGGGTATGTTTAGCACTAGGAATTAATCGACTCTAATTTTTCCATACTTTAAAAAGTTTGTTCTGAAGAGTTTATATTTTCTTGAGGTCATTTTCAATGGAACGCCAATAATTTGTATCATTTTTCTACACATCATATTAGCTCCAACAACTGCAGCATCCGAAGGTAAGATGATTACTTCTATTTTCTAATAGTGGCTACCTTATCAGTACATTTGGGGACAGTTCTATCAAGTGCTGAGGTGTAATTTGAAGTAAATAAATTCAAAATTTGAGCTATCTTTGCGTACTTGTTTGATTTTTAGTGATTTTTTTTCATGAGGTCTGTTCCAATTAATAACAAATAATTGGTATCTATATTTTACTCATAATTTCAGCTCCAACAATAGCAGCAGCCGCAGATCAGTCGATTAGTTATATTTTTCCAGCTTTGCTAAAGACATCGCTTAGCAGAGCTCATTGCTTTCTGTTGCAGTTATCGAACTTGGGATATGAAATATAGTAGACTTAAGGGCCTTTTAATTTAATTTATGAAATCAGATTTGAGGTGAACATTTATTTCTACTCGGACATGTTTAGCACTAGGACTTAATAGACTCAAAATTTTCCATACATTCAAATGCTTGTTCTGAAGCATTTTTAAATTCTTGAGGACTTTTCCATTTGAACACCCTTAATTTATATCCTTATTGTAAGTTTTGAAACCTGTGATCTGAAATATAATACACTTGAGGGCCTTTTAATTTAATGTATGAAATCAGATTTAAGGTAAACACTTATTTGTACTTGGGTATGTTTAGCACTAGGAATTAATCGACTCTAATTTTTCCATACTTTAAAAAGTTTGTTCTGAAGAGTTTATATTTTCTTGAGGTCATTTTCAATGGAACGCCAATAATTTGTATCATTTTTCTACACATCATATTAGCTCCAACAACTGCAGCATCCGAAGGTAAGATGATTACTTCTATTTTCTAATAGTGCTTAGCTTATCAGTACATTTGGGGGCAGTTCTATCAAGTGCTGAGGTGTAATTTGAAGTAAATAAATTCAAAATTTGAGCTATCTTTGCGTACTTGTTTGATCCTTAGTGATTTTTTTTTCATGAGGTCTGTTCCAATTAAAGACAAATAATTGGTATCTATATTTTACTCATAATTTCAGCTCCAACAATAGCAGCAGCCGCAGATCAGACGATTAGTTATATTTTTCCAGCTTTGCTAAAGAGATCTCTTAGCAGAGCTTATTGCTTTCTGTTGCAGTTATCGAACTTGGGATATGAAATATAGTAGACTTAAGGGCCTTTTAATTTAATTTATGAAATCAGATTTGAGGTGAACATTTATTTCTACTCGGACATATTTAGCACTTGGACTTAATAGACTCTAATTTTTCCATACGTTAAAATGTTTGTTCTGAAGAGTTTATATTATCTTGAGGTCATTTTCAATGGAACGCCAATAATTTGTATCATTATTTTACACATCATTTTAGCTCCAACAACTGCAGCATCCGAAGGTAAGATGATTACTTCTATTTTCTAATAGTGGCTAGCTTATCAGTACATTTGGGGGCAGTTCTATCAAGGGCCGAGGTGTAATTTGAAGTAAATAAATTCAAAATTTGAGCTATCTTTGCGTACTTGTTTGATTTTTAGTGATTTGTTTTTTCATGAGGTCTGTTCCAATTAAAAACAAATAATTGGTATCTATATTTTACTCATAATTTCAGCTCCAACAATAGCAGCAGCTGCAGATCAGTCGATTAGTTATATTTTTCCAGCTTTGCTAAAGAGATCTCTTAGCAGAGCTCATTGCTTTCTGTTGCAGTTATCGAACTTGGGATATGAAATATAGTAGACTTAAGGGCCTTTTAATTTAATTTATGAAATCAGATTTGAGGTGAACATTTATTTCTCCTCGGACATGTTTAGCACTAGGACTTAATAGACTCAAAATTTTCCATACATTCAAATGCTTGTTCTGAAGCATTTTTAAATTTTTGAGGACTTTTCCATTTGAACACCCATAATTTATATCCTTATGTTTAGTTTTAAAACCTGTGATCTGAAATATAATACTGTACACTTGAGGGCCTTTTAATTTAATGTATGAAATCAGATTTAAGGTAAACACGTATTCGTACTTCGGTATGTTTAGCACTAGGAATTAATTGACTCTAATTTTTCCATACTTTAAAAAGTTTGTTCTGAAGAGTTTATATTTTCTTGAGGTCATTTTCAATGGAACGCCAATAATTTGTATCATTTTTCTACACATCATATTAGCTCCAACAACTGCAGCATCCGAAGGTAAGATGATTACTTCTATTTTCTAATAGTGGCTAGCTTATCAGTACATTTGGGGGCAGTTCTATCAAGGGCCGAGGTGTAATTTGAAGTAAATAAATTCAAAATTTGAGCTATCTTTGCATACTTGTTTGATTTTTAGTGATTTTTTTTTCATGAGGTCTGTTCCAATTAATAACAAATAATTGGTATCTATATTTTACTCATAATTTCAGCTCCAACAATAGCAGCAGCCGCAGATCAGTCGATTAGTTATATTTTTCCAGCTTTGCTAAAGAGATCGCTTAGCAGAGCTCATTGCTTTCTGTTGCAGTTATCGAACTTGGGATATGAAATATAGTAGACTTAAGGGCCTTTTAATTTAATTTATGAAATCAGATTTGAGGTGAACATTTATTTCTACTCAAACATATTTAGCACTAGTACTTAATAGACTCTAATTTTTCCATACTTTAAAATGTTTGTTCTGAAGAGTTTATATTATCTTGAGGTCATTTTCAATGGAACACCAATAATTTGTATCATTATTTTACACATCATTTTAGCTCCAACAACTGCAGCATCCGAAGGTAAGTTGATTACTTCTATTTTCTAATAGTGGCTAGCTTATCAGTACATTTGGGGGCAGTTCTATCAAGGGTCGCGGTGTAATTTGAAGTAAATAAATTCAAAATTTGAGCTATCTTTGCGTACTTAGACTAGAGAATAGTCAAATGTTGATTCGAATTAGATACAAAATTGATAATGCGAATATTTAAATTTATTATGTACTATCTCTAAAAACATTGTCATCGACCATTCACCATCTAAAACCTGCTGAATTGCTGTTTTAGCCTATGGTTGATCACCTAGGACCCATACGGAGTCAAAATGGTTTAGTTTAAAAAAAAATCAAAGTTTAAAAAAAAAAAAAAAAAAATACTTCAAATCGAATTCAATTTTACTTTGATTCAAAAGATCCAATACAACCTATTCATCTGCAATAAAAATTTGATTTCTTAAATAAAATTTTAGTTTGGTCTAATTAATTCATATTTCAAAGTTATGGGAGTTCAAAAAAAACTCTGATTACTTAAAAATTCGACCCTTGGTACATCTGACCCTTGAGCTGGTTATTTATCAAGGGTCAGGTTTTTAAATCGGAACTGTTTCCAGGGTCGAGTTGTGATAAATGTCACAATCAAATTCAAATTAGACTTGGCAATTTCAAATTAAAATTTAGGAATTTTGACCCCCCCCTAAAAAAAGTAAAATTCGAATTGAAATTTACCACTCAAAACTTTTTAAATATGCCCCTAAATGTTTGATTTCTAGTTTTTTTTATTCATGAGGTCTTTTCCAATTAAAAACAAATAATTGATATCTATATTTTACTCATAATTTAAGCTCCAACAATAGCAGCAGCCGCAGATCAGTCGATTAGTTATATTTTTCCAGCTTTGCTAAAGAGATCGCTTAGTAGAGCTCATTGCTTTCTGTTGCAGTTATCGAACTTGGGATCTGAAATATAGTAGACTTAAGGGCCTCTTAATTTAATTTATGAAATCAGATTTGAGCTGAACATTTATTTCTACTCGGACATGTTTAGCACTAGGACTTCATAGACTCTAATTTTTCCATACTGAGGGCCTTTTAATTTAATGTATGAAATCAGATTTAAGGTAAACACTTATTCGTACTTCGGTATGTTTAGCACTAGGAATTAATTGACTCTAAGTTTTTCCATACTTTAAAAAGTTTGTTCTGAAGAGTTTTATTTTCTTGAGGTCATTTTCAATGGAACACCAATAATTTGTATCATTATTTTACACATCATTTTAGCTCCAACAACTGCAGCATCCGAAAGTGAGATGATTACTTCTATTTTCTAATAGTGGCTAGCTTATCAGTACATTTGGGGGCAGTTCTATCAAGTGCTGAGGTGTAATTTGAAGTAAATAAATTCAAAATTTGAGCTATCTTTGCGTACTTGTTTGATCTTTAGTGATTTTTTTTTTATGAGGTCTGTTCCAATTAAAAACAAATAATTGGTATCTATATTTTACTCATAATTTCAGCTCCAACAATAGCAGCAGTCGCAGATCAGATGATTAGTTATATTTTTCCAGCTTTGCTAAAGAGATCTCTTAGCAGAGCTTATTGTTTTCTGTTGCAGTTATCGAACTTGGGATATGAAATATAGTAGACTTAAGGGCCTTTTAATTTAATTTATGAAATCAGATTTGAGGTGAACATTTATTTCTCCTCGGACATGTTTAGCACTAGGACTTAATAGACTCAAAATTTTCCATACATTCAAATGCTTGTTCTGAAGCATTTTTAAATTCTTGAGGACTTTTCCATTTGAACACCCATAATTTATATCCTTATTGTAAGTTTTGAAACCTGTGATCTGAAATATAATACACTTGAGGGCCTTTTAATTTAATGTATGAAATCAGATTTAAGGTAAACACTTATTTGTACTTGGGTATGTTTAGCACTAGGAATTAATCAACTCTAATTTTTCCATACTTTAAAAAGTTTGTTCTGAAGAGTTTATATTTTCTTGAGGTCATTTTCAATGGAACGCCAATAATTTGTATCATTTTTCTACACATCATATTAGCTCCAACAACTGCAGCATCCGAAGGTAAGATAATTACTTCTATTTTCTAATAGTGGCTAGCTTATCAGTACATTTGGGGGCAGTTCTATCAAGTGCTGAGGTGTAATTTGAAGTAAATAAATTCAAAATTTGAGCTATCTTTGCGTACTTGTTTGATCTTTAGTGATTTTTTTTTTCATGAGGTCTGTTCAATTAAAGACAAATAATTGGTATCTATATTTTACTCATAATTTCAGCTCCAACAATAGCAGCAGCCGCAGATCAGACGATTAGTTATGTTTTTCCAGCTTTGCTAAAGAGATCTCTTAGCAGAGCTTATTGCTTTCTGTTGCAGTTATCGAACTTGGGATATGAAATATAGTAGACTTAAGGGCCTTTTAATTTAATTTATGAAATCAGATTTGAGGTGAACATTTATTTCTACTCGGACATATTTAGCACTTGGACTTAATAGACTCTAATTTTTCCATACGTTAAAATGATTGTTCTGAAGAGTTTATATTATCTTGAGGTCATTTTCAATGGAACGCCAATAATTTGTATCATTATTTTACACATCATTTTAGCTCCAACAACTGCAGCATCCGAAGGTAAGATGATTACTTCTATTTTCTAATAGTGGCTAGCTTATCAGTACATTTGGGGGCAGTTCTATCAAGGGCCGAGGTGTAATTTGAAGTAAATAAATTCAAAATTTGAGCTATCTTTGCGTACTTGTTTGATTTTTAGTGATTTTTTTTTTCATGAGGTCTGTTCCAATTAAAAACAAATAATTGGTATCTATATTTTACTCATAATTTCAGCTCCAACAATAGCAGCAGCCGCAGATCAGTCGATTAGTTATATTTTTCCAGCTTTGCTAAAGAGATCTCTTAGCAGAGCTCATTGCTTTCTGTTGCAGTTATCGAACTTGGGATATGAAATATAGTAGACTTAAGGGCCTTTTAATTTAATTTATGAAATCAGATTTGAGGTGAACATTTATTTCTCCTCGGACATGTTTAGCACTAGGACTTAATAGACTCAAAATTTTCCATACATTCAAATGCTTGTTCTGAAGCATTTTTAAATTTTTGAGGACTTTTCCATTTGAACACCCATAATTTATATCCTTATGTTTAGTTTTGAAACCTGTGATCTGAAATATAATACTGTACACTTGAGGGCCTTTTAATTTAATGTATGAAATCAGATTTAAGGTAAACACTTATTCGTACTTCGGTATGTTTAGCACTAAGAATTAATTGACTCTAATTTTTCCATACTTTAAAAAGTTTTTCTGAAGAGTTTATATTTTCTTGAGGTCATTTTCAATGGAACACCAATAATTTGTATCATTATTTTACACATCATATTAGCTCCAACAACTGCAGCAACCGAAGGTAAGATGATTACTTCTATTTTATAATAGTGGCTAGCTTATCAGTACATTTGGGGGCAGTTCTATCAAGGGCCGAGGTGTAATTTGAAGTAAATAAATTCAAAATTTGAGCTATCTTTGCGTACTTGTTTGATTTTTAGTGATTTTTTTTCATGAGGTCTGTTCCAATTAATAACAAATAATTGGTATCTATATTTTACTCATAATTTCAGCTCCAACAATAGCAGCAGCCGCAGATCAGTCGATTAGTTATATTTTTCCAGCTTTGCTAAAGAGATCGCTTAGCAGAGCTCATTGCTTTCTGTTGCAGTTATCGAACTTGGGATATGAAATATAGTAGACTTAAGGGCCTTTTAATTTAATTTATGAAATCAGATTTGAGGTGAACATTTATTTCTACTCGGACATGTTTAGCACTAGGACTTAATAGACTCAAAATTTTCCATACATTCAAATGCTTGTTCTGAAGCATTTTTAAATTCTTGAGGACTTTTCCATTTGAACACCCATAATTTATATCCTTATTGTAAGTTTTGAAACCTGTGATCTGAAATATAATACACTTGAGGGCCTTTTAATTTAATGTATGAAATCAGATTTAAGGTAAACACTTATTTGTACTTGGGTATGTTTAGCACTAGGAATTAATCGACTCTAATTTTTCCATACTTTAAAAAGTTTGTTCTGAAGAGTTTATATTTTCTTGAGGTCATTTTCAATGGAACGCCAATAATTTGTATCATTTTTCTACACATCATATTAGCTCCAACAACTGCAGCATCCGAAGGTAAGATGATTACTTCTATTTTCTAATAGTGGCTACCTTATCAGTACATTTGGGGACAGTTCTATCAAGTGCTGAGGTGTAATTTGAAGTAAATAAATTCAAAATTTGAGCTATCTTTGCGTACTTGTTTGATTTTTAGTGATTTTTTTTCATGAGGTCTGTTCCAATTAATAACAAATAATTGGTATCTATATTTTACTCATAATTTCAGCTCCAACAATAGCAGCAGCCGCAGATCAGTCGATTAGTTATATTTTTCCAGCTTTGCTAAAGACATCGCTTAGCAGAGCTCATTGCTTTCTGTTGCAGTTATCGAACTTGGGATATGAAATATAGTAGACTTAAGGGCCTTTTAATTTAATTTATGAAATCAGATTTGAGGTGAACATTTATTTCTACTCAAACATATTTAGCACTAGTACTTAATAGACTCTAATTTTTCCATACTTTAAAATGTTTGTTCTGAAGAGTTTATATTATCTTGAGGTCATTTTCAATGGAACACCAATAATTTGTATCATTATTTTACACATCATTTTAGCTCCAACAACTGCAGCATCCGAAGGTAAGTTGATTACTTCTATTTTCTAATAGTGGCTAGCTTATCAGTACATTTGGGGGCAGTTCTATCAAGGGTCGCGGTGTAATTTGAAGTAAATAAATTCAAAATTTGAGCTATCTTTGCGTACTTAGACTAGAGAATAGTCAAATGTTGATTCGAATTAGATACAAAATTGATAATGCGAATATTTAAATTTATTATGTACTATCTCTAAAAACATTGTCATCGACCATTCACCATCTAAAACCTGCTGAATTGCTGTTTTAGCCTATGGTTGATCACCTAGGACCCATACGGAGTCAAAATGGTTTAGTTTAAAAAAAAATCAAAGTTTAAAAAAAAAAAAAAAAAAATACTTCAAATCGAATTCAATTTTACTTTGATTCAAAAGATCCAATACAACCTATTCATCTGCAATAAAAATTTGATTTCTTAAATAAAATTTTAGTTTGGTCTAATTAATTCATATTTCAAAGTTATGGGAGTTCAAAAAAAACTCTGATTACTTAAAAATTCGACCCTTGGTACATCTGACCCTTGAGCTGGTTATTTATCAAGGGTCAGGTTTTTAAATCGGAACTGTTTCCAGGGTCGAGTTGTGATAAATGTCACAATCAAATTCAAATTAGACTTGGCAATTTCAAATTAAAATTTAGGAATTTTGACCCCCCCCTAAAAAAAGTAAAATTCGAATTGAAATTTACCACTCAAAACTTTTTAAATATGCCCCTAAATGTTTGATTTCTAGTTTTTTTTATTCATGAGGTCTTTTCCAATTAAAAACAAATAATTGATATCTATATTTTACTCATAATTTAAGCTCCAACAATAGCAGCAGCCGCAGATCAGTCGATTAGTTATATTTTTCCAGCTTTGCTAAAGAGATCGCTTAGTAGAGCTCATTGCTTTCTGTTGCAGTTATCGAACTTGGGATCTGAAATATAGTAGACTTAAGGGCCTCTTAATTTAATTTATGAAATCAGATTTGAGCTGAACATTTATTTCTACTCGGACATGTTTAGCACTAGGACTTCATAGACTCTAATTTTTCCATACTGAGGGCCTTTTAATTTAATGTATGAAATCAGATTTAAGGTAAACACTTATTCGTACTTCGGTATGTTTAGCACTAGGAATTAATTGACTCTAAGTTTTTCCATACTTTAAAAAGTTTGTTCTGAAGAGTTTTATTTTCTTGAGGTCATTTTCAATGGAACACCAATAATTTGTATCATTATTTTACACATCATTTTAGCTCCAACAACTGCAGCATCCGAAAGTGAGATGATTACTTCTATTTTCTAATAGTGGCTAGCTTATCAGTACATTTGGGGGCAGTTCTATCAAGTGCTGAGGTGTAATTTGAAGTAAATAAATTCAAAATTTGAGCTATCTTTGCGTACTTGTTTGATCTTTAGTGATTTTTTTTTATGAGGTCTGTTCCAATTAAAAACAAATAATTGGTATCTATATTTTACTCATAATTTCAGCTCCAACAATAGCAGCAGTCGCAGATCAGATGATTAGTTATATTTTTCCAGCTTTGCTAAAGAGATCTCTTAGCAGAGCTTATTGTTTTCTGTTGCAGTTATCGAACTTGGGATATGAAATATAGTAGACTTAAGGGCCTTTTAATTTAATTTATGAAATCAGATTTGAGGTGAACATTTATTTCTCCTCGGACATGTTTAGCACTAGGACTTAATAGACTCAAAATTTTCCATACATTCAAATGCTTGTTCTGAAGCATTTTTAAATTTTTGAGTACTTTTCCATTTGAACACCCATAATTTATATCCTTATGTTTAGTTTTGAAACCTGTGATCTGAAATATAATACTGTACACTTGAGGGCCTTTTAATTTAATGTATGAAATCAGATTTAAGGTAAACACTTATTCGTACTTCGGTATGTTTAGCACTAGGTATTAATTGACTCTAATTCTTCCATACTTTAAAAAGTTTGTTCTGAAGAGTTTATATTTTCTTGAGGTCATTTTCAATGGAACACCAATAATTTGTATCATTATTTTACACATCATATTAGCTCCAACAACTGCAGTAACCGAAGGTAAGATGATTACTTCTATTTTCTAATAGTGGCTAGCTTATCAGTACATTTGGGGGCAGTTCTATCAAGGGCCGAGGTGTAATTTGAAGTAAATAAATTCAAAATTTGAGCTATCTTTGCGTACTTGTTTGATTTTTAGTGATTTTTTTTCATGAGGTCTGTTCCAATTAATAACAAATAATTGGTATCTATATTTTACTCATAATTTCAGCTCCAACAATAGCAGCAGCCGCAGATCAGTCGATTAGTTATATTTTTCCAGCTTTGCTAAAGAGATCGCTTAGCAGAGCTCATTGCTTTCTGTTGCAGTTATCGAACTTGGGATATGAAATATAGTAGACTTAAGGGCCTTTTAATTTAATTTATGAAATCAGATTTGAGGTGAACATTTATTTCTACTCGGACATGTTTAGCACTAGGACTTAATAGACTCAAAATTTTCCATACATTCAAATGCTTGTTCTGAAGCATTTTTAAATTCTTGAGGACTTTTCCATTTGAACACCCATAATTTATATCCTTATTGTAAGTTTTGAAACCTGTGATCTGAAATATAATACACTTGAGGGCCTTTTAATTTAATGTATGAAATCAGATTTAAGGTAAACACTTATTTGTACTTGGGTATGTTTAGCACTAGGAATTAATCAACTCTAATTTTTCCATACTTTAAAAAGTTTGTTCTGAAGAGTTTATATTTTCTTGAGGTCATTTTCAATGGAACGCCAATAATTTGTATCATTTTTCTACACATCATATTAGCTCCAACAACTGCAGCATCCGAAGGTAAGATAATTACTTCTATTTTCTAATAGTGGCTAGCTTATCAGTACATTTGGGGGCAGTTCTATCAAGTGCTGAGGTGTAATTTGAAGTAAATAAATTCAAAATTTGAGCTATCTTTGCGTACTTGTTTGATCTTTAGTGATTTTTTTTTTCATGAGGTCTGTTCAATTAAAGACAAATAATTGGTATCTATATTTTACTCATAATTTCAGCTCCAACAATAGCAGCAGCCGCAGATCAGACGATTAGTTATGTTTTTCCAGCTTTGCTAAAGAGATCTCTTAGCAGAGCTTATTGCTTTCTGTTGCAGTTATCGAACTTGGGATATGAAATATAGTAGACTTAAGGGCCTTTTAATTTAATTTATGAAATCAGATTTGAGGTGAACATTTATTTCTACTCGGACATATTTAGCACTTGGACTTAATAGACTCTAATTTTTCCATACGTTAAAATGTTTGTTCTGAAGAGTTTATATTATCTTGAGGTCATTTTCAATGGAACGCCAATAATTTGTATCATTATTTTACACATCATTTTAGCTCCAACAACTGCAGCATCCGAAGGTAAGATGATTACTTCTATTTTCTAATAGTGGCTAGCTTATCAGTACATTTGGGGGCAGTTCTATCAAGGGCCGAGGTGTAATTTGAAGTAAATAAATTCAAAATTTGAGCTATCTTTGCGTACTTGTTTGATTTTTAGTGATTTTTTTTTTCATGAGGTCTGTTCCAATTAAAAACAAATAATTGGTATCTATATTTTACTCATAATTTCAGCTCCAACAATAGCAGCAGCCGCAGATCAGTCGATTAGTTATATTTTTCCAGCTTTGCTAAAGAGATCTCTTAGCAGAGCTCATTGCTTTCTGTTGCAGTTATCGAACTTGGGATATGAAATATAGTAGACTTAAGGGCCTTTTAATTTAATTTATGAAATCAGATTTGAGGTGAACATTTATTTCTCCTCGGACATGTTTAGCACTAGGACTTAATAGACTCAAAATTTTCCATACATTCAAATGCTTGTTCTGAAGCATTTTTAAATTTTTGAGGACTTTTCCATTTGAACACCCATAATTTATATCCTTATGTTTAGTTTTAAAACCTGTGATCTGAAATATAATACTGTACACTTGAGGGCCTTTTAATTTAATGTATGAAATCAGATTTAAGGTAAACACTTATTCGTACTTCGGTATGTTTAGCACTAGGAATTAATTGACTCTAATTTTTCCATACTTTAAAAAGTTTGTTCTGAAGAGTTTATATTTTCTTGAGGTCATTTTCAATGGAACACCAATAATTTGTATCATTATTTTACACATCATATTAGCTCCAACAACTGCAGCAACCGAAGGTAAGATGATTACTTCTATTTTCTAATAGTGGCTAGCTTATCAGTACATTTGGGGGCAGTTCTATCAAGGGCCGAGGTGTAATTTGAAGTAAATAAATTCAAAATTTGAGCTATCTTTGCGTACTTGTTTGATTTTTAGTGATTTTTTTTTCATGAGGTCTGTTCCAATTAAAAACAAATAATTGGTATCTATATTTTACTCATAATTTCAGCTCCAACAATAGCAGCAGCCACAGATCAGTCGATTAGTTATATTTTTCCAGCTTTGCTAAAGAGATCTCTTAGCAGAGCTCATTGCTTTCTGTTGCAGTTATCGAACTTGGGATATGAAATATAGTAGACTTAAGGGCCTTTTAATTTAATTTATGAAATCAGATTTGAGGTGAACATTTATTTCTACTCGGACATGTTTAGCACTAGGACTTAATAGACTCAAAATTTTCCATACATTCAAATGCTTGTTCTGAAGCATTTTTAAATTCTTGAGGACTTTTCCATTTGAACACCCATAATTTATATCCTTATTGTAAGTTTTGAAACCTGTGATCTGAAATATAATACACTTGAGGGCCTTTTAATTTAATGTATGAAATCAGATTTAAGGTAAACACTTATTTGTACTTGGGTATGTTTAGCACTAGGAATTAATCGACTCTAATTTTTCCATACTTTAAAAAGTTTGTTCTGAAGAGTTTATATTTTCTTGAGGTCATTTTCAATGGAACGCCAATAATTTGTATCATTTTTCTACACATCATATTAGCTCCAACAACTGCAGCATCCGAAGGTAAGATGATTACTTCTATTTTCTAATAGTGGCTAGCTTATCAGTACATTTGGGGACAGTTCTATCAAGTGCTGAGGTGTAATTTGAAGTAAATAAATTCAAAATTTGAGCTATCTTTGCGTACTTGTTTGATTTTTAGTGATTTTTTTTCATGAGGTCTGTTCCAATTAATAACAAATAATTGGTATCTATATTTTACTCATAATTTCAGCTCCAACAATAGCAGCAGCCGCAGATCAGTCGATTAGTTATATTTTTCCAGCTTTGCTAAAGAGATCGCTTAGCAGAGCTCATTGCTTTCTGTTGCAGTTATCGAACTTGGGATATGAAATATAGTAGACTTAAGGGCCTTTTAATTTAATTTATGAAATCAGATTTGAGGTGAACATTTATTTCTACTCGGACATGTTTAGCACTAGGACTTAATAGACTCAAAATTTTCCATACATTCAAATGCTTGTTCTGAAGCATTTTTAAATTCTTGAGGACTTTTCCATTTGAACACCCATAATTTATATCCTTATTGTAAGTTTTGAAACCTGTGATCTAAAATATAATACACTTGAGGGCCTTTTAATTTAATGTATGAAATCAGATTTAAGGTAAACACTTATTTGTACTTGGGTATGTTTAGCACTAGGAATTAATCGACTCTAATTTTTCCATACTTTAAAAAGTTTGTTCTGAAGAGTTTATATTTTCTTGAGGTCATTTTCAATGGAACGCCAATAATTTGTATCATTTTTCTACACATCATATTAGCTCCAACAACTGCAGCATCCGAAGGTAAGATGATTACTTCTATTTTCTAATAGTGCTTAGCTTATCAGTACATTTGGGGGCAGTTCTATCAAGTGCTGAGGTGTAATTTGAAGTAAATAAATTCAAAATTTGAGCTATCTTTGCGTACTTGTTTGATCCTTAGTGATTTTTTTTTCATGAGGTCTGTTCCAATTAAAGACAAATAATTGGTATCTATATTTTACTCATAATTTCAGCTCCAACAATAGCAGCAGCCGCAGATCAGATGATTAGTTATATTTTTCCAGCTTTGCTAAAGAGATCTCTTAGCAGAGCTTATTGCTTTCTGTTGCAGTTATCGAACTTGGGATATGAAATATAGTAGACTTAAGGGCCTTTTAATTTAATTTATGAAATCAGATTTGAGGTGAACATTTATTTCTACTCGGACATATTTAGCACTTGGACTTAATAGACTCTAATTTTTCCATACGTTAAAATGTTTGTTCTGAAGAGTTTATATTATCTTGAGGTCATTTTCAATGGAACGCCAATAATTTGTATCATTATTTTACACATCATTTTAGCTCCAACAACTGCAGCATCCGAAGGTAAGATGATTACTTCTATTTTCTAATAGTGGCTAGCTTATCAGTACATTTGGGGGCAGTTCTATCAAGGGCCGAGGTGTAATTTGAAGTAAATAAATTCAAAATTTGAGCTATCTTTGCGTACTTGTTTGATTTTTAGTGATTTGTTTTTTCATGAGGTCTGTTCCAATTAAAAACAAATAATTGGTATCTATATTTTACTCATAATTTCAGCTCCAACAATAGCAGCAGCTGCAGATCAGTCGATTAGTTATATTTTTCCAGCTTTGCTAAAGAGATCTCTTAGCAGAGCTCATTGCTTTCTGTTGCAGTTATCGAACTTGGGATATGAAATATAGTAGACTTAAGGGCCTTTTAATTTAATTTATGAAATCAGATTTGAGGTGAACATTTATTTCTCCTCGGACATGTTTAGCACTAGGACTTAATAGACTCAAAATTTTCCATACATTCAAATGCTTGTTCTGAAGCATTTTTAAATTTTTGAGGACTTTTCCATTTGAACACCCATAATTTATATCCTTATGTTTAGTTTTAAAACCTGTGATCTGAAATATAATACTGTACACTTGAGGGCCTTTTAATTTAATGTATGAAATCAGATTTAAGGTAAACACTTATTCGTACTTCGGTATGTTTAGCACTAGGAATTAATTGACTCTAATTTTTCCATACTTTAAAAAGTTTGTTCTGAAGAGTTTATATTTTCTTGAGGTCATTTTCAATGGAACACCAATAATTTGTATCATTATTTTACACATCATATTAGCTCCAACAACTGCAGCAACCGAAGGTAAGATGATTACTTCTATTTTCTAATAGTGGCTAGCTTATCAGTACATTTGGGGGCAGTTCTATCAAGGGCCGAGGTGTAATTTGAAGTAAATAAATTCAAAATTTGAGCTATCTTTGCGTACTTGTTTGATTTTTAGTGATTTTTTTTTCATGAGGTCTGTTCCAATTAAAAACAAATAATTGGTATCTATATTTTACTCATAATTTCAGCTCCAACAATAGCAGCAGCCACAGATCAGTCGATTAGTTATATTTTTCCAGCTTTGCTAAAGAGATCTCTTAGCAGAGCTCATTGCTTTCTGTTGCAGTTATCGAACTTGGGATATGAAATATAGTAGACTTAAGGGCCTTTTAATTTAATTTATGAAATCAGATTTGAGGTGAACATTTATTTCTCCTCGGACATGTTTAGCACTAGGACTTAATAGACTCAAAATTTTCCATACATTCAAATGCTTGTTCTGAAGCATTTTTAAATTTTTGAGGACTTTTCCATTTGAACACCCATAATTTATATCCTTATGTTTAGTTTTGAAACCTGTGATCTGAAATATAATACTGTACACTTGAGGGCCTTTTAATTTAATGTATGAAATCAGATTTAAGGTAAACACTTATTCGTACTTCGGTATGTTTAGCACTAGGAATTAATTGACTCTAATTTTTCCATACTTTAAAAAGTTTGTTCTGAAGAGTTTATATTTTCTTGAGGTCATTTTCAATGGAACACCAATAATTTGTATCATTATTTTACACATCATATTAGCTCCAACAACTGCAGCAACCGAAGGTAAGATGATTACTTCTATTTTCTAATAGTGGCTAGCTTATCAGTACATTTGGGGGCAGTTCTATCAAGGGCCGAGGTGTAATTTGAAGTAAATAAGTTCAAAATTTGAGCTATCTTTGCTTACTTGTTTGATTTTTAGTGATTTTTTTTCATGAGGTCTGTTCCAATTAATAACAAATAATTGGTATCTATATTTTACTCATAATTTCAGCTCCAACAATAGCAGCAGCCGCAGATCAGTCGATTAGTTAAATTTTTCCAGCTTTGCTAAAGAGATCGCTTAGCAGAGCTCATTGCTTTCTGTTGCAGTTATCGAACTTGGGATATGAAATATAGTAGACTTAAGGGCCTTTTAATTTAATTTATGAAATCAGATTTGAGGTGAACATTTATTTCTACTCGGACATGTTTAGCACTAGGACTTAATAGACTCAAAATTTTCCATACATTCAAATGCTTGTTCTGAAGCATTTTTAAATTCTTGAGGACTTTTCCATTTGAACACCCATAATTTATATCCTTATTGTAAGTTTTGAAACCTGTGATCTGAAATATAATACACTTGAGGGCCTTTTAATTTAATGTATGAAATCAGATTTAAGGTAAACACTTATTTGTACTTGGGTATGTTTAGCACTAGGAATTAATCGACTCTAATTTTTCCATACTTTAAAAAGTTTGTTCTGAAGAGTTTATATTTTCTTGAGGTCATTTTCAATGGAACGCCAATAATTTGTATCATTTTTCTACACATCATATTAGCTCCAACAACTGCAGCATCCGAAGGTAAGATGATTACTTCTATTTTCTAATAGTGGCTAGCTTATCAGTACATTTGGGGACAGTTCTATCAAGTGCTGAGGTGTAATTTGAAGTAAATAAATTCAAAATTTGAGCTATCTTTGCGTACTTGTTTGATCTTTAGTGATTTTTTTTTCATGAGGTCTGTTCCAGTTAAAGACAAATAATTGGTATCTATATTTTACTCATAATTTCAGCTCCAACAATAGCAGCAGCCGCAGATCAGACGATTAGTTATATTTTTCCAGCTTTGCTAAAGAGATCTTTTAGCAGAGCTTATTGCTTTCTGTTGCAGTTATCGAACTTGGGATATGAAATATAGTAGACATAAGGGCCTTTTAATTTAATTTATGAAATCAGATTTGAGGTGAACATTTATTTCTACTCGGACATATTTAGCACTTGGACTTAATAGACTCTAATTTTTCCATACGTTAAAATGTTTGTTCTGAAGAGTTTATATTATCTTGAGGTCATTTTCAATGGAACGCCAATAATTTGTATCATTATTTTACACATCATTTTAGCTCCAACAACTGCAGCAACCGAAGGTAAGATGATTACTTCTATTTTCTAATAGTGGCTAGCTTATCAGTACATTTGGGGGCAGTTCTATCAAGGGCCGAGGTGTAATTTGAAGTAAATGAATTCAAAATTTGAGCTATCTTTGCGTACTTGTTTGATTTTTAGTGATTTTTTTTTTCATGAGGTCTGTTCCAATTAAAAACAAATAATTGGTATCTATATTTTACTCATAATTTCAGCTCCAACAATAGCAGCAGCCGCAGATCAGTCGATTAGTTATATTTTTCCAGCTTTGCTAAAGAGATCTCTTAGCAGAGCTCATTGCATTCTGTTGCAGTTATCGAACTTGGGATATGAAATATAGTAGACTTAAGGGCCTTTTAATTTAATTTATGAAATCAGATTTGAGGTGAACATTTATTTCTCCTCGGACATGTTTAGCACTAGGACTTAATAGACTCAAAATTTTCCATACATTCAAATGCTTGTTCTGAAGCATTTTTAAATTTTTGAGGACTTTTCCATTTGAACACCCATAATTTATATCCTTATGTTTAGTTTTGAAACCTGTGATCTGAAATATAATACTGTACACTTGAGGGCCTTTTAATTTAATGTATGAAATCAGATTTAAGGTAAACACTTATTCGTACTTCGGTATGTTTAGCACTAGGAATTAATTGACTCTAATTTTTCCATACTTTAAAAAGTTTGTTCTGAAGAGTTTATATTTTCTTGAGGTCATTTTCAATGGAACACCAATAATTTGTATCATTATTTTACACATCATATTAGCTCCAACAACTGCAGCAACCGAAGGTAAGATGATTACTTCTATTTTCTAATAGTGGCTAGCTTATCAGTACATTTGGGGGCAGTTCTATCAAGGGCCGAGGTGTAATTTGAAGTAAATAAATTCAAAATTTGAGCTATCTTTGCATACTTGTTTGATTTTTAGTGATTTTTTTTTCATGAGGTCTGTTCCAATTAATAACAAATAATTGGTATCTATATTTTACTCATAATTTCAGCTCCAACAATAGCAGCAGCCGCAGATCAGTCGATTAGTTATATTTTTCCAGCTTTGCTAAAGAGATCGCTTAGCAGAGCTCATTGCTTTCTGTTGCAGTTATCGAACTTGGGATATGAAATATAGTAGACTTAAGGGCCTTTTAATTTAATTTATGAAATCAGATTTGAGGTGAACATTTATTTCTACTCGGACATGTTTAGCACTAGGACTTAATAGACTCAAAATTTTCCATACATTCAAATGCTTGTTCTGAAGCATTTTTAAATTCTTGAGGACTTTTCCATTTGAACACCCATAATTTATATCCTTATTGTAAGTTTTGAAACCTGTGATCTGAAATATAATACACTTGAGGGCCTTTTAATTTAATGTATGAAATCAGATTTAAGGTAAACACTTATTTGTACTTGGGTATGTTTAGCACTAGGAATTAATCGACTCTAATTTTTCCATACTTTAAAAAGTTTGTTCTGAAGAGTTTATATTTTCTTGAGGTCATTTTCAATGGAACGCCAATAATTTGTATCATTTTTCTACACATCATATTAGCTCCAACAACTGCAGCATCCGAAGGTAAGATGATTACTTCTATTTTCTAATAGTGGCTAGCTTATCAGTACATTTGGGGACAGTTCTATCAAGTGCTGAGGTGTAATTTGAAGTAAATAAATTCAAAATTTGAGCTATCTTTGCGTACTTGTTTGATCTTTAGTGATTTTTTTTTCATGAGGTCTGTTCCAGTTAAAGACAAATAATTGGTATCTATATTTTACTCATAATTTCAGCTCCAACAATAGCAGCAGCCGCAGATCAGACGATTAGTTATATTTTTCCAGCTTTGCTAAAGAGATCTTTTAGCAGAGCTTATTGCTTTCTGTTGCAGTTATCGAACTTGGGATATGAAATATAGTAGACATAAGGGCCTTTTAATTTAATTTATGAAATCAGATTTGAGGTGAACATTTATTTCTACTCGGACATATTTAGCACTTGGACTTAATAGACTCTAATTTTTCCATACGTTAAAATGTTTGTTCTGAAGAGTTTATATTATCTTGAGGTCATTTTCAATGGAACGCCAATAATTTGTATCATTATTTTACACATCATTTTAGCTCCAACAACTGCAGCAACCGAAGGTAAGATGATTACTTCTATTTTCTAATAGTGGCTAGCTTATCAGTACATTTGGGGGCAGTTCTATCAAGGGCCGAGGTGTAATTTGAAGTAAATGAATTCAAAATTTGAGCTATCTTTGCGTACTTGTTTGATTTTTAGTGATTTTTTTTTTCATGAGGTCTGTTCCAATTAAAAACAAATAATTGGTATCTATATTTTACTCATAATTTCAGCTCCAACAATAGCAGCAGCCGCAGATCAGTCGATTAGTTATATTTTTCCAGCTTTGCTAAAGAGATCTCTTAGCAGAGCTCATTGCATTCTGTTGCAGTTATCGAACTTGGGATATGAAATATAGTAGACTTAAGGGCCTTTTAATTTAATTTATGAAATCAGATTTGAGGTGAACATTTATTTCTCCTCGGACATGTTTAGCACTAGGACTTAATAGACTCAAAATTTTCCATACATTCAAATGCTTGTTCTGAAGCATTTTTAAATTTTTGAGGACTTTTCCATTTGAACACCCATAATTTATATCCTTATGTTTAGTTTTGAAACCTGTGATCTGAAATATAATACTGTACACTTGAGGGCCTTTTAATTTAATGTATGAAATCAGATTTAAGGTAAACACTTATTCGTACTTCGGTATGTTTAGCACTAGGAATTAATTGACTCTAATTTTTCCATACTTTAAAAAGTTTGTTCTGAAGAGTTTATATTTTCTTGAGGTCATTTTCAATGGAACACCAATAATTTGTATCATTATTTTACACATCATATTAGCTCCAACAACTGCAGCAACCGAAGGTAAGATGATTACTTCTATTTTCTAATAGTGGCTAGCTTATCAGTACATTTGGGGGCAGTTCTATCAAGGGCCGAGGTGTAATTTGAAGTAAATAAATTCAAAATTTGAGCTATCTTTGCATACTTGTTTGATTTTTAGTGATTTTTTTTTCATGAGGTCTGTTCCAATTAATAACAAATAATTGGTATCTATATTTTACTCATAATTTCAGCTCCAACAATAGCAGCAGCCGCAGATCAGTCGATTAGTTATATTTTTCCAGCTTTGCTAAAGAGATCGCTTAGCAGAGCTCATTGCTTTCTGTTGCAGTTATCGAACTTGGGATATGAAATATAGTAGACTTAAGGGCCTTTTAATTTAATTTATGAAATCAGATTTGAGGTGAACATTTATTTCTACTCGGACATGTTTAGCACTAGGACTTAATAGACTCAAAATTTTCCATACATTCAAATGCTTGTTCTGAAGCATTTTTAAATTCTTGAGGACTTTTCCATTTGAACACCCATAATTTATATCCTTATTGTAAGTTTTGAAACCTGTGATCTGAAATATAATACACTTGAGGGCCTTTTAATTTAATGTATGAAATCAGATTTAAGGTAAACACTTATTTGTACTTGGGTATGTTTAGCACTAGGAATTAATCGACTCTAATTTTTCCATACTTTAAAAAGTTTGTTCTGAAGAGTTTATATTTTCTTGAGGTCATTTTCAATGGAACGCCAATAATTTGTATCATTTTTCTACACATCATATTAGCTCCAACAACTGCAGCATCCGAAGGTAAGATGATTACTTCTATTTTCTAATAGTGGCTAGCTTATCAGTACATTTGGGGACAGTTCTATCAAGTGCTGAGGTGTAATTTGAAGTAAATAAATTCAAAATTTGAGCTATCTTTGCGTACTTGTTTGATTTTTAGTGATTTTTTTTCATGAGGTCTGTTCCAATTAATAACAAATAATTGGTATCTATATTTTACTCATAATTTCAGCTCCAACAATAGCAGCAGCCGCAGATCAGTCGATTAGTTATATTTTTCCAGCTTTGCTAAAGAGATCGCTTAGCAGAGCTCATTGCTTTCTGTTGCAGTTATCGAACTTGGGATATGAAATATAGTAGACTTAAGGGCCTTTTAATTTAATTTATGAAATCAGATTTGAGGTGAACATTTATTTCTACTCGGACATGTTTAGCACTAGGACTTAATAGACTCAAAATTTTCCATACATTCAAATGCTTGTTCTGAAGCATTTTTAAATTCTTGAGGACTTTTCCATTTGAACACCCATAATTTATATCCTTATTGTAAGTTTTGAAACCTGTGATCTGAAATATAATACACTTGAGGGCCTTTTAATTTAATGTATGAAATCAGATTTAAGGTAAACACTTATTTGTACTTGGGTATGTTTAGCACTAGGAATTAATCGACTCTAATTTTTCCATACTTTAAAAAGTTTGTTCTGAAGAGTTTATATTTTCTTGAGGTCATTTTCAATGGAACGCCAATAATTTGTATCATTTTTCTACACATCATATTAGCTCCAACAACTGCAGCATCCGAAGGTAAGATGATTACTTCTATTTTCTAATAGTGCTTAGCTTATCAGTACATTTGGGGGCAGTTCTATCAAGTGCTGAGGTGTAATTTGAAGTAAATAAATTCAAAATTTGAGCTATCTTTGCGTACTTGTTTGATCCTTAGTGATTTTTTTTTCATGAGGTCTGTTCCAATTAAAGACAAATAATTGGTATCTATATTTTACTCATAATTTCAGCTCCAACAATAGCAGCAGCCGCAGATCAGACGATTAGTTATATTTTTCCAGCTTTGCTAAAGAGATCTCTTAGCAGAGCTTATTGCTTTCTGTTGCAGTTATCGAACTTGGGATATGAAATATAGTAGACTTAAGGGCCTTTTAATTTAATTTATGAAATCAGATTTGAGGTGAACATTTATTTCTACTCGGACATATTTAGCACTTGGACTTAATAGACTCTAATTTTTCCATACGTTAAAATGTTTGTTCTGAAGAGTTTATATTATCTTGAGGTCATTTTCAATGGAACGCCAATAATTTGTATCATTATTTTACACATCATTTTAGCTCCAACAACTGCAGCAACCGAAGGTAAGATGATTACTTCTATTTTCTAATAGTGGCTAGCTTATCAGTACATTTGGGGGCAGTTCTATCAAGGGCCGAGGTGTAATTTAAAGTAAATAAATTCAAAATTTGAGCTATCTTTGCGTACTTGTTTGATTTTTAGTGATTTGTTTTTTCATGAGGTCTGTTCCAATTAAAAACAAATAATTGGTATCTATATTTTACTCATAATTTCAGCTCCAACAATAGCAGCAGCTGCAGATCAGTCGATTAGTTATATTTTTCCAGCTTTGCTAAAGAGATCTCTTAGCAGAGCTCATTGCTTTCTGTTGCAGTTATCGAACTTGGGATATGAAATATAGTAGACTTAAGGGCCTTTTAATTTAATTTATGAAATCAGATTTGAGGTGAACATTTATTTCTCCTCGGACATGTTTAGCACTAGGACTTAATAGACTCAAAATTTTCCATACATTCAAATGCTTGTTCTGAAGCATTTTTAAATTTTTGAGGACTTTTCCATTTGAACACCCATAATTTATATCCTTATGTTTAGTTTTAAAACCTGTGATCTGAAATATAATACTGTACACTTGAGGGCCTTTTAATTTAATGTATGAAATCAGATTTAAGGTAAACACTTATTCGTACTTCGGTATGTTTAGCACTAGGAATTAATTGACTCTAATTTTTCCATACTTTAAAAAGTTTGTTCTGAAGAGTTTATATTTTCTTGAGGTCATTTTCAATGGAACACCAATAATTTGTATCATTTTACACATCATATTAGCTCCAACAACTGCAGCAACCGAAGGTAAGATGATTACTTCTATTTTCTAATAGTGGCTAGCTTATCAGTACATTTGGGGGCAGTTCTATCAAGGGCCGAGGTGTAATTTGAAGTAAATAAATTCAAAATTTGAGCTATCTTTGCGTACTTGTTTGATTTTTAGTGATTTTTTTTTCATGAGGTCTGTTCCAATTAAAAACAAATAATTGGTATCTATATTTTACTCATAATTTCAGCTCCAACAATAGCAGCAGCCGCAGATCAGTCGATTAGTTATATTTTTCCAGCTTTGCTAAAGAGATCTCTTAGCAGAGCTCATTGCTTTCTGTTGCAGTTATCGAACTTGGGATATGAAATATAGTAGACTTAAGGGCCTTTTAATTTAATTTATGAAATCAGATTTGAGGTGAACATTTATTTCTCCTCGGACATGTTTAGCACTAGGACTTAATAGACTCAAAATTTTCCATACATTCAAATGCTTGTTCTGAAGCATTTTTAAATTTTTGAGGACTTTTCCATTTGAACACCCATAATTTATATCCTTATGTTTAGTTTTGAAACCTGTGATCTGAAATATAATACTGTACACTTGAGGGCCTTTTAATTTAATGTATGAAATCAGATTTAAGGTAAACACTTATTCGTACTTCGGTATGTTTAGCACTAGGAATTAATTGACTCTAATTTTTCCATACTTTAAAAAGTTTGTTCTGAAGAGTTTATATTTTCTTGAGGTCATTTTCAATGGAACACCAATAATTTGTATCATTATTTTACACATCATATTAGCTCCAACAACTGCAGCAACCGAAGGTAAGATGATTACTTCTATTTTCTAATAGTGGCTAGCTTATCAGTACATTTGGGGGCAGTTCTATCAAGGGCCGAGGTGTAATTTGAAGTAAATAAATTCAAAATTTGAGCTATCTTTGCGTACTTGTTTGATTTTTAGTGATTTTTTTTCATGAGGTCTGTTCCAATTAATAACAAATAATTGGTATCTATATTTTACTCATAATTTCAGCTCCAACAATAGCAGCAGCCGCAGATCAGTCGATTAGTTAAATTTTTCCAGCTTTGCTAAAGAGATCGCTTAGCAGAGCTCATTGCTTTCTGTTGCAGTTATCGAACTTGGGATATAAAATATAGTAGACTTAAGGGCCTTTTAATTTAATTTATGAAATCAGATTTGAGGTGAACATTTATTTCTACTCGGACATGTTTAGCACTAGGACTTAATAGACTCAAAATTTTCCATACATTCAAATGCTTGTTCTGAAGCATTTTTAAATTCTTGAGGACTTTTCCATTTGAACACCCATAATTTATATCCTTATTGTAAGTTTTGAAACCTGTGATCTGAAATATAATACACTTGAGGGCCTTTTAATTTAATGTATGAAATCAGATTTAAGGTAAACACTTATTTGTACTTGGGTATGTTTAGCACTAGGAATTAATCGACTCTAATTTTTCCATACTTTAAAAAGTTTGTTCTGAAGAGTTTATATTTTCTTGAGGTCATTTTCAATGGAACGCCAATAATTTGTATCATTTTTCTACACATCATATTAGCTCCAACAACTGCAGCATCCGAAGGTAAGATGATTACTTCTATTTTCTAATAGTGGCTAGCTTATCAGTACATTTGGGGACAGTTCTATCAAGTGCTGAGGTGTAATTTGAAGTAAATAAATTCAAAATTTGAGCTATCTTTGCGTACTTGTTTGATCTTTAGTGATTTTTTTTTTTTCATGAGGTCTGTTCCAGTTAAAGACAAATAATTGGTATCTATATTTTACTCATAATTTCAGCTCCAACAATAGCAGCAGCCGCAGATCAGACGATTAGTTATATTTTTCCAGCTTTGCTAAAGAGATCTTTTAGCAGAGCTTATTGCTTTCTGTTGCAGTTATCGAACTTGGGATATGAAATATAGTAGACATAAGGGCCTTTTAATTTAATTTATGAAATCAGATTTGAGGTGAACATTTATTTCTACTCGGACATATTTAGCACTTGGACTTAATAGACTCTAATTTTTCCATACGTTAAAATGTTTGTTCTGAAGAGTTTATATTATCTTGAGGTCATTTTCAATGGAACGCCAATAATTTGTATCATTATTTTACACATCATTTTAGCTCCAACAACTGCAGCAACCGAAGGTAAGATGATTACTTCTATTTTCTAATAGTGGCTAGCTTATCAGTACATTTGGGGGCAGTTCTATCAAGGGCCGAGGTGTAATTTGAAGTAAATGAATTCAAAATTTGAGCTATCTTTGCGTACTTGTTTGATTTTTAGTGATTTTTTTTTTAATGAGGTCTGTTCCAATTAAAAACAAATAATTGGTATCTATATTTTACTCATAATTTCAGCTCCAACAATAGCAGCAGCCGCAGATCAGTCGATTAGTTATATTTTTCCAGCTTTGCTAAAGAGATCTCTTAGCAGAGCTCATTGCTTTCTGTTGCAGTTATCGAACTTGGGATATGAAATATAGTAGACTTAAGGGCCTTTTAATTTAATTTATGAAATCAGATTTGAGGTGAACATTTATTTCTCCTCGGACATGTTTAGCACTAGGACTTAATAGACTCAAAATTTTCCATACATTCAAATGCTTGTTCTGAAGCATTTTTAATTTTTTGAGGACTTTTCCATTTGAACACCCATAATTTATATCCTTATGTTTAGTTTTGAAACCTGTGATCTGAAATATAATACTGTACACTTGAGGGCCTTTTAATTTAATGTATGAAATCAGATTTAAGGTAAACACTTATTCGTACTTCGGTATGTTTAGCACTAGGAATTAATTGACTCTAATTTTTCCATACTTTAAAAAGTTTGTTCTGAAGAGTTTATATTTTCTTGAGGTCATTTTCAATGGAACACCAATAATTTGTATCATTATTTTACACATCATATTAGCTCCAACAACTGCAGCAACCGAAGGTAAGATGATTACTTCTATTTTCTAATAGTGGCTAGCTTATCAGTACATTTGGGGGCAGTTCTATCAAGGGCCGAGGTGTAATTTGAAGTAAATAAATTCAAAATTTGAGCTATCTTTGCATACTTGTTTGATTTTTAGTGATTTTTTTTTCATGAGGTCTGTTCCAATTAATAACAAATAATTGGTATCTATATTTTACTCATAATTTCAGCTCCAACAATAGCAGCAGCCGCAGATCAGTCGATTAGTTATATTTTTCCAGCTTTGCTAAAGAGATCGCTTAGCAGAGCTCATTGCTTTCTGTTGCAGTTATCGAACTTGGGATATGAAATATAGTAGACTTAAGGGCCTTTTAATTTAATTTATGAAATCAGATTTGAGGTGAACATTTATTTCTACTCAAACATATTTAGCACTAGTACTTAATAGACTCTAATTTTTCCATACTTTAAAATGTTTGTTCTGAAGAGTTTATATTATCTTGAGGTCATTTTCAATGGAACACCAATAATTTGTATCATTATTTTACACATCATTTTAGCTCCAACAACTGCAGCATCCGAAGGTAAGTTGATTACTTCTATTTTCTAATAGTGGCTAGCTTATCAGTACATTTGGGGGCAGTTCTATCAAGGGTCGCGGTGTAATTTGAAGTAAATAAATTCAAAATTTGAGCTATCTTTGCGTACTTAGACTAGAGAATAGTCAAATGTTGATTCGAATTAGATACAAATTGATAATGCGAATATTTAAATTTATTATGTACTATCTCTAAAAACGTTGTCATCGACCATTCACCATCTAAAACCTGCTGAATTGCTGTTTTAGCCTATGGTTGATCACCTAGGACCCATACGGAGTCAAAATGGTTTAGTTTAAAAAAAAATCAAAGTTTAAAAAAAAAAAAAAAAAAATACTTCAAATCGAATTCAATTTTACTTTGATTCAAAAGATCCAATACAACCTATTCATCTGCAATAAAAATTTGATTTCTTAAATAAAATTTTAGTTTGGTCTAATTAATTCATATTTCAAAGTTATGGGAGTTCAAAAAAAACTCTGATTACTTAAAAATTCGACCCTTGGTACATCTGACCCTTGAGCTGGTTATTTATCAAGGGTCAGGTTTTTAAATCGGAACTGTTTCCAGGGTCGAGTTGTGATAAATGTCACAATCAAATTCAAATTAGACTTGGCAATTTCAAATTAAAATTTAGGAATTTTGACCCCCCCCCTAAAAAAAGTAAAATTCGAATTGAAATTTACCACTCAAAACTTTTTAAATATGCCCCTAAATGTTTGATTTCTAGTTTTTTTTATTCATGAGGTCTTTTCCAATTAAAAACAAATAATTGATATCTATATTTTACTCATAATTTAAGCTCCAACAATAGCAGCAGCCGCAGATCAGTCGATTAGTTATATTTTTCCAGCTTTGCTAAAGAGATCGCTTAGTAGAGCTCATTGCTTTCTGTTGCAGTTATCGAACTTGGGATCTGAAATATAGTAGACTTAAGGGCCTCTTAATTTAATTTATGAAATCAGATTTGAGCTGAACATTTATTTCTACTCGGACATGTTTAGCACTAGGACTTCATAGACTCTAATTTTTCCATACTGAGGGCCTTTTAATTTAATGTATGAAATCAGATTTAAGGTAAACACTTATTCGTACTTCGGTATGTTTAGCACTAGGAATTAATTGACTCTAAGTTTTTCCATACTTTAAAAAGTTTGTTCTGAAGAGTTTATATTTTCTTGAGGTCATTTTCAATGGAACGCCAATAATTTGTATCATTTTTCTACACATCATATTAGCTCCAACAACTGCAGCATCCGAAGGTAAGATAATTACTTCTATTTTCTAATAGTGGCTAGCTTATCAGTACATTTGGGGGCAGTTCTATCAAGTGCTGAGGTGTAATTTGAAGTAAATAAATTCAAAATTTGAGCTATCTTTGCGTACTTGTTTGATCTTTAGTGATTTTTTTTTTCATGAGGTCTGTTCAATTAAAGACAAATAATTGGTATCTATATTTTACTCATAATTTCAGCTCCAACAATAGCAGCAGCTGCAGATCAGACGATTAGTTATGTTTTTCCAGCTTTGCTAAAGAGATCTCTTAGCAGAGCTTATTGCTTTCTGTTGCAGTTATCGAACTTGGGATATGAAATATAGTAGACTTAAGGGCCTTTTAATTTAATTTATGAAATCAGATTTGAGGTGAACATTTATTTCTACTCGGACATATTTAGCACTTGGACTTAATAGACTCTAATTTTTCCATACGTTAAAATGTTTGTTCTGAAGAGTTTATATTATCTTGAGGTCATTTTCAATGGAACGCCAATAATTTGTATCATTATTTTACACATCATTTTAGCTCCAACAACTGCAGCATCCGAAGGTAAGATGATTACTTCTATTTTCTAATAGTGGCTAGCTTATCAGTACATTTGGGGGCAGTTCTATCAAGGGCCGAGGTGTAATTTGAAGTAAATAAATTCAAAATTTGAGCTATCTTTGCGTACTTGTTTGATTTTTAGTGATTTTTTTTTTCATGAGGTCTGTTCCAATTAAAAACAAATAATTGGTATCTATATTTTACTCATAATTTCAGCTCCAACAATAGCAGCAGCCGCAGATCAGTCGATTAGTTATATTTTTCCAGCTTTGCTAAAGAGATCTCTTAGCAGAGCTCATTGCTTTCTGTTGCAGTTATCGAACTTGGGATATGAAATATAGTAGACTTAAGGGCCTTTTAATTTAATTTATGAAATCAGATTTGAGGTGAACATTTATTTCTCCTCGGACATGTTTAGCACTAGGACTTAATAGACTCAAAATTTTCCATACATTCAAATGCTTGTTCTGAAGCATTTTTAAATTTTTGAGGACTTTTCCATTTGAACACCCATAATTTATATCCTTATGTTTAGTTTTGAAACCTGTGATCTGAAATATAATACTGTACACTTGAGGGCCTTTTAATTTAATGTATGAAATCAGATTTAAGGTAAACACTTATTCGTACTTCGGTATGTTTAGCACTAGGAATTAATTGACTCTAATTTTTCCATACTTTAAAAAGTTTGTTCTGAAGAGTTTATATTTTCTTGAGGTCATTTTCAATGGAACACCAATAATTTGTATCATTATTTTACACATCATATTAGCTCCAACAACTGCAGCAACCGAAGGTAAGATGATTACTTCTATTTTATAATAGTGGCTAGCTTATCAGTACATTTGGGGGCAGTTCTATCAAGGGCCGAGGTGTAATTTGAAGTAAATAAATTCAAAATTTGAGCTATCTTTGCGTACTTGTTTGATTTTTAGTGATTTTTTTTCATGAGGTCTGTTCCAATTAATAACAAATAATTGGTATCTATATTTTACTCATAATTTCAGCTCCAACAATAGCAGCAGCCGCAGATCAGTCGATTAGTTATATTTTTCCAGCTTTGCTAAAGAGATCGCTTAGCAGAGCTCATTGCTTTCTGTTGCAGTTATCGAACTTGGGATATGAAATATAGTAGACTTAAGGGCCTTTTAATTTAATTTATGAAATCAGATTTGAGGTGAACATTTATTTCTACTCGGACATGTTTAGCACTAGGACTTAATAGACTCAAAATTTTCCATACATTCAAATGCTTGTTCTGAAGCATTTTTAAATTCTTGAGGACTTTTCCATTTGAACACCCATAATTTATATCCTTATTGTAAGTTTTGAAACCTGTGATCTGAAATATAATACACTTGAGGGCCTTTTAATTTAATGTATGAAATCAGATTTAAGGTAAACACTTATTTGTACTTGGGTATGTTTAGCACTAGGAATTAATCGACTCTAATTTTTCCATACTTTAAAAAGTTTGTTCTGAAGAGTTTATATTTTCTTGAGGTCATTTTCAATGGAACGCCAATAATTTGTATCATTTTTCTACACATCATATTAGCTCCAACAACTGCAGCATCCGAAGGTAAGATGATTACTTCTATTTTCTAATAGTGCTTAGCTTATCAGTACATTTGGGGGCAGTTCTATCAAGTGCTGAGGTGTAATTTGAAGTAAATAAATTCAAAATTTGAGCTATCTTTGCGTACTTGTTTGATCCTTAGTGATTTTTTTTTCATGAGGTCTGTTCCAATTAAAGACAAATAATTGGTATCTATATTTTACTCATAATTTCAGCTCCAACAATAGCAGCAGCCGCAGATCAGACGATTAGTTATATTTTCCAGCTTTGCTAAAGAGATCTCTTAGCAGAGCTTATTGCTTTCTGTTGCAGTTATCGAACTTGGGATATGAAATATAGTAGACTTAAGGGCCTTTTAATTTAATTTATGAAATCAGATTTGAGGTGAACATTTATTTCTACTCGGACATATTTAGCACTTGGACTTAATAGACTCTAATTTTTCCATACGTTAAAATGTTTGTTCTGAAGAGTTTATATTATCTTGAGGTCATTTTCAATGGAACGCCAATAATTTGTATCATTATTTTACACATCATTTTAGCTCCAACAACTGCAGCATCCGAAGGTAAGATGATTACTTCTATTTTCTAATAGTGGCTAGCTTATCAGTACATTTGGGGGCAGTTCTATCAAGGGCCGAGGTGTAATTTGAAGTAAATAAATTCAAAATTTGAGCTATCTTTGCGTACTTGTTTGATTTTTAGTGATTTGTTTTTTCATGAGGTCTGTTCCAATTAAAAACAAATAATTGGTATCTATATTTTACTCATAATTTCAGCTCCAACAATAGCAGCAGCTGCAGATCAGTCGATTAGTTATATTTTTCCAGCTTTGCTAAAGAGATCTCTTAGCAGAGCTCATTGCTTTCTGTTGCAGTTATCGAACTTGGGATATGAAATATAGTAGACTTAAGGGCCTTTTAATTTAATTTATGAAATCAGATTTGAGGTGAACATTTATTTCTCCTCGGACATGTTTAGCACTAGGACTTAATAGACTCAAAATTTTCCATACATTCAAATGCTTGTTCTGAAGCATTTTTAAATTTTTGAGGACTTTTCCATTTGAACACCCATAATTTATATCCTTATGTTTAGTTTTAAAACCTGTGATCTGAAATATAATACTGTACACTTGAGGGCCTTTTAATTTAATGTATGAAATCAGATTTAAGGTAAACACTTATTCGTACTTCGGTATGTTTAGCACTAGGAATTAATTGACTCTAATTTTTCCATACTTTAAAAAGTTTGTTCTGAAGAGTTTATATTTTCTTGAGGTCATTTTCAATGGAACACCAATAATTTGTATCATTATTTTACACATCATATTAGCTCCAACAACTGCAGCAACCGAAGGTAAGATGATTACTTCTATTTTCTAATAGTGGCTAGCTTATCAGTACATTTGGGGGCAGTTCTATCAAGGGCCGAGGTGTAATTTGAAGTAAATAAATTCAAAATTTGAGCTATCTTTGCGTACTTGTTTGATTTTTAGTGATTTGTTTTTTCATGAGGTCTGTTCCAATTAAAAACAAATAATTGGTATCTATATTTTACTCATAATTTCAGCTCCAACAATAGCAGCAGCTGCAGATCAGTCGATTAGTTATATTTTTCCAGCTTTGCTAAAGAGATCTCTTAGCAGAGCTCATTGCTTTCTGTTGCAGTTATCGAACTTGGGATATGAAATATAGTAGACTTAAGGGCCTTTTAATTTAATTTATGAAATCAGATTTGAGGTGAACATTTATTTCTCCTCGGACATGTTTAGCACTAGGACTTAATAGACTCAAAATTTTCCATACATTCAAATGCTTGTTCTGAAGCATTTTTAAATTTTTGAGGACTTTTCCATTTGAACACCCATAATTTATATCCTTATGTTTAGTTTTAAAACCTGTGATCTGAAATATAATACTGTACACTTGAGGGCCTTTTAATTTAATGTATGAAATCAGATTTAAGGTAAACACTTATTCGTACTTCGGTATGTTTAGCACTAGGAATTAATTGACTCTAATTTTTCCATACTTTAAAAAGTTTGTTCTGAAGAGTTTATATTTTCTTGAGGTCATTTTCAATGGAACACCAATAATTTGTATCATTATTTTACACATCATATTAGCTCCAACAACTGCAGCAACCGAAGGTAAGATGATTACTTCTATTTTCTAATAGTGGCTAGCTTATCAGTACATTTGGGGGCAGTTCTATCAAGGGCCGAGGTGTAATTTGAAGTAAATAAATTCAAAATTTGAGCTATCTTTGCGTACTTGTTTGATTTTTAGTGATTTTTTTTTCATGAGGTCTGTTCCAATTAAAAACAAATAATTGGTATCTATATTTTACTCATAATTTCAGCTCCAACAATAGCAGCAGCCGCAGATCAGTCGATTAGTTATATTTTTCCAGCTTTGCTAAAGAGATCTCTTAGCAGAGCTCATTGCTTTCTGTTGCAGTTATCGAACTTGGGATATGAAATATAGTAGACTTAAGGGCCTTTTAATTTAATTTATGAAATCAGATTTGAGGTGAACATTTATTTCTCCTCGGACATGTTTAGCACTAGGACTTAATAGACTCAAAATTTTCCATACATTCAAATGCTTGTTCTGAAGCATTTTTAAATTTTTGAGGACTTTTCCATTTGAACACCCATAATTTATATCCTTATGTTTAGTTTTGAAACCTGTGATCTGAAATATAATACTGTACACTTGAGGGCCTTTTAATTTAATGTATGAAATCAGATTTAAGGTAAACACTTATTCGTACTTCGGTATGTTTAGCACTAGGAATTAATTGACTCTAATTTTTCCATACTTTAAAAAGTTTGTTCTGAAGAGTTTATATTTTCTTGAGGTCATTTTCAATGGAACACCAATAATTTGTATCATTATTTTACACATCATATTAGCTCCAACAACTGCAGCAACCGAAGGTAAGATGATTACTTCTATTTTCTAATAGTGGCTAGCTTATCAGTACATTTGGGGGCAGTTCTATCAAGGGCCGAGGTGTAATTTGAAGTAAATAAATTCAAAATTTGAGCTATCTTTGCGTACTTGTTTGATTTTTAGTGATTTTTTTTCATGAGGTCTGTTCCAATTAATAACAAATAATTGGTATCTATATTTTACTCATAATTTCAGCTCCAACAATAGCAGCAGCCGCAGATCAGTCGATTAGTTAAATTTTTCCAGCTTTGCTAAAGAGATCGCTTAGCAGAGCTCATTGCTTTCTGTTGCAGTTATCGAACTTGGGATATGAAATATAGTAGACTTAAGGGCCTTTTAATTTAATTTATGAAATCAGATTTGAGGTGAACATTTATTTCTACTCGGACATGTTTAGCACTAGGACTTAATAGACTCAAAATTTTCCATACATTCAAATGCTTGTTCTGAAGCATTTTTAAATTCTTGAGGACTTTTCCATTTGAACACCCATAATTTATATCCTTATTGTAAGTTTTGAAACCTGTGATCTGAAATATAATACACTTGAGGGCCTTTTAATTTAATGTATGAAATCAGATTTAAGGTAAACACTTATTTGTACTTGGGTATGTTTAGCACTAGGAATTAATCGACTCTAATTTTTCCATACTTTAAAAAGTTTGTTCTGAAGAGTTTATATTTTCTTGAGGTCATTTTCAATGGAACGCCAATAATTTGTATCATTTTTCTACACATCATATTAGCTCCAACAACTGCAGCATCCGAAGGTAAGATGATTACTTCTATTTTCTAATAGTGGCTAGCTTATTAGTACATTTGGGGACAGTTCTATCAAGTGCTGAGGTGTAATTTGAAGTAAATAAATTCAAAATTTGAGCTATCTTTGCGTACTTGTTTGATCTTTAGTGATTTTTTTTTCATGAGGTCTGTTCCAGTTAAAGACAAATAATTGGTATCTATATTTTACTCATAATTTCAGCTCCAACAATAGCAGCAGCCGCAGATCAGACGATTAGTTATATTTTTCCAGCTTTGCTAAAGAGATCTCTTAGCAGAGCTTATTGCTTTCTGTTGCAGTTATCGAACTTGGGATATGAAATATAGTAGACATAAGGGCCTTTTAATTTAATTTATGAAATCAGATTTGAGGTGAACATTTATTTCTACTCGGACATATTTAGCACTTGGACTTAATAGACTCTAATTTTTCCATACATTAAAATGTTTGTTCTGAAGAGTTTATATTATCTTGAGGTCATTTTCAATGGAACGCCAATAATTTGTATCATTATTTTACACATCATTTTAGCTCCAACAACTGCAGCAACCGAAGGTAAGATGATTACTTCTATTTTCTAATAGTGGCTAGCTTATCAGTACATTTGGGGGCAGTTCTATCAAGGGCCGAGGTGTAATTTGAAGTAAATGAATTCAAAATTTGAGCTATCTTTGCGTACTTGTTTGATTTTTAGTGATTTTTTTTTTCATGAGGTCTATTCCAATTAAAAACAAATAATTGGTATCTATATTTTACTCATAATTTCAGCTCCAACAATAGCAGCAGCCGCAGATCAGTCGATTAGTTATATTTTTCCAGCTTTGCTAAAGAGATCTCTTAGCAGAGCTCATTGCTTTCTGTTGCAGTTATCGAACTTGGGATATGAAATATAGTAGACTTAAGGGCCTTTTAATTTAATTTATGAAATCAGATTTGAGGTGAACATTTATTTCTCCTCGGACATGTTTAGCACTAGGACTTAATAGACTCAAAATTTTCCATACATTCAAATGCTTGTTCTGAAGCATTTTTAAATTTTTGAGGACTTTTCCATTTGAACACCCATAATTTATATCCTTATGTTTAGTTTTGAAACCTGTGATCTGAAATATAATACTGTACACTTGAGGGCCTTTTAATTTAATGTATGAAATCAGATTTAAGGTAAACACTTATTCGTACTTCGGTATGTTTAGCACTAGGAATTAATTGACTCTAATTTTTCCATACTTTAAAAAGTTTGTTCTGAAGAGTTTATATTTTCTTGAGGTCATTTTCAATGGAACACCAATAATTTGTATCATTATTTTACACATCATATTAGCTCCAACAACTGCAGCAACCGAAGGTAAGATGATTACTTCTATTTTCTAATAGTGGCTAGCTTATCAGTACATTTGGGGGCAGTTCTATCAAGGGCCGAGGTGTAATTTGAAGTAAATAAATTCAAAATTTGAGCTATCTTTGCATACTTGTTTGATTTTTAGTGATTTTTTTTTCATGAGGTCTGTTCCAATTAATAACAAATAATTGGTATCTATATTTTACTCATAATTTCAGCTCCAACAATAGCAGCAGCCGCAGATCAGTCGATTAGTTATATTTTTCCAGCTTTGCTAAAGAGATCGCTTAGCAGAGCTCATTGCTTTCTGTTGCAGTTATCGAACTTGGGATATGAAATATAGTAGACTTAAGGGCCTTTTAATTTAATTTATGAAATCAGATTTGAGGTGAACATTTATTTCTACTCAAACATATTTAGCACTAGTACTTAATAGACTCTAATTTTTCCATACTTTAAAATGTTTGTTCTGAAGAGTTTATATTATCTTGAGGTCATTTTCAATGGAACACCAATAATTTGTATCATTATTTTACACATCATTTTAGCTCCAACAACTGCAGCATCCGAAGGTAAGTTGATTACTTCTATTTTCTAATAGTGGCTAGCTTATCAGTACATTTGGGGGCAGTTCTATCAAGGGTCGCGGTGTAATTTGAAGTAAATAAATTCAAAATTTGAGCTATCTTTGCGTACTTAGACTAGAGAATAGTCAAATGTTGATTCGAATTAGATACAAAATTGATAATACGAATATTTAAATTTATTATGTACTATCTCTAAAAACGTTGTCATCGACCATTCACCATCTAAAACCTGCTGAATTGCTGTTTTAGCCTATGGTTGATCACCTAGGACCCATACGGAGTCAAAATGGTTTAGTTTAAAAAAAAATCAAAGTTTAAAAAAAAAAAAAAAAAAATACTTCAAATCGAATTCAATTTTACTTTGATTCAAAAGATCCAATACAACCTATTCATCTGCAATAAAAATTTGATTTCTTAAATAAAATTTTAGTTTGGTCTAATTAATTCATATTTCAAAGTTATGGGAGTTCAAAAAAAACTCTGATTACTTAAAAATTCGACCCTTGGTACATCTGACCCTTGAGCTGGTTATTTATCAAGGGTCAGGTTTTTAAATCGGAACTGTTTCCAGGGTCGAGTTGTGATAAATGTCACAATCAAATTCAAATTAGACTTGGCAATTTCAAATTAAAATTTAGGAATTTTGACCCCCCCCCTAAAAAAAGTAAAATTCGAATTGAAATTTACCACTCAAAACTTTTTAAATATGCCCCTAAATGTTTGATTTCTAGTTTTTTTTATTCATGAGGTCTTTTCCAATTAAAAACAAATAATTGATATCTATATTTTACTCATAATTTAAGCTCCAACAATAGCAGCAGCCGCAGATCAGTCGATTAGTTATATTTTTCCAGCTTTGCTAAAGAGATCGCTTAGTAGAGCTCATTGCTTTCTGTTGCAGTTATCGAACTTGGGATCTGAAATATAGTAGACTTAAGGGCCTCTTAATTTAATTTATGAAATCAGATTTGAGCTGAACATTTATTTCTACTCGGACATGTTTAGCACTAGGACTTCATAGACTCTAATTTTTCCATACTGAGGGCCTTTTAATTTAATGTATGAAATCAGATTTAAGGTAAACACTTATTCGTACTTCGGTATGTTTAGCATTAGGAATTAATTGACTCTAAGTTTTTCCATACTTTAAAAAGTTTGTTCTGAAGAGTTTTATTTTCTTGAGGTCATTTTCAATGGAACACCAATAATTTGTATCATTATTTTACACATCATTTTAGCTCCAACAACTGCAGCATCCGAAAGTGAGATGATTACTTCTATTTTCTAATAGTGGCTAGCTTATCAGTACATTTGGGGGCAGTTCTATCAAGTGCTGAGGTGTAATTTGAAGTAAATAAATTCAAAATTTGAGCTATCTTTGCGTACTTGTTTGATCTTTAGTGATTTTTTTTTTCATGAGGTCTGTTCAATTAAAGACAAATAATTGGTATCTATATTTTACTCATAGTTTCAGCTCCAACAATAGCAGCAGCCGCAGATCAGACGATTAGTTATGTTTTTCCAGCTTTGCTAAAGAGATCTCTTAGCAGAGCTTATTGCTTTCTGTTGCAGTTATCGAACTTGGGATATGAAATATAGTAGACTTAAGGGCCTTTTAATTTAATTTATGAAATCAGATTTGAGGTGAACATTTATTTCTACTCGGACATATTTAGCACTTGGACTTAATAGACTCTAATTTTTCCATACGTTAAAATGTTTGTTCTGAAGAGTTTATATTATCTTGAGGTCATTTTCAATGGAACGCCAATAATTTGTATCATTATTTTACACATCATTTTAGCTCCAACAACTGCAGCATCCGAAGGTAAGATGATTACTTCTATTTTCTAATAGTGGCTAGCTTATCAGTACATTTGGGGGCAGTTCTATCAAGGGCCGAGGTGTAATTTGAAGTAAATAAATTCAAAATTTGAGCTATCTTTGCGTACTTGTTTGATTTTTAGTGATTTTTTTTTTCATGAGGTCTGTTCCAATTAAAAACAAATAATTGGTATCTATATTTTACTCATAATTTCAGCTCCAACAATAGCAGCAGCCGCAGATCAGTCGATTAGTTATATTTTTCCAGCTTTGCTAAAGAGATCTCTTAGCAGAGCTCATTGCTTTCTGTTGCAGTTATCGAACTTGGGATATGAAATATAGTAGACTTAAGGGCCTTTTAATTTAATTTATGAAATCAGATTTGAGGTGAACATTTATTTCTCCTCGGACATGTTTAGCACTAGGACTTAATAGACTCAAAATTTTCCATACATTCAAATGCTTGTTCTGAAGCATTTTTAAATTTTTGAGGACTTTTCCATTTGAACACCCATAATTTATATCCTTATGTTTAGTTTTGAAACCTGTGATCTGAAATATAATACTGTACACTTGAGGGCCTTTTAATTTAATGTATGAAATCAGATTTAAGGTAAACACTTATTCGTACTTCGGTATGTTTAGCACTAGGAATTAATTGACTCTAATTTTTCCATACTTTAAAAAGTTTGTTCTGAAGAGTTTATATTTTCTTGAGGTCATTTTCAATGGAACACCAATAATTTGTATCATTATTTTACACATCATATTAGCTCCAACAACTGCAGCAACCGAAGGTAAGATGATTACTTCTATTTTCTAATAGTGGCTAGCTTATCAGTACATTCGGGGGCAGTTCTATCAAGGGCCGAGGTGTAATTTGAAGTAAATAAATTCAAAATTTGAGCTATCTTTGCGTACTTGTTTGATTTTTAGTGATTTTTTTTCATGAGGTCTGTTCCAATTAATAACAAATAATTGGTATCTATATTTTACTCATAATTTCAGCTCCAACAATAGCAGCAGCCGCAGATCAGTCGATTAGTTATATTTTTCCAGCTTTGCTAAAGAGATCGCTTAGCAGAGCTCATTGCTTTCTGTTGCAGTTATCGAACTTGGGATATGAAATATAGTAGACTTAAGGGCCTTTTAATTTAATTTATGAAATCAGATTTGAGGTGAACATTTATTTCTACTCGGACATGTTTAGCACTAGGACTTAATAGACTCAAAATTTTCCATACATTCAAATGCTTGTTCTGAAGCATTTTTAAATTCTTGAGGACTTTTCCATTTGAACACCCATAATTTATATCCTTATTGTAAGTTTTGAAACCTGTGATCTGAAATATAATACACTTGAGGGCCTTTTAATTTAATGTATGAAATCAGATTTAAGGTAAACACTTATTTGTACTTGGGTATGTTTAGCACTAGGAATTAATCGACTCTAATTTTTCCATACTTTAAAAAGTTTGTTCTGAAGAGTTTATATTTTCTTGAGGTCATTTTCAATGGAACGCCAATAATTTGTATCATTTTTCTACACATCATATTAGCTCCAACAACTGCAGCATCCGAAGGTAAGATGATTACTTCTATTTTCTAATAGTGGCTAGCTTATCAGTACATTTGGGGACAGTTCTATCAAGTGCTGAGGTGTAATTTGAAGTAAATAAATTCAAAATTTGAGCTATCTTTGCGTACTTGTTTGATTTTTAGTGATTTTTTTTCATGAGGTCTGTTCCAATTAATAACAAATAATTGGTATCTATATTTTACTCATAATTTCAGCTCCAACAATAGCAGCAGCCGCAGATCAGTCGATTAGTTATATTTTTCCAGCTTTGCTAAAGAGATCGCTTAGCAGAGCTCATTGCTTTCTGTTGCAGTTATCGAACTTGGGATATGAAATATAGTAGACTTAAGGGCCTTTTAATTTAATTTATGAAATCAGATTTGAGGTGAACATTTATTTCTACTCGGACATGTTTAGCACTAGGACTTAATAGACTCAAAATTTTCCATACATTCAAATGCTTGTTCTGAAGCATTTTTAAATTCTTGAGGACTTTTCCATTTGAACACCCATAATTTATATCCTTATTGTAAGTTTTGAAACCTGTGATCTGAAATATAATACACTTGAGGGCCTTTTAATTTAATGTATGAAATCAGATTTAAGGTAAACACTTATTTGTACTTGGGTATGTTTAGCACTAGGAATTAATCGACTCTAATTTTTCCATACTTTAAAAAGTTTGTTCTGAAGAGTTTATATTTTCTTGAGGTCATTTTCAATGGAACGCCAATAATTTGTATCATTTTTCTACACATCATATTAGCTCCAACAACTGCAGCATCCGAAGGTAAGATGATTACTTCTATTTTCTAATAGTGCTTAGCTTATCAGTACATTTGGGGGCAGTTCTATCAAGTGCTGAGGTGTAATTTGAAGTAAATAAATTCAAAATTTGAGCTATCTTTGCGTACTTGTTTGATCCTTAGTGATTTTTTTTTCATGAGGTCTGTTCCAATTAAAGACAAATAATTGGTATCTATATTTTACTCATAATTTCAGCTCCAACAATAGCAGCAGCCGCAGATCAGACGATTAGTTATATTTTTCCAGCTTTGCTAAAGAGATCTCTTAGCAGAGCTTATTGCTTTCTGTTGCAGTTATCGAACTTGGGATATGAAATATAGTAGACTTAAGGGCCTTTTAATTTAATTTATGAAATCAGATTTGAGGTGAACATTTATTTCTACTCGGACATATTTAGCACTTGGACTTAATAGACTCTAATTTTTCCATACGTTAAAATGTTTGTTCTGAAGAGTTTATATTATCTTGAGGTCATTTTCAATGGAACGCCAATAATTTGTATCATTATTTTACACATCATTTTAGCTCCAACAACTGCAGCATCCGAAGGTAAGATGATTACTTCTATTTTCTAATAGTGGCTAGCTTATCAGTACATTTGGGGGCAGTTCTATCAAGGGCCGAGGTGTAATTTGAAGTAAATAAATTCAAAATTTGAGCTATCTTTGCGTACTTGTTTGATTTTTAGTGATTTGTTTTTTCATGAGGTCTGTTCCAATTAAAAACAAATAATTGGTATCTATATTTTACTCATAATTTCAGCTCCAACAATAGCAGCAGCTGCAGATCAGTCGATTAGTTATATTTTTCCAGCTTTGCTAAAGAGATCTCTTAGCAGAGCTCATTGCTTTCTGTTGCAGTTATCGAACTTGGGATATGAAATATAGTAGACTTAAGGGCCTTTTAATTTAATTTATGAAATCAGATTTGAGGTGAACATTTATTTCTCCTCGGACATGTTTAGCACTAGGACTTAATAGACTCAAAATTTTCCATACATTCAAATGCTTGTTCTGAAGCATTTTTAAATTTTTGAGGACTTTTCCATTTGAACACCCATAATTTATATCCTTATGTTTAGTTTTAAAACCTGTGATCTGAAATATAATACTGTACACTTGAGGGCCTTTTAATTTAATGTATGAAATCAGATTTAAGGTAAACACTTATTCGTACTTCGGTATGTTTAGCACTAGGAATTAATTGACTCTAATTTTTCCATACTTTAAAAAGTTTGTTCTGAAGAGTTTATATTTTCTTGAGGTCATTTTCAATGGAACACCAATAATTTGTATCATTATTTTACACATCATATTAGCTCCAACAACTGCAGCAACCGAAGGTAAGATGATTACTTCTATTTTCTAATAGTGGCTAGCTTATCAGTACATTTGGGGGCAGTTCTATCAAGGGCCGAGGTGTAATTTGAAGTAAATAAATTCAAAATTTGAGCTATCTTTGCGTACTTGTTTGATTTTTAGTGATTTTTTTTCATGAGGTCTGTTCCAATTAATAACAAATAATTGGTATCTATATTTTACTCATAATTTCAGCTCCAACAATAGCAGCAGCCGCAGATCAGTCGATTAGTTATATTTTTCCAGCTTTGCTAAAGAGATCGCTTAGCAGAGCTCATTGCTTTCTGTTGCAGTTATCGAACTTGGGATATGAAATATAGTAGACTTAAGGGCCTTTTAATTTAATTTATGAAATCAGATTTGAGGTGAACATTTATTTCTACTCGGACATGTTTAGCACTAGGACTTAATAGACTCAAAATTTTCCATACATTCAAATGCTTGTTCTGAAGCATTTTTAAATTCTTGAGGACTTTTCCATTTGAACACCCATAATTTATATCCTTATTGTAAGTTTTGAAACCTGTGATCTGAAATATAATACACTTGAGTGCCTTTTAATTTAATGTATGAAATCAGATTTAAGGTAAACACTTATTTGTACTTGGGTATGTTTAGCACTAGGAATTAATCGACTCTAATTTTTCCATACTTTAAAAAGTTTGTTCTGAAGAGTTTATATTTTCTTGAGGTCATTTTCAATGGAACGCCAATAATTTGTATCATTTTTCTACACATCATATTAGCTCCAACAACTGCAGCATCCGAAGGTAAGATGATTACTTCTATTTTCTAATAGTGCTTAGCTTATCAGTACATTTGGGGGCAGTTCTATCAAGTGCTGAGGTGTAATTTGAAGTAAATAAATTCAAAATTTGAGCTATCTTTGCGTACTTGTTTGATCCTTAGTGATTTTTTTTTCATGAGGTCTGTTCCAATTAAAGACAAATAATTGGTATCTATATTTTACTCATAATTTCAGCTCCAACAATAGCAGCAGCCGCAGATCAGACGATTAGTTATGTTTTTCCAGCTTTGCTAAAGAGATCTCTTAGCAGAGCTTATTGCTTTCTGTTGCAGTTATCGAACTTGGGATATGAAATATAGTAGACTTAAGGGCCTTTTAATTTAATTTATGAAATCAGATTTGAGGTGAACATTTATTTCTACTCGGACATATTTAGCACTTGGACTTAATAGACTCTAATTTTTCCATACGTTAAAATGTTTGTTCTGAAGAGTTTATATTATCTTGAGGTCATTTTCAATGGAACGCCAATAATTTGTATCATTATTTTACACATCATTTTAGCTCCAACAACTGCAGCATCCGAAGGTAAGATGATTACTTCTATTTTCTAATAGTGGCTAGCTTATCAGTACATTTGGGGGCAGTTCTATCAAGGGCCGAGGTGTAATTTGAAGTAAATAAATTCAAAATTTGAGCTATCTTTGCGTACTTGTTTGATTTTTAGTGATTTTTTTTTTCATGAGGTCTGTTCCAATTAAAAACAAATAATTGGTATCTATATTTTACTCATAATTTCAGCTCCAACAATAGCAGCAGCCGCAGATCAGTCGATTAGTTATATTTTTCCAGCTTTGCTAAAGAGATCTCTTAGCAGAGCTCATTGCTTTCTGTTGCAGTTATCGAACTTGGGATATGAAATATAGTAGACTTAAGGGCCTTTTAATTTAATTTATGAAATCAGATTTGAGGTGAACATTTATTTCTCCTCGGACATGTTTAGCACTAGGACTTAATAGACTCAAAATTTTCCATACATTCAAATGCTTGTTCTGAAGCATTTTTAAATTTTTGAGGACTTTTCCATTTGAACACCCATAATTTATATCCTTATGTTTAGTTTTGAAACCTGTGATCTGAAATATAATACTGTACACTTGAGGGCCTTTTAATTTAATGTATGAAATCAGATTTAAGGTAAACACTTATTCGTACTTCGGTATGTTTAGCACTAGGAATTAATTGACTCTAATTTTTCCATACTTTAAAAAGTTTGTTCTGAAGAGTTTATATTTTCTTGAGGTCATTTTCAATGGAACACCAATAATTTGTATCATTATTTTACACATCATATTAGCTCCAACAACTGCAGCAACCGAAGGTAAGATGATTACTTCTATTTTCTAATAGTGGCTAGCTTATCAGTACATTTGGGGGCAGTTCTATCAAGGGCCGAGGTGTAATTTGAAGTAAATAAATTCAAAATTTGAGCTATCTTTGCGTACTTGTTTGATTTTTAGTGATTTTTTTTCATGAGGTCTGTTCCAATTAATAACAAATAATTGGTATCTATATTTTACTCATAATTTCAGCTCCAACAATAGCAGCAGCCGCAGATCAGTCGATTAGTTATATTTTTCCAGCTTTGCTAAAGAGATCGCTTAGCAGAGCTCATTGCTTTCTGTTGCAGTTATCGAACTTGGGATATGAAATATAGTAGACTTAAGGGCCTTTTAATTTAATTTATGAAATCAGATTTGAGGTGAACATTTATTTCTACTCGGACATGTTTAGCACTAGGACTTAATAGACTCAAAATTTTCCATACATTCAAATGCTTGTTCTGAAGCATTTTTAAATTCTTGAGGACTTTTCCATTTGAACACCCATAATTTATATCCTTATTGTAAGTTTTGAAACCTGTGATCTGAAATATAATACACTTGAGGGCCTTTTAATTTAATGTATGAAATCAGATTTAAGGTAAACACTTATTTGTACTTGGGTATGTTTAGCACTAGGAATTAATCGACTCTAATTTTTCCATACTTTAAAAAGTTTGTTCTGAAGAGTTTATATTTTCTTGAGGTCATTTTCAATGGAACGCCAATAATTTGTATCATTTTTCTACACATCATATTAGCTCCAACAACTGCAGCATCCGAAGGTAAGATGATTACTTCTATTTTCTAATAGTGGCTAGCTTATTAGTACATTTGGGGACAGTTCTATCAAGTGCTGAGGTGTAATTTGAAGTAAATAAATTCAAAATTTGAGCTATCTTTGCGTACTTGTTTGATCTTTAGTGATTTTTTTTTCATGAGGTCTGTTCCAGTTAAAGACAAATAATTGGTATCTATATTTTACTCATAATTTCAGCTCCAACAATAGCAGCAGCCGCAGATCAGACGATTAGTTATATTTTTCCAGCTTTGCTAAAGAGATCTCTTAGCAGAGCTTATTGCTTTCTGTTGCAGTTATCGAACTTGGGATATGAAATATAGTAGACATAAGGGCCTTTTAATTTAATTTATGAAATCAGATTTGAGGTGAACATTTATTTCTACTCGGACATATTTAGCACTTGGACTTAATAGACTCTAATTTTTCCATACATTAAAATGTTTGTTCTGAAGAGTTTATATTATCTTGAGGTCATTTTCAATGGAACGCCAATAATTTGTATCATTATTTTACACATCATTTTAGCTCCAACAACTGCAGCAACCGAAGGTAAGATGATTACTTCTATTTTCTAATAGTGGCTAGCTTATCAGTACATTTGGGGGCAGTTCTATCAAGGGCCGAGGTGTAATTTGAAGTAAATGAATTCAAAATTTGAGCTATCTTTGCGTACTTGTTTGATTTTTAGTGATTTTTTTTTTCATGAGGTCTATTCCAATTAAAAACAAATAATTGGTATCTATATTTTACTCATAATTTCAGCTCCAACAATAGCAGCAGCCGCAGATCAGTCGATTAGTTATATTTTTCCAGCTTTGCTAAAGAGATCTCTTAGCAGAGCTCATTGCTTTCTGTTGCAGTTATCGAACTTGGGATATGAAATATAGTAGACTTAAGGGCCTTTTAATTTAATTTATGAAATCAGATTTGAGGTGAACATTTATTTCTCCTCGGACATGTTTAGCACTAGGACTTAATAGACTCAAAATTTTCCATACATTCAAATGCTTGTTCTGAAGCATTTTTAAATTTTTGAGGACTTTTCCATTTGAACACCCATAATTTATATCCTTATGTTTAGTTTTGAAACCTGTGATCTGAAATATAATACTGTACACTTGAGGGCCTTTTAATTTAATGTATGAAATCAGATTTAAGGTAAACACTTATTCGTACTTCGGTATGTTTAGCACTAGGAATTAATTGACTCTAATTTTTCCATACTTTAAAAAGTTTGTTCTGAAGAGTTTATATTTTCTTGAGGTCATTTTCAATGGAACACCAATAATTTGTATCATTATTTTACACATCATATTAGCTCCAACAACTGCAGCAACCGAAGGTAAGATGATTACTTCTATTTTCTAATAGTGGCTAGCTTATCAGTACATTTGGGGGCAGTTCTATCAAGGGCCGAGGTGTAATTTGAAGTAAATAAATTCAAAATTTGAGCTATCTTTGCATACTTGTTTGATTTTTAGTGATTTTTTTTTCATGAGGTCTGTTCCAATTAATAACAAATAATTGGTATCTATATTTTACTCATAATTTCAGCTCCAACAATAGCAGCAGCCGCAGATCAGTCGATTAGTTATATTTTTCCAGCTTTGCTAAAGAGATCGCTTAGCAGAGCTCATTGCTTTCTGTTGCAGTTATCGAACTTGGGATATGAAATATAGTAGACTTAAGGGCCTTTTAATTTAATTTATGAAATCAGATTTGAGGTGAACATTTATTTCTACTCAAACATATTTAGCACTAGTACTTAATAGACTCTAATTTTTCCATACTTTAAAATGTTTGTTCTGAAGAGTTTATATTATCTTGAGGTCATTTTCAATGGAACACCAATAATTTGTATCATTATTTTACACATCATTTTAGCTCCAACAACTGCAGCATCCGAAGGTAAGTTGATTACTTCTATTTTCTAATAGTGGCTAGCTTATCAGTACATTTGGGGGCAGTTCTATCAAGGGTCGCGGTGTAATTTGAAGTAAATAAATTCAAAATTTGAGCTATCTTTGCGTACTTAGACTAGAGAATAGTCAAATGTTGATTCGAATTAGATACAAAATTGATAATACGAATATTTAAATTTATTATGTACTATCTCTAAAAACGTTGTCATCGACCATTCACCATCTAAAACCTGCTGAATTGCTGTTTTAGCCTATGGTTGATCACCTAGGACCCATACGGAGTCAAAATGGTTTAGTTTAAAAAAAAATCAAAGTTTAAAAAAAAAAAAAAAAAAATACTTCAAATCGAATTCAATTTTACTTTGATTCAAAAGATCCAATACAACCTATTCATCTGCAATAAAAATTTGATTTCTTAAATAAAATTTTAGTTTGGTCTAATTAATTCATATTTCAAAGTTATGGGAGTTCAAAAAAAACTCTGATTACTTAAAAATTCGACCCTTGGTACATCTGACCCTTGAGCTGGTTATTTATCAAGGGTCAGGTTTTTAAATCGGAACTGTTTCCAGGGTCGAGTTGTGATAAATGTCACAATCAAATTCAAATTAGACTTGGCAATTTCAAATTAAAATTTAGGAATTTTGACCCCCCCCCTAAAAAAAGTAAAATTCGAATTGAAATTTACCACTCAAAACTTTTTAAATATGCCCCTAAATGTTTGATTTCTAGTTTTTTTTATTCATGAGGTCTTTTCCAATTAAAAACAAATAATTGATATCTATATTTTACTCATAATTTAAGCTCCAACAATAGCAGCAGCCGCAGATCAGTCGATTAGTTATATTTTTCCAGCTTTGCTAAAGAGATCGCTTAGTAGAGCTCATTGCTTTCTGTTGCAGTTATCGAACTTGGGATCTGAAATATAGTAGACTTAAGGGCCTCTTAATTTAATTTATGAAATCAGATTTGAGCTGAACATTTATTTCTACTCGGACATGTTTAGCACTAGGACTTCATAGACTCTAATTTTTCCATACTGAGGGCCTTTTAATTTAATGTATGAAATCAGATTTAAGGTAAACACTTATTCGTACTTCGGTATGTTTAGCATTAGGAATTAATTGACTCTAAGTTTTTCCATACTTTAAAAAGTTTGTTCTGAAGAGTTTTATTTTCTTGAGGTCATTTTCAATGGAACACCAATAATTTGTATCATTATTTTACACATCATTTTAGCTCCAACAACTGCAGCATCCGAAAGTGAGATGATTACTTCTATTTTCTAATAGTGGCTAGCTTATCAGTACATTTGGGGGCAGTTCTATCAAGTGCTGAGGTGTAATTTGAAGTAAATAAATTCAAAATTTGAGCTATCTTTGCGTACTTGTTTGATCTTTAGTGATTTTTTTTTTCATGAGGTCTGTTCAATTAAAGACAAATAATTGGTATCTATATTTTACTCATAGTTTCAGCTCCAACAATAGCAGCAGCCGCAGATCAGACGATTAGTTATGTTTTTCCAGCTTTGCTAAAGAGATCTCTTAGCAGAGCTTATTGCTTTCTGTTGCAGTTATCGAACTTGGGATATGAAATATAGTAGACTTAAGGGCCTTTTAATTTAATTTATGAAATCAGATTTGAGGTGAACATTTATTTCTACTCGGACATATTTAGCACTTGGACTTAATAGACTCTAATTTTTCCATACGTTAAAATGTTTGTTCTGAAGAGTTTATATTATCTTGAGGTCATTTTCAATGGAACGCCAATAATTTGTATCATTATTTTACACATCATTTTAGCTCCAACAACTGCAGCATCCGAAGGTAAGATGATTACTTCTATTTTCTAATAGTGGCTAGCTTATCAGTACATTTGGGGGCAGTTCTATCAAGGGCCGAGGTGTAATTTGAAGTAAATAAATTCAAAATTTGAGCTATCTTTGCGTACTTGTTTGATTTTTAGTGATTTTTTTTTTCATGAGGTCTGTTCCAATTAAAAACAAATAATTGGTATCTATATTTTACTCATAATTTCAGCTCCAACAATAGCAGCAGCCGCAGATCAGTCGATTAGTTATATTTTTCCAGCTTTGCTAAAGAGATCTCTTAGCAGAGCTCATTGCTTTCTGTTGCAGTTATCGAACTTGGGATATGAAATATAGTAGACTTAAGGGCCTTTTAATTTAATTTATGAAATCAGATTTGAGGTGAACATTTATTTCTCCTCGGACATGTTTAGCACTAGGACTTAATAGACTCAAAATTTTCCATACATTCAAATGCTTGTTCTGAAGCATTTTTAAATTTTTGAGGACTTTTCCATTTGAACACCCATAATTTATATCCTTATGTTTAGTTTTGAAACCTGTGATCTGAAATATAATACTGTACACTTGAGGGCCTTTTAATTTAATGTATGAAATCAGATTTAAGGTAAACACTTATTCGTACTTCGGTATGTTTAGCACTAGGAATTAATTGACTCTAATTTTTCCATACTTTAAAAAGTTTGTTCTGAAGAGTTTATATTTTCTTGAGGTCATTTTCAATGGAACACCAATAATTTGTATCATTATTTTACACATCATATTAGCTCCAACAACTGCAGCAACCGAAGGTAAGATGATTACTTCTATTTTCTAATAGTGGCTAGCTTATCAGTACATTCGGGGGCAGTTCTATCAAGGGCCGAGGTGTAATTTGAAGTAAATAAATTCAAAATTTGAGCTATCTTTGCGTACTTGTTTGATTTTTAGTGATTTTTTTTCATGAGGTCTGTTCCAATTAATAACAAATAATTGGTATCTATATTTTACTCATAATTTCAGCTCCAACAATAGCAGCAGCCGCAGATCAGTCGATTAGTTATATTTTTCCAGCTTTGCTAAAGAGATCGCTTAGCAGAGCTCATTGCTTTCTGTTGCAGTTATCGAACTTGGGATATGAAATATAGTAGACTTAAGGGCCTTTTAATTTAATTTATGAAATCAGATTTGAGGTGAACATTTATTTCTACTCGGACATGTTTAGCACTAGGACTTAATAGACTCAAAATTTTCCATACATTCAAATGCTTGTTCTGAAGCATTTTTAAATTCTTGAGGACTTTTCCATTTGAACACCCATAATTTATATCCTTATTGTAAGTTTTGAAACCTGTGATCTGAAATATAATACACTTGAGGGCCTTTTAATTTAATGTATGAAATCAGATTTAAGGTAAACACTTATTTGTACTTGGGTATGTTTAGCACTAGGAATTAATCGACTCTAATTTTTCCATACTTTAAAAAGTTTGTTCTGAAGAGTTTATATTTTCTTGAGGTCATTTTCAATGGAACGCCAATAATTTGTATCATTTTTCTACACATCATATTAGCTCCAACAACTGCAGCATCCGAAGGTAAGATGATTACTTCTATTTTCTAATAGTGGCTAGCTTATCAGTACATTTGGGGACAGTTCTATCAAGTGCTGAGGTGTAATTTGAAGTAAATAAATTCAAAATTTGAGCTATCTTTGCGTACTTGTTTGATTTTTAGTGATTTTTTTTCATGAGGTCTGTTCCAATTAATAACAAATAATTGGTATCTATATTTTACTCATAATTTCAGCTCCAACAATAGCAGCAGCCGCAGATCAGTCGATTAGTTATATTTTTCCAGCTTTGCTAAAGAGATCGCTTAGCAGAGCTCATTGCTTTCTGTTGCAGTTATCGAACTTGGGATATGAAATATAGTAGACTTAAGGGCCTTTTAATTTAATTTATGAAATCAGATTTGAGGTGAACATTTATTTCTACTCGGACATGTTTAGCACTAGGACTTAATAGACTCAAAATTTTCCATACATTCAAATGCTTGTTCTGAAGCATTTTTAAATTCTTGAGGACTTTTCCATTTGAACACCCATAATTTATATCCTTATTGTAAGTTTTGAAACCTGTGATCTGAAATATAATACACTTGAGGGCCTTTTAATTTAATGTATGAAATCAGATTTAAGGTAAACACTTATTTGTACTTGGGTATGTTTAGCACTAGGAATTAATCGACTCTAATTTTTCCATACTTTAAAAAGTTTGTTCTGAAGAGTTTATATTTTCTTGAGGTCATTTTCAATGGAACGCCAATAATTTGTATCATTTTTCTACACATCATATTAGCTCCAACAACTGCAGCATCCGAAGGTAAGATGATTACTTCTATTTTCTAATAGTGCTTAGCTTATCAGTACATTTGGGGGCAGTTCTATCAAGTGCTGAGGTGTAATTTGAAGTAAATAAATTCAAAATTTGAGCTATCTTTGCGTACTTGTTTGATCCTTAGTGATTTTTTTTTCATGAGGTCTGTTCCAATTAAAGACAAATAATTGGTATCTATATTTTACTCATAATTTCAGCTCCAACAATAGCAGCAGCCGCAGATCAGACGATTAGTTATATTTTTCCAGCTTTGCTAAAGAGATCTCTTAGCAGAGCTTATTGCTTTCTGTTGCAGTTATCGAACTTGGGATATGAAATATAGTAGACTTAAGGGCCTTTTAATTTAATTTATGAAATCAGATTTGAGGTGAACATTTATTTCTACTCGGACATATTTAGCACTTGGACTTAATAGACTCTAATTTTTCCATACGTTAAAATGTTTGTTCTGAAGAGTTTATATTATCTTGAGGTCATTTTCAATGGAACGCCAATAATTTGTATCATTATTTTACACATCATTTTAGCTCCAACAACTGCAGCATCCGAAGGTAAGATGATTACTTCTATTTTCTAATAGTGGCTAGCTTATCAGTACATTTGGGGGCAGTTCTATCAAGGGCCGAGGTGTAATTTGAAGTAAATAAATTCAAAATTTGAGCTATCTTTGCGTACTTGTTTGATTTTTAGTGATTTGTTTTTTCATGAGGTCTGTTCCAATTAAAAACAAATAATTGGTATCTATATTTTACTCATAATTTCAGCTCCAACAATAGCAGCAGCTGCAGATCAGTCGATTAGTTATATTTTTCCAGCTTTGCTAAAGAGATCTCTTAGCAGAGCTCATTGCTTTCTGTTGCAGTTATCGAACTTGGGATATGAAATATAGTAGACTTAAGGGCCTTTTAATTTAATTTATGAAATCAGATTTGAGGTGAACATTTATTTCTCCTCGGACATGTTTAGCACTAGGACTTAATAGACTCAAAATTTTCCATACATTCAAATGCTTGTTCTGAAGCATTTTTAAATTTTTGAGGACTTTTCCATTTGAACACCCATAATTTATATCCTTATGTTTAGTTTTAAAACCTGTGATCTGAAATATAATACTGTACACTTGAGGGCCTTTTAATTTAATGTATGAAATCAGATTTAAGGTAAACACTTATTCGTACTTCGGTATGTTTAGCACTAGGAATTAATTGACTCTAATTTTTCCATACTTTAAAAAGTTTGTTCTGAAGAGTTTATATTTTCTTGAGGTCATTTTCAATGGAACACCAATAATTTGTATCATTATTTTACACATCATATTAGCTCCAACAACTGCAGCAACCGAAGGTAAGATGATTACTTCTATTTTCTAATAGTGGCTAGCTTATCAGTACATTTGGGGGCAGTTCTATCAAGGGCCGAGGTGTAATTTGAAGTAAATAAATTCAAAATTTGAGCTATCTTTGCGTACTTGTTTGATTTTTAGTGATTTTTTTTCATGAGGTCTGTTCCAATTAATAACAAATAATTGGTATCTATATTTTACTCATAATTTCAGCTCCAACAATAGCAGCAGCCGCAGATCAGTCGATTAGTTATATTTTTCCAGCTTTGCTAAAGAGATCGCTTAGCAGAGCTCATTGCTTTCTGTTGCAGTTATCGAACTTGGGATATGAAATATAGTAGACTTAAGGGCCTTTTAATTTAATTTATGAAATCAGATTTGAGGTGAACATTTATTTCTACTCGGACATGTTTAGCACTAGGACTTAATAGACTCAAAATTTTCCATACATTCAAATGCTTGTTCTGAAGCATTTTTAAATTCTTGAGGACTTTTCCATTTGAACACCCATAATTTATATCCTTATTGTAAGTTTTGAAACCTGTGATCTGAAATATAATACACTTGAGTGCCTTTTAATTTAATGTATGAAATCAGATTTAAGGTAAACACTTATTTGTACTTGGGTATGTTTAGCACTAGGAATTAATCGACTCTAATTTTTCCATACTTTAAAAAGTTTGTTCTGAAGAGTTTATATTTTCTTGAGGTCATTTTCAATGGAACGCCAATAATTTGTATCATTTTTCTACACATCATATTAGCTCCAACAACTGCAGCATCCGAAGGTAAGATGATTACTTCTATTTTCTAATAGTGCTTAGCTTATCAGTACATTTGGGGGCAGTTCTATCAAGTGCTGAGGTGTAATTTGAAGTAAATAAATTCAAAATTTGAGCTATCTTTGCGTACTTGTTTGATCCTTAGTGATTTTTTTTTCATGAGGTCTGTTCCAATTAAAGACAAATAATTGGTATCTATATTTTACTCATAATTTCAGCTCCAACAATAGCAGCAGCCGCAGATCAGACGATTAGTTATGTTTTTCCAGCTTTGCTAAAGAGATCTCTTAGCAGAGCTTATTGCTTTCTGTTGCAGTTATCGAACTTGGGATATGAAATATAGTAGACTTAAGGGCCTTTTAATTTAATTTATGAAATCAGATTTGAGGTGAACATTTATTTCTACTCGGACATATTTAGCACTTGGACTTAATAGACTCTAATTTTTCCATACGTTAAAATGTTTGTTCTGAAGAGTTTATATTATCTTGAGGTCATTTTCAATGGAACGCCAATAATTTGTATCATTATTTTACACATCATTTTAGCTCCAACAACTGCAGCATCCGAAGGTAAGATGATTACTTCTATTTTCTAATAGTGGCTAGCTTATCAGTACATTTGGGGGCAGTTCTATCAAGGGCCGAGGTGTAATTTGAAGTAAATAAATTCAAAATTTGAGCTATCTTTGCGTACTTGTTTGATTTTTAGTGATTTTTTTTTTCATGAGGTCTGTTCCAATTAAAAACAAATAATTGGTATCTATATTTTACTCATAATTTCAGCTCCAACAATAGCAGCAGCCGCAGATCAGTCGATTAGTTATATTTTTCCAGCTTTGCTAAAGAGATCTCTTAGCAGAGCTCATTGCTTTCTGTTGCAGTTATCGAACTTGGGATATGAAATATAGTAGACTTAAGGGCCTTTTAATTTAATTTATGAAATCAGATTTGAGGTGAACATTTATTTCTCCTCGGACATGTTTAGCACTAGGACTTAATAGACTCAAAATTTTCCATACATTCAAATGCTTGTTCTGAAGCATTTTTAAATTTTTGAGGACTTTTCCATTTGAACACCCATAATTTATATCCTTATGTTTAGTTTTGAAACCTGTGATCTGAAATATAATACTGTACACTTGAGGGCCTTTTAATTTAATGTATGAAATCAGATTTAAGGTAAACACTTATTCGTACTTCGGTATGTTTAGCACTAGGAATTAATTGACTCTAATTTTTCCATACTTTAAAAAGTTTGTTCTGAAGAGTTTATATTTTCTTGAGGTCATTTTCAATGGAACACCAATAATTTGTATCATTATTTTACACATCATATTAGCTCCAACAACTGCAGCAACCGAAGGTAAGATGATTACTTCTATTTTCTAATAGTGGCTAGCTTATCAGTACATTTGGGGGCAGTTCTATCAAGGGCCGAGGTGTAATTTGAAGTAAATAAATTCAAAATTTGAGCTATCTTTGCGTACTTGTTTGATTTTTAGTGATTTTTTTTCATGAGGTCTGTTCCAATTAATAACAAATAATTGGTATCTATATTTTACTCATAATTTCAGCTCCAACAATAGCAGCAGCCGCAGATCAGTCGATTAGTTATATTTTTCCAGCTTTGCTAAAGAGATCGCTTAGCAGAGCTCATTGCTTTCTGTTGCAGTTATCGAACTTGGGATATGAAATATAGTAGACTTAAGGGCCTTTTAATTTAATTTATGAAATCAGATTTGAGGTGAACATTTATTTCTACTCGGACATGTTTAGCACTAGGACTTAATAGACTCAAAATTTTCCATACATTCAAATGCTTGTTCTGAAGCATTTTTAAATTCTTGAGGACTTTTCCATTTGAACACCCATAATTTATATCCTTATTGTAAGTTTTGAAACCTGTGATCTGAAATATAATACACTTGAGGGCCTTTTAATTTAATGTATGAAATCAGATTTAAGGTAAACACTTATTTGTACTTGGGTATGTTTAGCACTAGGAATTAATCGACTCTAATTTTTCCATACTTTAAAAAGTTTGTTCTGAAGAGTTTATATTTTCTTGAGGTCATTTTCAATGGAACGCCAATAATTTGTATCATTTTTCTACACATCATATTAGCTCCAACAACTGCAGCATCCGAAGGTAAGATGATTACTTCTATTTTCTAATAGTGCTTAGCTTATCAGTACATTTGGGGGCAGTTCTATCAAGTGCTGAGGTGTAATTTGAAGTAAATAAATTCAAAATTTGAGCTATCTTTGCGTACTTGTTTGATCTTTAGTGATTGTTTTTTTTAATGAGGTCTGTTCCAATTAAAAACAAATAATTGGTATCTATATTTTACTCATAATTTCAGCTCCAACAATAGCAGCAGCCGCAGATCAGACGATTAGTTATATTTTTCCAGCTTTGCTAAAGAGATCTCTTAGCAGAGCTAATTGCTTTTTGTTGCAGTTATCGATTTTGGGATATGCAATATAGTAGACTTAAGGGCCTTTTAATTTAATTTATGAAATCAGATTTGAGGTGAACATTTATTTCTACTCGGACATATTTAGCACTAGGACTTAATAGACTCTAATTTTTCCATACTTTAAAAATTTTATTCTGAAGAGTTTATATTTTCTTGAGGTCATTTTCAATGGAACGCCAATAATTTGTATCATTATTTTACACATCATTTTAGCTCCAACAACTGCAGCATCCGAAGGTAAGATGATTACTTCTATTTTCTAATAGTGGCTAGCTTATCAGTACATTTGGGGGAAGTTCTATCAAGGGTCGAGGTGTAATTTGAAGTAAATAAATTCAAAATTTGAGCTATCTTTGCGTACTTAGACTAGAGAATAGTCAAATGTTGATTCGAATTAGATACAAAATTGATAATGCGAATATTGAAATTTATTATGTACTATCTCTAAAAACGTTGACATCGACCATTCACCATGTAAAACCTGCTGAATTGATGTTTTAGCCTATGGTTGATCTCCTAGGACCCATACGGAGTCAAGATGGTTTAGTTTAAAAAAAAAATCAAAGTTTAAAAAAAAAAAAAGAAAAATACTTCAAATCGAATTCAATTTTACTTTGATTCAAAAGATCCAATACAACCTATTCATCTGCAATACAAATTTGATTTCTTAAATAAAATTTTAGTTTGGTTTAATTAATTCATATTTCAAAGTTATGGGAGTTCAAAAAAAAACTCTGATTACTTAAAAATTCGACCCTTGGTACATCTGAACCATGAGCTGGTTATTTATCAAGGGTCAGGTTTTTAAATTGGAACTGTTTCCAGGGTCGAGTTGTGATAAATGTCACAATCAAATTCAAATTAGACTTGGCAATTTCAAATTCAAATTTAGGCATTTTGACCCTCCTAAAAAAATTCAAATTGAAATTGAAATTTACCACTCAAAACTTTTTAAATATGCCCCTCAATGTTTGATCTCTAGTGATTTTTTTTCATGAGGTCTTTTCCAATTAAAAACAAATAATTGATATCTATATTTTACTCATAATTTCAGCTCCAACAATAGCAGCAGCCGCAGATCAGTCGATTAGTTATATTTTTCCAGCTTTGCTAAAGAGATCTCTTAGCAGAGCTCATTGCTTTCTGTTGCAGTTATCGAACTTGGGATATGAAATATAGTAGACTTAAGGGCCTTTTAATTTAATTTATGAAATCAGATTTGAGGTGAACATTTATTTCTCCTCGGACATGTTTAGCACTAGGACTTAATAGACTCAAAATTTTCCATACATTCAAATGCTTGTTCTGAAGCATTTTTAAATTTTTGAGGACTTTTCCATTTGAACACCCATAATTTATATCCTTATGTTTAGTTTTAAAACCTGTGATCTGAAATATAATACTGTACACTTGAGGGCCTTTTAATTTAATGTATGAAATCAGATTTAAGGTAAACACTTATTCGTACTTCGGTATGTTTAGCACTAGGAATTAATTGACTCTAATTTTTCCATACTTTAAAAAGTTTGTTCTGAAGAGTTTATATTTTCTTGAGGTCATTTTCAATGGAACACCAATAATTTGTATCATTATTTTACACATCATATTAGCTCCAACAACTGCAGCAACCGAAGGTAAGATGATTACTTCTATTTTCTAATAGTGGCTAGCTTATCAGTACATTCGGGGGCAGTTCTATCAAGGGCCGAGGTGTAATTTGAAGTAAATAAATTCAAAATTTGAGCTATCTTTGCGTACTTGTTTGATTTTTAGTGATTTTTTTTCATGAGGTCTGTTCCAATTAATAACAAATAATTGGTATCTATATTTTACTCATAATTTCAGCTCCAACAATAGCAGCAGCCGCAGATCAGTCGATTAGTTATATTTTTCCAGCTTTGCTAAAGAGATCGCTTAGCAGAGCTCATTGCTTTCTGTTGCAGTTATCGAACTTGGGATATGAAATATAGTAGACTTAAGGGCCTTTTAATTTAATTTATGAAATCAGATTTGAGGTGAACATTTATTTCTACTTGGACATGTTTAGCACTAGGACTTAATAGACTCAAAATTTTCCATACATTCAAATGCTTGTTCTGAAGCATTTTTAAATTCTTGAGGACTTTTCCATTTGAACACCCATAATTTATATCCTTATTGTAAGTTTTGAAACCTGTGATCTGAAATATAATACACTTGAGGGCCTTTTAATTTAATGTATGAAATCAGATTTAAGGTAAACACTTATTTGTACTTGGGTATGTTTAGCACTAGGAATTAATCGACTCTAATTTTTCCATACTTTAAAAAGTTTGTTCTGAAGAGTTTCTATTTTCTTGAGGTCATTTTCAATGGAACGCCAATAATTTGTATCATTTTTCTACACATCATATTAGCTCCAACAACTGCAGCATCCGAAGGTAAGATGATTACTTCTATTTTCTAATAGTTGCTAGCTTATCAGTACATTTGGGGGCAGTTCTATCAAGTGCTGAGGTGTAATTTGAAGTAAATAAATTCAAAATTTGAGCTATCTTTGCGTACTTGTTTGATCTTTAGTGATTTTTTTTTTCATGAGGTCTGTTCCAATTAAAGACAAATAATTGGTATCTATATTTTACTCATAATTTCAGCTCCAACAATAGCAGCAGCCGCAGATCAGACGATTAGTTATATTTTTCCAGCTTTGCTAAAGAGATCTCTTAGCAGAGCTTATTGCTTTCTGTTGCAGTTATCGAACTTGGGATATGAAATATAGTAGACTTAAGGGCCTTTTAATTTAATTTATGAAATCAGATTTGAGGTGAACATTTATTTCTACTCGGACATATTTAGCACTTGGACTTAATAGACTCTAATTTTTCCATACGTTAAAATGTTTGTCCTGAAAAGTTTATATTATCTTGAGGTCATTTTCAATGGAACGCCAATAATTTGTATCATTATTTTACACATCATTTTAGCTCCAACAACTGCAGCATCCGAAGGTAAGATGATTACTTCTATTTTCTAATAGTGGCTAGCTTATCAGTACATTTGGGGGCAGTTCTATCATGGGCCGAGGTGTAATTTGAAGTAAATAAATTCAAAATTTGAGCTATCTTTGCGTACTTGTTTGATTTTTAGTGATTTTTTTTTTCATGAGGTCTGTTCCAATTAAAAACAAATAATTGGTATCTATATTTTACTCATAATTTCAGCTCCAACAATAGCAGCAGCCGCAGATCAGTCGATTAGTTATATTTTTCCAGCTTTGCTAAAGAGATCTCTTAGCAGAGCTCATTGCTTTCTGTTGCAGTTATCGAACTTGGGATATGAAATATAGTAGACTTAAGGGCCTTTTAATTTAATTTATGAAATCAGATTTGAGGTGAACATTTATTTCTCCTCGGACATGTTTAGCACTAGGACTTAATAGACTCAAAATTTTCCATACATTCAAATGCTTGTTCTGAAGCATTTTTAAATTTTTGAGGACTTTTCCATTTGAACACCCATAATTTATATCCTTATGTTTAGTTTTGAAACCTGTGATCTGAAATATAATACACTTGAGGGCCTTTTAATTTAATGTATGAAATCAGATTTAAGGTAAACACTTATTCGTACTTCGGTATGTTTAGCACTAGGAATTAATTGACTCTAATTTTTCCATACTTTAAAAAGTTTGTTCTGAAGAGTTTATATTTTCTTGAGGTCTTTTTCAATGGAACACCAATAATTTGTATCATTATTTTACACATCATATTAGCTCCAACAACTGCAGCAACCGAAGGTAAGATGATTACTTCTATTTTCTAATAGTGGCTAGCTTATCAGTACATTTGGGGGCAGTTCTATCAAGGGCCGAGGTGTAATTTGAAGTAAATAAATTCAAAATTTGAGCTATCTTTGCGTACTTGTTTGATTTTTAGTGATTTTTTTTTCATGAGGTCTGTTCCAATTAATAACAAATAATTGGTATCTATATTTTACTCATAATTTCAGCTCCAACAATAGCAGCAGCCGCAGATCAGTCGATTAGTTATATTTTTCCAGCTTTGCTAAAGAGATCGCTTAGCAGAGCTCATTGCTTTCTGTTGCAGTTATCGAACTTGGGATATGAAATATAGTAGACTTAAGGGCCTTTTAATTTAATTTATGAAATCAGATTTGAGGTGAACATTTATTTCTACTCGGACATGTTTACCACTAGGACTTAATAGACTCAAAATTTTCCATTCATTCAAATGCTTGTTCTGAAGCATTTTTAAATTCTTGAGGACTTTTCAATTTGAACACCCATAATTTATATCCTTATTGTAAGTTTTGAAACCTGTGATCTGAAATATAATACACTTGAGGGCCTTTTAATTTAATGTATGAAATCAGATTTAAGGTAAACACTTATTTGTACTTGGGTATGTTTAGCACTAGGAATTAATTGACTCTAATTTTTCCATACTTTAAAAAGTTTGTTCTGAAGAGTTTATATTTTCTTGAGGTCATTTTCAATGGAACGCCAATAATTTATATCATTTTTTTCACATCATATTAGCTCCAACAACTGCAGCATCCGAAGGTAAGATGATTACTTCTATTTTCTAATAGTGGCTAGCTTATCAGTACATTTGGGGGCAGTTCTATCAAGTGCTGAGGTGTAATTTGAAGTAAATAAATTCAAAATTTGAGCTATCTTTGCGTACTTGTTTGATTTTTAGTGATTTTTTTTTTCATGAGGTCTGTTCCAATTAAAAACAAATAATTGGTATCTATATTTTACTCATAATTTCAGCTCCAACAATAGCAGCAGCCGCAGATCAGTCGATTAGTTATATTTTTCCAGCTTTGCTAAAGAGATCTCTTATCAGAGCTCATTGCTTTCTGTTGCAGTTATCGAACTTGGGATATGAAATATAGTAGACTTAAGGGCCTTTTAATTTAATTTATGAAATCAGATTTGAGGTGAACATTTATTTCTCCTCGGACATGTTTAGCACTAGGACTTAATAGACTCAAAATTTTCCATACATTCAAATGCTTGTTCTGAAGCATTTTTAAATTCTTGAGGACTTTTCCATTTGAACACCCATAATTTATATCCTTATTGTAAGTTTTGAAACCTGTGATCTGAAATATAATACACTTGAGGGCCTTTTAATTTAATGTATGAAATCAGATTTAAGGTAAACACTTATTTGTACTTGGGTATGTTTAGCACTAGGAATTAATCGACTCTAATTTTTCCATACTTTAAAAAGTTTGTTCTGAAGAGTTTATATTTTCTTGAGGTCATTTTCAATGGAACGCCAATAATTTGTATCATTTTTCTACACATCATATTAGCTCCAACAACTGCAGCATCCGAAGGTAAGATGATTACTTCTATTTTCTAATAGTGCTTAGCTTATCAGTACATTTGGGGGCAGTTCTATCAAGTGCTGAGGTGTAATTTGAAGTAAATAAATTCAAAATTTGAGCTATCTTTGCGTACTTGTTTGATCCTTAGTGATTTTTTTTTCATGAGGTCTGTTCCAATTAAAGACAAATAATTGGTATCTATATTTTACTCATAATTTCAGCTCCAACAATAGCAGCAGCCGCAGATCAGACGATTAGTTATGTTTTTCCAGCTTTGCTAAAGAGATCTCTTAGCAGAGCTTATTGCTTTCTGTTGCAGTTATCGAACTTGGGATATGAAATATAGTAGACTTAAGGGCCTTTTAATTTAATTTATGAAATCAGATTTGAGGTGAACATTTATTTCTACTCGGACATATTTAGCACTTGGACTTAATAGACTCTAATTTTTCCATACGTTAAAATGTTTGTTCTGAAGAGTTTATATTATCTTGAGGTCATTTTCAATGGAACGCCAATAATTTGTATCATTATTTTACACATCATTTTAGCTCCAACAACTGCAGCATCCGAAGGTAAGATGATTACTTCTATTTTCTAATAGTGGCTAGCTTATCAGTACATTTGGGGGCAGTTCTATCAAGGGCCGAGGTGTAATTTGAAGTAAATAAATTCAAAATTTGAGCTATCTTTGCGTACTTGTTTGATTTTTAGTGATTTTTTTTTTCATGAGGTCTGTTCCAATTAAAAACAAATAATTGGTATCTATATTTTACTCATAATTTCAGCTCCAACAATAGCAGCAGCCGCAGATCAGTCGATTAGTTATATTTTTCCAGCTTTGCTAAAGAGATCTCTTAGCAGAGCTCATTGCTTTCTGTTGCAGTTATCGAACTTGGGATATGAAATATAGTAGACTTAAGGGCCTTTTAATTTAATTTATGAAATCAGATTTGAGGTGAACATTTATTTCTCCTCGGACATGTTTAGCACTAGGACTTAATAGACTCAAAATTTTCCATACATTCAAATGCTTGTTCTGAAGCATTTTTAAATTTTTGAGGACTTTTCCATTTGAACACCCATAATTTATATCCTTATGTTTAGTTTTGAAACCTGTGATCTGAAATATAATACTGTACACTTGAGGGCCTTTTAATTTAATGTATGAAATCAGATTTAAGGTAAACACTTATTCGTACTTCGGTATGTTTAGCACTAGGAATTAATTGACTCTAATTTTTCCATACTTTAAAAAGTTTGTTCTGAAGAGTTTATATTTTCTTGAGGTCATTTTCAATGGAACACCAATAATTTGTATCATTATTTTACACATCATATTAGCTCCAACAACTGCAGCAACCGAAGGTAAGATGATTACTTCTATTTTCTAATAGTGGCTAGCTTATCAGTACATTTGGGGGCAGTTCTATCAAGGGCCGAGGTGTAATTTGAAGTAAATAAATTCAAAATTTGAGCTATCTTTGCGTACTTGTTTGATTTTTAGTGATTTTTTTTCATGAGGTCTGTTCCAATTAATAACAAATAATTGGTATCTATATTTTACTCATAATTTCAGCTCCAACAATAGCAGCAGCCGCAGATCAGTCGATTAGTTATATTTTTCCAGCTTTGCTAAAGAGATCGCTTAGCAGAGCTCATTGCTTTCTGTTGCAGTTATCGAACTTGGGATATGAAATATAGTAGACTTAAGGGCCTTTTAATTTAATTTATGAAATCAGATTTGAGGTGAACATTTATTTCTACTCGGACATGTTTAGCACTAGGACTTAATAGACTCAAAATTTTCCATACATTCAAATGCTTGTTCTGAAGCATTTTTAAATTCTTGAGGACTTTTCCATTTGAACACCCATAATTTATATCCTTATTGTAAGTTTTGAAACCTGTGATCTGAAATATAATACACTTGAGGGCCTTTTAATTTAATGTATGAAATCAGATTTAAGGTAAACACTTATTTGTACTTGGGTATGTTTAGCACTAGGAATTAATCGACTCTAATTTTTCCATACTTTAAAAAGTTTGTTCTGAAGAGTTTATATTTTCTTGAGGTCATTTTCAATGGAACGCCAATAATTTGTATCATTTTTCTACACATCATATTAGCTCCAACAACTGCAGCATCCGAAGGTAAGATGATTACTTCTATTTTCTAATAGTGCTTAGCTTATCAGTACATTTGGGGGCAGTTCTATCAAGTGCTGAGGTGTAATTTGAAGTAAATAAATTCAAAATTTGAGCTATCTTTGCGTACTTGTTTGATCTTTAGTGATTGTTTTTTTTAATGAGGTCTGTTCCAATTAAAAACAAATAATTGGTATCTATATTTTACTCATAATTTCAGCTCCAACAATAGCAGCAGCCGCAGATCAGACGATTAGTTATATTTTTCCAGCTTTGCTAAAGAGATCTCTTAGCAGAGCTAATTGCTTTTTGTTGCAGTTATCGATTTTGGGATATGCAATATAGTAGACTTAAGGGCCTTTTAATTTAATTTATGAAATCAGATTTGAGGTGAACATTTATTTCTACTCGGACATATTTAGCACTAGGACTTAATAGACTCTAATTTTTCCATACTTTAAAAATTTTATTCTGAAGAGTTTATATTTTCTTGAGGTCATTTTCAATGGAACGCCAATAATTTGTATCATTATTTTACACATCATTTTAGCTCCAACAACTGCAGCATCCGAAGGTAAGATGATTACTTCTATTTTCTAATAGTGGCTAGCTTATCAGTACATTTGGGGGAAGTTCTATCAAGGGTCGAGGTGTAATTTGAAGTAAATAAATTCAAAATTTGAGCTATCTTTGCGTACTTAGACTAGAGAATAGTCAAATGTTGATTCGAATTAGATACAAAATTGATAATGCGAATATTGAAATTTATTATGTACTATCTCTAAAAACGTTGACATCGACCATTCACCATGTAAAACCTGCTGAATTGATGTTTTAGCCTATGGTTGATCTCCTAGGACCCATACGGAGTCAAGATGGTTTAGTTTAAAAAAAAAATCAAAGTTTAAAAAAAAAAAAAGAAAAATACTTCAAATCGAATTCAATTTTACTTTGATTCAAAAGATCCAATACAACCTATTCATCTGCAATACAAATTTGATTTCTTAAATAAAATTTTAGTTTGGTTTAATTAATTCATATTTCAAAGTTATGGGAGTTCAAAAAAAACTCTGATTACTTAAAAATTCGACTCTTGGTACATCTGAACCATGAGCTGGTTATTTATCAAGGGTCAGGTTTTTAAATTGGAACTGTTTCCAGGGTCGAGTTGTGATAAATGTCACAATCAAATTCAAATTAGACTTGGCAATTTCAAATTCAAATTTAGGCATTTTGACCCTCCTAAAAAAATTCAAATTGAAATTGAAATTTACCACTCAAAACTTTTTAAATATGCCCCTCAATGTTTGATCTCTAGTGATTTTTTTTCATGAGGTCTTTTCCAATTAAAAACAAATAATTGATATCTATATTTTACTCATAATTTCAGCTCCAACAATAGCAGCAGCCGCAGATCAGTCGATTAGTTATATTTTTCCAGCTTTGCTAAAGAGATCTCTTAGCAGAGCTCATTGCTTTCTGTTGCAGTTATCGAACTTGGGATATGAAATATAGTAGACTTAAGGGCCTTTTAATTTAATTTATGAAATCAGATTTGAGGTGAACATTTATTTCTCCTCGGACATGTTTAGCACTAGGACTTAATAGACTCAAAATTTTCCATACATTCAAATGCTTGTTCTGAAGCATTTTTAAATTTTTGAGGACTTTTCCATTTGAACACCCATAATTTATATCCTTATGTTTAGTTTTAAAACCTGTGATCTGAAATATAATACTGTACACTTGAGGGCCTTTTAATTTAATGTATGAAATCAGATTTAAGGTAAACACTTATTCGTACTTCGGTATGTTTAGCACTAGGAATTAATTGACTCTAATTTTTCCATACTTTAAAAAGTTTGTTCTGAAGAGTTTATATTTTCTTGAGGTCATTTTCAATGGAACACCAATAATTTGTATCATTATTTTACACATCATATTAGCTCCAACAACTGCAGCAACCGAAGGTAAGATGATTACTTCTATTTTCTAATAGTGGCTAGCTTATCAGTACATTCGGGGGCAGTTCTATCAAGGGCCGAGGTGTAATTTGAAGTAAATAAATTCAAAATTTGAGCTATCTTTGCGTACTTGTTTGATTTTTAGTGATTTTTTTTCATGAGGTCTGTTCCAATTAATAACAAATAATTGGTATCTATATTTTACTCATAATTTCAGCTCCAACAATAGCAGCAGCCGCAGATCAGTCGATTAGTTATATTTTTCCAGCTTTGCTAAAGAGATCGCTTAGCAGAGCTCATTGCTTTCTGTTGCAGTTATCGAACTTGGGATATGAAATATAGTAGACTTAAGGGCCTTTTAATTTAATTTATGAAATCAGATTTGAGGTGAACATTTATTTCTACTTGGACATGTTTAGCACTAGGACTTAATAGACTCAAAATTTTCCATACATTCAAATGCTTGTTCTGAAGCATTTTTAAATTCTTGAGGACTTTTCCATTTGAACACCCATAATTTATATCCTTATTGTAAGTTTTGAAACCTGTGATCTGAAATATAATACACTTGAGGGCCTTTTAATTTAATGTATGAAATCAGATTTAAGGTAAACACTTATTTGTACTTGGGTATGTTTAGCACTAGGAATTAATCGACTCTAATTTTTCCATACTTTAAAAAGTTTGTTCTGAAGAGTTTCTATTTTCTTGAGGTCATTTTCAATGGAACGCCAATAATTTGTATCATTTTTCTACACATCATATTAGCTCCAACAACTGCAGCATCCGAAGGTAAGATGATTACTTCTATTTTCTAATAGTTGCTAGCTTATCAGTACATTTGGGGGCAGTTCTATCAAGTGCTGAGGTGTAATTTGAAGTAAATAAATTCAAAATTTGAGCTATCTTTGCGTACTTGTTTGATCTTTAGTGATTTTTTTTTTCATGAGGTCTGTTCCAATTAAAGACAAATAATTGGTATCTATATTTTACTCATAATTTCAGCTCCAACAATAGCAGCAGCCGCAGATCAGACGATTAGTTATATTTTTCCAGCTTTGCTAAAGAGATCTCTTAGCAGAGCTTATTGCTTTCTGTTGCAGTTATCGAACTTGGGATATGAAATATAGTAGACTTAAGGGCCTTTTAATTTAATTTATGAAATCAGATTTGAGGTGAACATTTATTTCTACTCGGACATATTTAGCACTTGGACTTAATAGACTCTAATTTTTCCATACGTTAAAATGTTTGTCCTGAAAAGTTTATATTATCTTGAGGTCATTTTCAATGGAACGCCAATAATTTGTATCATTATTTTACACATCATTTTAGCTCCAACAACTGCAGCATCCGAAGGTAAGATGATTACTTCTATTTTCTAATAGTGGCTAGCTTATCAGTACATTTGGGGGCAGTTCTATCATGGGCCGAGGTGTAATTTGAAGTAAATAAATTCAAAATTTGAGCTATCTTTGCGTACTTGTTTGATTTTTAGTGATTTTTTTTTTCATGAGGTCTGTTCCAATTAAAAACAAATAATTGGTATCTATATTTTACTCATAATTTCAGCTCCAACAATAGCAGCAGCCGCAGATCAGTCGATTAGTTATATTTTTCCAGCTTTGCTAAAGAGATCTCTTAGCAGAGCTCATTGCTTTCTGTTGCAGTTATCGAACTTGGGATATGAAATATAGTAGACTTAAGGGCCTTTTAATTTAATTTATGAAATCAGATTTGAGGTGAACATTTATTTCTCCTCGGACATGTTTAGCACTAGGACTTAATAGACTCAAAATTTTCCATACATTCAAATGCTTGTTCTGAAGCATTTTTAAATTTTTGAGGACTTTTCCATTTGAACACCCATAATTTATATCCTTATGTTTAGTTTTGAAACCTGTGATCTGAAATATAATACACTTGAGGGCCTTTTAATTTAATGTATGAAATCAGATTTAAGGTAAACACTTATTCGTACTTCGGTATGTTTAGCACTAGGAATTAATTGACTCTAATTTTTCCATACTTTAAAAAGTTTGTTCTGAAGAGTTTATATTTTCTTGAGGTCTTTTTCAATGGAACACCAATAATTTGTATCATTATTTTACACATCATATTAGCTCCAACAACTGCAGCAACCGAAGGTAAGATGATTACTTCTATTTTCTAATAGTGGCTAGCTTATCAGTACATTTGGGGGCAGTTCTATCAAGGGCCGAGGTGTAATTTGAAGTAAATAAATTCAAAATTTGAGCTATCTTTGCGTACTTGTTTGATTTTTAGTGATTTTTTTTTCATGAGGTCTGTTCCAATTAATAACAAATAATTGGTATCTATATTTTACTCATAATTTCAGCTCCAACAATAGCAGCAGCCGCAGATCAGTCGATTAGTTATATTTTTCCAGCTTTGCTAAAGAGATCGCTTAGCAGAGCTCATTGCTTTCTGTTGCAGTTATCGAACTTGGGATATGAAATATAGTAGACTTAAGGGCCTTTTAATTTAATTTATGAAATCAGATTTGAGGTGAACATTTATTTCTACTCGGACATGTTTACCACTAGGACTTAATAGACTCAAAATTTTCCATACATTCAAATGCTTGTTCTGAAGCATTTTTAAATTCTTGAGGACTTTTCAATTTGAACACCCATAATTTATATCCTTATTGTAAGTTTTGAAACCTGTGATCTGAAATATAATACACTTGAGGGCCTTTTAATTTAATGTATGAAATCAGATTTAAGGTAAACACTTATTTGTACTTGGGTATGTTTAGCACTAGGAATTAATTGACTCTAATTTTTCCATACTTTAAAAAGTTTGTTCTGAAGAGTTTATATTTTCTTGAGGTCATTTTCAATGGAACGCCAATAATTTATATCATTTTTTTCACATCATATTAGCTCCAACAACTGCAGCATCCGAAGGTAAGATGATTACTTCTATTTTCTAATAGTGGCTAGCTTATCAGTACATTTGGGGGCAGTTCTATCAAGTGCTGAGGTGTAATTTGAAGTAAATAAATTCAAAATTTGAGCTATCTTTGCGTACTTGTTTGATTTTTAGTGATTTTTTTTTTCATGAGGTCTGTTCCAATTAAAAACAAATAATTGGTATCTATATTTTACTCATAATTTCAGCTCCAACAATAGCAGCAGCCGCAGATCAGTCGATTAGTTATATTTTTCCAGCTTTGCTAAAGAGATCTCTTATCAGAGCTCATTGCTTTCTGTTGCAGTTATCGAACTTGGGATATGAAATATAGTAGACTTAAGGGCCTTTTAATTTAATTTATGAAATCAGATTTGAGGTGAACATTTATTTCTCCTCGGACATGTTTAGCACTAGGACTTAATAGACTCAAAATTTTTCATACATTCAATTGCTTGTTCTGAAGCATTTTTAAATTTTTGAGGACTTTTCCATTTGAACACCCATAATTTATATCCTTATGTTTAGTTTTGAAACCTGTGATCTGAAATATAATACACTTGAGGGCCTTTTAATTTAATGTATGAAATCAGATTTAAGGTAAACACTTATTCGTACTTCGGTATGTTTAGCACTAGGAATTAATTGACTCTAATTTTTCCATACTTTAAAAAGTTTGTTCTGAAGAGTTTATATTTTCTTGAGGTCATTTTCAATGGAACACCAATAATTTGTATCATTATTTTACACATCATATTAGCTCCAACAACTGCAGCATCCGAAGGTAAGATGATTACTTCTATTTTCTAATAGTGGCTAGCTTATCAGTACATTTGGGGGCAGTTCTATCAAGGGCCGAGGTGTAATTTGAAGTAAATAAATTCAAAATTTGAGCTATCTTTGCGTACTTGTTTGATTTTTAGTGATTTTTTTTTTCATGAGGATTGTTCCAATTAATAACAAATAATTGGTATCTATATTTTACTCATAATTTCAGCTCCAACAATAGCAGCAGCCGCAGATCAGTCGATTAGTTATATTTTTCCAGCTTTGCTAAAGAGATCGCTTAGCAGAGCTCATTGCTTTCTGTTGCAGTTATCGAACTTGGGATATGAAATATAGTAGACTTAAGGGCCTTTTAATTTAATTTATTAAATCAGATTTGAGGTGAACATTTATTTCTACTCGGACATGTTTAGCACTAGGACTTAATAGACTCAAAATTTTCCATACATTCAAATGCTTGTTCTGAAGCATTTTTAAATTCTTGAGGACTTTTCCATTTGAACACCCATAATTTATATCCTTATTGTAAGTTTTGAAACCTGTGATCTGAAATATAATACACTTGAGGGCCTTTTAATTTAATGTATGAAATCAGATTTAAGGTAAACACTTATTTGTACTTGGGTATGTTTAGCACTAGGAATTAATCGACTCTAATTTTTCCATACTTTAAAAAGTTTGTTCTGAAGAGTTTATATTTTCTTGAGGTCATTTTCAATGGAACGCCAATAATTTGTATCATTTTTTTACACATCATATTAGCTCCAACAACTGCAGCATCCGAAGGTAAGATGATTACTTCTATTTTCTAATAGTGGCTAGCTTATCAGTACATTTGGGGGCAGTTCTATCAAGTGCTGAGGTGTAATTTGAAGTAAATAAATTCAAAATTTGAGCTATCTTTGCGTACTTGTTTGATCTTTAGTGATTTTTTTTTTCATGAGGTCTGTTCCAATTAAAAACAAATAATTGGTATCTATATTTTACTCATAATTTCAGCTCCAACAATAGCAGCAGCAGCCGCAGATCAGACGATTAGTTATATTTTTCCAGCTTTGCTAAAGAGATCTCTTAGCAGAGCTTATTGCTTTCTGTTGCAGTTATCGAACTTGGGATATGAAATATAGTAGACTTAAGGGCCTTTTAATTTAATTTATGAAATCAGATTTGAGGTGAACATTTATTTCTACTCAAACATATTTAGCACTAGTACTTAATAGACTCTAATTTTTCCATACTTTAAAATGTTTGTTCTGAAGAGTTTATATTATCTTGAGGTCATTTTCAATGGAACACCAATAATTTGTATCATTATTTTACACATCATTTTAGCTCCAACAACTGCAGCATCCGAAGGTAAGTTGATTACTTCTATTTTCTAATAGTGGCTAGCTTATCAGTACATTTGGGGGCAGTTCTATCAAGGGTCGAGGTGTAATTTGAAGTAAATAAATTCAAAATTTGAGCTATCTTTGCGTACTTAGACTAGAGAATAGTCAAATGTTGATTCGAATTAGATACAAAATTGATAATGCGAATATTTAAATTTATTATGTACTATCTCTAAAAACGTTGTCATCGACCATTCACCATCTAAAACCTGCTGAATTGCTGTTTTAGCCTATGGTTGATCACCTAGGACCCATACGGAGTCAAAATGGTTTAGTTTAAAAAACAAATCAAAGTTTAAAAAAAAAAAAAAAAAAATACTTCAAATCGAATTCAATTTTACTTTGATTCAAAAGATCCAATACAACCTATTCATCTGCAATAAAAATTTGATTTCTTAAATAAAATTTTAGTTTGGTCTAATTAATTCATATTTCAAAGTTATGGGAGTTCAAAAAAAACTCTGATTACTTAAAAATTCGACCCTTGGTACATCTGACCCTTGAGCTGGTTATTTATCAAGGGTCAGGTTTTTAAATCGGAACTGTTTCCAGGGTCGAGTTGTGATAAATGTCACAATCAAATTCAAATTAGACTTGGCAATTTCAAATTAAAATTTAGGAATTTTGACCCCCCCTAAAAAAAGTAAAATTCGAATTGAAATTTACCACTCAAAACTTTTTAAATATGCCCCTAAATGTTTGATTTCTAGTTTTTTTTTATTCATGAGGTCTTTTCTAATTAAAAACAAATAATTGATATCTATATTTTACTCATAATTTAAGCTCCAACAATAGCAGCAGCCGCAGATCAGTCGATTAGTTATATTTTTCCAGCTTTGCTAAAGAGATCGCTTAGTAGAGCTCATTGCCTTCTGTTGCAGTTATCGAACTTGGGATCTGAAATATAGTAGACTTAAGGGCCTCTTAATTTAATTTATGAAATCAGATTTGAGCTGAACATTTATTTCTACTCGGACATGTTTAGCACTAGGACTTCATAGACTCTAATTTTTCCATACTGAGGGCCTTTTAATTTAATGTATGAAATCAGATTTAAGGTAAACACTTATTCGTACTTCGGTATGTTTAGCACTAGGAATTAATTGACTCTAATTTTTCCATACTTTAAAAAGTTTGTTCTGAAGAGTTTTATTTTCTTGAGGTCATTTTCAATGGAACACCAATAATTTGTATCATTATTTTACACATCATTTTAGCTCCAACAACTGCAGCATCCGAAAGTGAGATGATTACTTCTATTTTCTAATAGTGGCTAGCTTATCAGTACATTTGGGGGCAGTTCTATCAAGTGCTGAGGTGTAATTTGAAGTAAATAAATTCAAAATTTGAGCTATCTTTGCGTACTTGTTTGATCTTTAGTGATTTTTTTTTTCATGAGGTCTGTTCCAATTAAAAACAAATAATTGGTATCTATATTTTACTCATAATTTCAGCTCCAACAATAGCAGCAGTCGCAGATCAGATGATTAGTTATATTTTTCCAGCTTTGCTAAAGAGATCTCTTAGCAGAGCTTATTGTTTTCTGTTGCAGTTATCGAACTTGGGATATGAAATATAGTAGACTTAAGGGCCTTTTAATTTAATTTATGAAATCAGATTTGAGGTAAACATTTATTTCTCCTCGGACATGTTTAGCACTAGGACTTAATAGACTCAAAATTTTCCATACATTCAAATGCTTGTTCTGAAGCATTTTTAAATTTTTGAGGACTTTTCCATTTGAACACCCATAATTTATATCCTTATGTTTAGTTTTGAAACCTGTGATCTGAAATATAATACTGTACACTTGAGGGCCTTTTAATTTAATGTATGAAATCAGATTTAAGGTAAACACTTATTCGTACTTCGGTATGTTTAGCACTAGGAATTAATTGACTCTAATTCTTCCATACTTTAAAAAGTTTGTTCTGAAGAGTTTATATTTTCTTGAGGTCATTTTCAATGGAACACCAATAATTTGTATCATTATTTTACACATCATATTAGCTCCAACAACTGCAGCAACCGAAGGTAAGATGATTACTTCTATTTTCTAATAGTGGCTAGCTTATCAGTACATTTGGGGGCAGTTCTATCAAGGGCCGAGGTGTAATTTGAAGTAAATAAATTCAAAATTTGAGCTATCTTTGCGTACTTGTTTGATTTTTAGTGATTTTTTTTCATGAGGTCTGTTCCAATTAATAACAAATAATTGGTATCTATATTTTACTCATAATTTCAGCTCCAACAATAGCAGCAGCCGCAGATCAGTCGATTAGTTATATTTTTCCAGCTTTGCTAAAGAGATCGCTTAGCAGAGCTCATTGCTTTCTGTTGCAGTTATCGAACTTGGGATATGAAATATAGTAGACTTAAGGGCCTTTTAATTTAATTTATGAAATCAGATTTGAGGTGAACATTTATTTCTACTCGGACATGTTTAGCACTAGGACTTAATAGACTCAAAATTTTCCATACATTCAAATGCTTGTTCTGAAGCATTTTTAAATTCTTGAGGACTTTTCCATTTGAACACCCATAATTTATATCCTTATTGTAAGTTTTGAAACCTGTGATCTGAAATATAATACACTTGAGGGCCTTTTAATTTAATGTATGAAATCAGATTTAAGGTAAACACTTATTTGTACTTGGGTATGTTTAGCACTAGGAATTAATCAACTCTAATTTTTCCATACTTTAAAAAGTTTGTTCTGAAGAGTTTATATTTTCTTGAGGTCATTTTCAATGGAACGCCAATAATTTGTATCATTTTTCTACACATCATATTAGCTCCACCAACTGCAGCATCCGAAGGTAAGATGATTACTTCTATTTTCTAATAGTGGCTAGCTTATCAGTACATTTGGGGGCAGTTCTATCAAGTGCTGAGGTGTAATTTGAAGTAAATAAATTCAAAATTTGAGCTATCTTTGCGTACTTGTTTGATTTTTAGTGATTTTTTTTTTCATGAGGTCTGTTCCAATTAAAAACAAATAATTGGTATCTATATTTTACTCATAATTTCAGCTCCAACAATAGCAGCAGCCGCAGATCAGTCGATTAGTTATATTTTTCCAGCTTTGCTAAAGAGATCTCTTAGCAGAGCTCATTGCTTTCTGTTGCAGTTATCGAACTTGGGATATGAAATATAGTAGACTTAAGGGCCTTTTAATTTAATTTATGAAATCAGATTTGAGGTGAACATTTATTTCTCCTCGGACATGTTTAGCACTAGGACTTAATGGACTCAAAATTTTTCATACATTCAATTGCTTGTTCTGAAGCATTTTTAAATTTTTGAGGACTTTTCCATTTGAACACCCATAATTTATATCCTTATGTTTAGTTTTGAAACCTGTGATCTGAAATATAATACACTTGAGGGCCTTTTAATTTAATGTATGAAATCAGATTTAAGGTAAACACTTATTCGTACTTCGGTATGTTTAGCACTAGGAATTAATTGACTCTAATTTTTCCATACTTTAAAAAGTTTGTTCTGAAGAGTTTATATTTTCTTGAGGTAATTTTCAATGGAACACCAATAATTTGTATCATTATTTTACACATCATATTAGCTCCAACAACTGCAGCATCCGAAGGTAAGATGATTACTTCTATTTTCTAATAGTGGCTAGCTTATCAGTACATTTGGGGGCAGTTCTATCAAGGGCCGAGGTGTAATTTGAAGTAAATAAATTCAAAATTTGAGCTATCTTTGCGTACTTGTTTGATTTTTAGTGATTTTTTTTTTCATGAGGATTGTTCCAATTAATAACAAATAATTGGTATCTATATTTTACTCATAATTTCAGCTCCAACAATAGCAGCAGCCGCAGATCAGTCGATTAGTTATATTTTTCCAGCTTTGCTAAAGAGATCGCTTAGCAGAGCTCATTGCTTTCTGTTGCAGTTATCGAACTTGGGATATGAAATATAGTAGACTTAAGGGCCTTTTAATTTAATTTATGAAATCAGATTTGAGGTGAACATTTATTTCTACTCGGACATGTTTAGCACTAGGACTTAATAGACTCAAAATTTTCCATACATTCAAATGCTTGTTCTGAAGCATTTTTAAATTCTTGAGGACTTTTCCATTTGAACACCCATAATTTATATCCTTATTGTAAGTTTTGAAACCTGTGATCTGAAATATAATACACTTGAGGGCCTTTTAATTTAATGTATGAAATCAGATTTAAGGTAAACACTTATTTGTACTTGGGTATGTTTAGCACTAGGAATTAATTGACTCTAATTTTTCCATACTTTAAAAAGTTTGTTCTGAAGAGTTTATATTTTCTTGAGGTCATTTTCAATGGAACGCCAATATTTTGTATCATTTTTTTACACATCATATTAGCTCCAACAACTGCAGCATCCGAAGGTAAGATGATTACTTCTATTTTCTAATAGTGGCTAGCTTATCAGTACATTTGGGGGCAGTTCTATCAAGTGCTGAGGTGTAATTTGAAGTAAATAAATTCAAAATTTGAGCTATCTTTGCGTACTTGTTTGATCTTTAGTGATTTTTTTTTTCATGAGGTCTGTTCCAATTAAAAACAAATAATTGGTATCTATATTTTACTCATAATTTCAGCTCCAACAATAGCAGCAGCAGCCGCAGATCAGACTATTAGTTATATTTTTCCAGCTTTGCTAAAGAGATCTCTTAGCAGAGCTTATTGCTTTCTGTTGCAGTTATCGAACTTGGGATATGAAATATAGTAGACTTAAGGGCCTTTTAATTTAATTTATGAAATCAGATTTGAGGTGAACATTTATTTCTACTCGGACATATTTAGCACTAGTACTTAATAGACTCTAATTTTTCCATACTTTAAAATGTTTGTTCTGAAGTGTTTATATTATCTTGAGGTCATTTTCAATGGAACGCCAATAATTTGTATCATTATTTTACACATCATTTTAGCTCCAACAACTGCAGCATCCGAAGGTAAGTTGATTACTTCTATTTTCTAATAGTGGCTAGCTTATCAGTACATTTGGGGGCAGTTCTATCAAGGGTCGAGGTGTAATTTGAAGTAAATAAATTCAAAATTTGAGCTATCTTTGCGTACTTAGACTAGAGAATAGTCAAATGTTGATTCGAATTAGATACAAAATTGATAATGCGAATATTTAAATTTATTATGTACTATCTCTAAAAACGTTGTCATCGACCATTCACCATCTAAAACCTGCTGAATTGCTGTTTTAGCCTATGGTTGATCACCTAGGACCCATACGGAGTCAAAATGGTTTAGTTTAAAAAAAAATCAAAGTTTAAAAAAAAAAAAAAAAAAATACTTCAAATCGAATTCAATTTTACTTTGATTCAAAAGATCCAATACAACCTATTCATCTGCAATAAAAATTTGATTTCTTAAATAAAATTTTAGTTTGGTCTAATTAATTCATATTTCAAAGTTATGGGAGTTCAAAAAAAACTGATTACTTAAAAATTCGACCCTTGGTACATCTGACCCTTGAGCTGGTTATTTATCAAGGGTCAGGTTTTTAAATCGGAACTGTTTCCAGGGTCGAGTTGTGATAAATGTCACAATCAAATTCAAATTAGACTTGGCAATTTCAAATTAAAATTTAGGAATTTTGACCCCCCCTAAAAAAAGTAAAATTCGAATTGAAATTTACCACTCAAAACTTTTTAAATATGCCCCTAAATGTTTGATTTCTAGTTTTTTTTTATTCATGAGGTCTTTTCCAATTAAAAACAAATAATTGATATCTATATTTTACTCATAATTTAAGCTCCAACAATAGCAGCAGCCGCAGATCAGTCGATTAGTTATATTTTTCCAGCTTTGCTAAAGAGATCGCTTAGTAGAGCTCATTGCCTTCTGTTGCAGTTATCGAACTTGGGATCTGAAATATAGTAGACTTAAGGGCCTCTTAATTTAATTTATGAAATCAGATTTGAGCTGAACATTTATTTCTACTCGGACATGTTTAGCACTAGGACTTCATAGACTCTAATTTTTCCATACTGTGGGCCTTTTAATTTAATGTATGAAATCAGATTTAAGGTAAACACTTATTCGTACTTCGGTATGTTTAGCACTAGGAATTAATTGACTCTAATTTTTCCATACTTTAAAAAGTTTGTTCTGAAGAGTTTTATTTTCTTGAGGTCATTTTCAATGGAACACCAATAATTTGTATCATTATTTTACACATCATTTTAGCTCCAACAACTACAGCATCCGAAAGTGAGATGATTACTTCTATTTTCTAATAGTGGCTAGCTTATCAGTACATTTGGGGGCAGTTCTATCAAGTGCTGAGGTGTAATTTGAAGTAAATAAATTCAAAATTTGAGCTATCTTTGCGTACTTGTTTGATCTTTAGTGATTTTTTTTTTTCATGAGGTCTGTTCCAATTAAAAACAAATAATTGGTATCTATATTTTACTCATAATTTCAGCTCCAACAATAGCAGCAGTCGCAGATCAGATGATTAGTTATATTTTTCCAGCTTTGCTAAAGAGATCTCTTAGCAGAGCTTATTGTTTTCTGTTGCAGTTATCGAACTTGGGATATGAAATATAGTAGACTTAAGGGCCTTTTAATTTAATTTATGAAATCAGATTTGAGGTGAACATTTATTTCTCCTCGGACATGTTTAGCACTAGGACTTAATAGACTCAAAATTTTCCATACATTCAAATGCTTGTTCTGAAGCATTTTTAAATTTTTGAGGACTTTTCCATTTGAACACCCATAATTTATATCCTTATGTTTAGTTTTGAAACCTGTGATCTGAAATATAATACTGTACACTTGAGGGCCTTTTAATTTAATGTATGAAATCAGATTTAAGGTAAACACTTATTCGTACTTCGGTATGTTTAGCACTAGGAATTAATTGACTCTAATTCTTCCATACTTTAAAAAGTTTGTTCTGAAGAGTTTATATTTTCTTGAGGTCATTTTCAATGGAACACCAATAATTTGTATCATTATTTTACACATCATATTAGCTCCAACAACTGCAGCAACCGAAGGTAAGATGATTACTTCTATTTTCTAATAGTGGCCAGCTTATCAGTACATTTGGGGGCAGTTCTATCAAGGGCCGAGGTGTAATTTGAAGTAAATAAATTCAAAATTTGAGCTATCTTTGCGTACTTGTTTGATTTTTAGTGATTTTTTTTCATGAGGTCTGTTCCAATTAATAACAAATAATTGGTATCTATATTTTACTCATAATTTCAGCTCCAACAATAGCAGCAGCCGCAGATCAGTCGATTAGTTATATTTTTCCAGCTTTGCTAAAGAGATCGCTTAGCAGAGCTCATTGCTTTCTGTTGCAGTTATCGAACTTGGGATATGAAATATAGTAGACTTAAGGGCCTTTTAATTTAATTTATGAAATCAGATTTGAGGTGAACATTTATTTCTACTCGGACATGTTTAGCACTAGGACTTAATAGACTCAAAATTTTCCATACATTCAAATGCTTGTTCTGAAGCATTTTTAAATTCTTGAGGACTTTTCCATTTGAACACCCATAATTTATATCCTTATTGTAAGTTTTGAAACCTGTGATCTGACATATAATACACTTGAGGGCCTTTTAATTTAATGTATGAAATCAGATTTAAGGTAAACACTTATTTGTACTTGGGTATGTTTAGCACTAGGAATTAATCAACTCTAATTTTTCCATACTTTAAAAAGTTTGTTCTGAAGAGTTTATATTTTCTTGAGGTCATTTTCAATGGAACGCCAATAATTTGTATCATTTTTCTACACATCATATTAGCTCCACCAACTGCAGCATCCGAAGGTAAGATGATTACTTCTATTTTCTAATAGTGGCTAGCTTATCAGTACATTTGGGGGCAGTTCTATCAAGTGCTGAGGTGTAATTTGAAGTAAATAAATTCAAAATTTGAGCTATCTTTGCGTACTTGTTTGATCTTTAGTGATTTTTTTTTTCATGAGGTCTGTTCCAATTAAAGACAAATAATTGGTATCTATATTTTACTCATAATTTCAGCTCCAACAATAGCAGCAGCCGCAGATCAGACGATTAGTTATGTTTTTCCAGCTTTGCTAAAGAGATCTCTTAGCAGAGCTTATTGCTTTCTGTTGCAGTTATCGAACTTGGGATATGAAATATAGTAGACTTAAGGGCCTTTTAATTTAATTTATGAAATCAGATTTGAGGTGAACATTTATTTCTACTCGGACATATTTAGCACTTGGACTTAATAGACTCTAATTTTTCCATACGTTAAAATGTTTGTTCTGAAGAGTTTATATTATCTTGAGGTCATTTTCAATGGAACGCCAATAATTTGTATCATTATTTTACACATCATTTTAGCTCCAACAACTGCAGCATCTGAAGGTAAGATGATTACTTCTATTTTCTAATAGTGGCTAGCTTATCAGTACATTTGGGGGCAGTTCTATCAAGGGCCGAGGTGTAATTTGAAGTAAATAAATTCAAAATTTGAGCTATCTTTGCGTACTTGTTTGATTTTTAGTGATTTTTTTTTTCATGAGGTCTGTTCCAATTAAAAACAAATAATTGGTATCTATATTTTACTCATAATTTCAGCTCCAACAATAGCAGCAGCCGCAGATCAGTCGATTAGTTATATTTTTCCAGCTTTGCTAAAGAGATCTCTTAGCAGAGCTCATTGCTTTCTGTTGCAGTTATCGAACTTGGGATATGAAATATAGTAGACTTAAGGGCCTTTTAATTTAATTTATGAAATCAGATTTGAGGTGAACATTTATTTCTCCTCGGACATGTTTAGCACTAGGACTTAATAGACTCAAAATTTTCCATACATTCAAATGCTTGTTCTGAAGCATTTTTAAATTTTTGAGGACTTTTCCATTTGAACACCCATAATTTATATCCTTATGTTTAGTTTTGAAACCTGTGATCTGAAATATAATACTGTACACTTGAGGGCCTTTTAATTTAATGTATGAAATCAGATTTAAGGTAAACACGTATTCGTACTTCGGTATGTTTAGCACTAGGAATTAATTGACTCTAATTTTTCCATACTTTAAAAAGTTTGTTCTGAAGAGTTTATATTTTCTTGAGGTCATTTTCAATGGAACACCAATAATTTGTATCATTATTTTACACATCATATTAGCTCCAACAACTGCAGCAACCGAAGGTAAGATGATTACTTCTATTTTCTAATAGTGGCTAGCTTATCAGTACATTTGGGGGCAGTTCTATCAAGGGCCGAGGTGTAATTTGAAGTAAATAAATTCAAAATTTGAGCTATCTTTGCGTACTTGTTTGATTTTTAGTGATTTTTTTTCATGAGGTCTGTTCCAATTAATAACAAATAATTGGTATCTATATTTTACTCATAATTTCAGCTCCAACAATAGCAGCAGCCGCAGATCAGTCGATTAGTTATATTTTTCCAGCTTTGCTAAAGAGATCGCTTAGCAGAGCTCATTACTTTCTGTTGCAGTTATCGAACTTGGGATATGAAATATAGTAGACTTAAGGGCCTTTTAATTTAATTTATGAAATCAGATTTGAGGTGAACATTTATTTCTACTCGGACATGTTTAGCACTTGGACTTAATAGACTCAAAATTTTCCATACATTCAAATGCTTGTTCTGAAGCATTTTTAAATTCTTGAGGACTTTTCCATTTGAACACCCATAATTTATATCCTTATTGTAAGTTTTGAAACCTGTGATCTGAAATATAATACACTTGAGGGCCTTTTAATTTAATGTATGAAATCAGATTTAAGGTAAACACTTATTTGTACTTGGGTATGTTTAGCACTAGGAATTAATTGACTCTAATTTTTCCATACTTTAAAAAGTTTGTTCTGAAGAGTTTATATTTTCTTGAGGTCATTTTCAATGGAACGCCAATAATTTGTATCATTTTTTTACACATCATATTAGCTCCAACAACTGCAGCATCCGAAGGTAAGATGATTACTTCTATTTTCTAATAGTGGCTAGCTTATCAGTACATTTGGGGGCAGTTCTATCAAGTGCTGAGGTGTAATTTGAAGTAAATAAATTCAAAATTTGAGCTATCTTTGCGTACTTGTTTGATCTTTAGTGATTTTTTTTTCATGAGGTCTGTTCCAATTAAAGACAAATAATTGGTATCTATATTTTACTCATAATTTCAGCTCCAACAATAGCAGCAGCAGCCGCAGATCAGACGATTAGTTATATTTTTCCAGCTTTGCTAAAGAGATCTCTTAGCAGAGCTTATTGCTTTCTATTGCAGTTATCGAACTTGGGATATGAAATATAGGAGACTTAAGGGCCTTTTAATTTAATTTATGAAATCAGATTTGAGGTGAACATTTATTTCTACTCGGACATATTTAGCACTAGGACTTAATAGACTCTAATTTTTCCATACTTTAAAATGTTTGTTCTGAAGAGTTTATATTATCTTGAGGTCATTTTCAATGGAACGCCAATAATTTGTATCATTATTTTACACATCATTTTAGCTCCAACAACTGCAGCATCTGAAGGTAAGATGATTACTTCTATTTTCTAATAGTGGCTAGCTTATCAGTACATTTGAGGGCAGTTCTATCAAGGGTCGAGGTGTAATTTGAAGTAAATAAATTCAAAATTTGAGCTATCTTTGCGTACTTAGACTAGAGAATAGTCAAATGTTGATTCGAATTAGATACAAAATTGATAATGCGAATATTGAAATTTATTATGTACTATCTCTAAAAACGTTGTCATCGACCATTCACCATCTAAAACCTGCTGAATTGCTGTTTTTGCCTATGGTTGATCACCTAGGACCCATACGGAGTCAAAATGGTTTAGTTTAAAAAAAAATCTAAGTTTAAAAAAAAAAAAAAAAAAAATACTTCAAATCGAATTCAATTTTACTTTGATTCAAAAGATCCAATACAACCTATTCATCTGCAATAAAAATTTGATTTCTTAAATAAAATTTTAGTTTGGTCTAATTAATTCATATTTCAAAGTTATGGGAGTTCAAAAAAAACTCTGATTACTTAAAAATTCGACCCTTGGTACATCTGACCCTTGAGCTGGTTATTTATCAAGGGTCAGGTTTTTAAATCGGAACTGTTTCCAGGGTCGAGTTGTGATAAATGTCACAATCAAATTCAAATTAGACTTGGCAATTTCAAATTAAAATTTAGGAATTTTGACCCCCCCCTAAAAAAATTAAAATTCGAATTGAAATTTACCACTCAAAACTTTTTAAATATGCCCCTAAATGTTTGATTTCTAGTTTTTTTTATTCATGAGGTCTTTTCCAATTAAAAACAAATAATTGATATCTATATTTTACTCATAATTTAAGCTCCAACAATAGCAGCAGCCGCAGATCAGTCGATTAGTTATATTTTTCCAGCTTTGCTAAAGAGATCACTTAGTAGAGCTCATTGCTTTCTGTTGCAGTTATTGAACTTGGGATCTGAAATATAGAAGACTTAAGGGTCTCTTAATTTAATTTATGAAATCAGATTTGAGCTGAACATTTATTTCTACTCGGACATGTTTAGCACTAGGACTTCATAGACTCTAATTTTTCCATACTGAGGGCCTTTTAATTTAATGTATGAAATCAGATTTAAGGTAAACACTTATTCGTACTTCGGTATGTTTAGCACTAGGAATTAATTGACTCTAATTTTTCCATACTTTAAAAAGTTTGTTCTGAAGAGTTTTATTTTCTTGAGGTCATTTTCAATGGAACACCAATAATTTGTATCATTATTTTACACATCATTTTAGCTCCAACAACTGCAGCATCTGAAGGTAAGATGATTACTTCTATTTTCTAATAGTGGCTAGCTTATCAGTACATTTGGGGGCAGTTCTATCAAGGGTCGAGGTGTAATTTGAAGTAAATAAATTCAAAATTTGAGCTATCTTTGCGTACTTGTTTGATTTTTAGTGATTTTTTTTTTCATGAGGTCTGTTCCAATTAATAACAAATAATTGGTATCTATATTTTACTCATAATTTCAGCTCCAACAATAGCAGCAGCCGCAGATCAGACGATTAGTTATGTTTTTCCAGCTTTGCTAAAGAGATCTCTTAGCAGAGCTTATTGCTTTCTGTTGCAGTTATCGAACTTGGGATATGAAATATAGTAGACTTAAGGGCCTTTTAATTTAATTTATGAAATCAGATTTGAGGTGAACATTTATTTCTACTCGGACATATTTAGCACTTGGACTTAATAGACTCTAATTTTTCCATACGTTAAAATGTTTGTTCTGAAGAGTTTATATTATCTTGAGGTCATTTTCAATGGAACGCCAATAATTTGTATCATTATTTTACACATCATTTTAGCTCCAACAACTGCAGCATCCGAAGGTAAGATGATTACTTCTATTTTCTAATAGTGGCTAGCTTATCAGTACATTTGGGGGCAGTTCTATCAAGGGCCGAGGTGTAATTTGAAGTAAATAAATTCAAAATTTGAGCTATCTTTGCGTACTTGTTTGATTTTTAGTGATTTTTTTTTTCATGAGGTCTGTTCCAATTAAAAACAAATAATTGGTATCTATATTTTACTCATAATTTCAGCTCCAACAATAGCAGCAGCCGCAGATCAGTCGATTAGTTATATTTTTCCAGCTTTGCTAAAGAGATCTCTTAGCAGAGCTCATTGCTTTCTGTTGCAGTTATCGAACTTGGGATATGAAATATAGTAGTCTTAAGGGCCTTTTAATTTAATTTATGAAATCAGATTTGAGGTGAACATTTATTTCTCCTCGGACATGTTTAGCACTAGGACTTAATAGACTCAAAATTTTCCATACATTCAAATGCTTGTTCTGAAGCATTTTTAAATTTTTGAGGACTTTTCCATTTGAACACCCATAATTTATATCCTTATGTTTAGTTTTGAAACCTGTGATCTGAAATATAATACTGTACACTTGAGGGCCTTTTAATTTAATGTATGAAATCAGATTTAAGGTAAACACGTATTCGTACTTCGGTATGTTTAGCACTAGGAATTAATTGACTCTAATTTTTCCATACTTTAAAAAGTTTGTTCTGAAGAGTTTATATTTTCTTGAGGTCATTTTCAATGGAACACCAATAATTTGTATCATTATTTTACACATCATATTAGCTCCAACAACTGCAGCAACCGAAGGTAAGATGATTACTTCTATTTTCTAATAGTGGCTAGCTTATCAGTACATTTGGGGGCAGTTCTATCAAGGGCCGAGGTGTAATTTGAAGTAAATAAATTCAAAATTTGAGCTATCTTTGCGTACTTGTTTGATTTTTAGTGATTTTTTTTTCATGAGGTCTGTTCCAATTAATAACAAATAATTGGTATCTATATTTTACTCATAATTTCAGCTCCAACAATAGCAGCAGCTGCAGATCAGTCGATTAGTTATATTTTTCCAGCTTTGCTAAAGAGATCGCTTAGCAGAGCTCATTGCTTTCTGTTGCAGTTATCGAACTTGGGATATGAAATATAGTAGACTTAAGGGCCTTTTAATTTAATTTATGAAATCAGATTTGAGGTGAACATTTATTTCTACTCGGACATGTTTACCACTAGGACTTAATAGACTCAAAATTTTCCATACATTCAAATGCTTGTTCTGAAGCATTTTTAAATTCTTGAGGACTTTTCCATTTGAACACCCATAATTTATATCCTTATTGTAAGTTTTGAAACCTGTGATCTGAAATATAATACACTTGAGGGCCTTTTAATTTAATGTATGAAATCAGATTTAAGGTAAACACTTATTTGTACTTGGGTATGTTTAGCACTAGGAATTAATTGACTCTAATTTTTCCATACTTTAAAAAGTTTGTTCTGAAGAGTTTATATTTTCTTGAGGTCATTTTCAATGGAACGCCAATAATTTATATCATTTTTTTCACATCATATTAGCTCCAACAACTGCAGCATCCGAAGGTAAGATGATTACTTCTATTTTCTAATAGTGGCTAGCTTATCAGTACATTTGGGGGCAGTTCTATCAAGTGCTGAGGTGTAATTTGAAGTAAATAAATTCAAAATTTGAGCTATCTTTGCGTACTTGTTTGATTTTTAGTGATTTTTTTTTTCATGAGGTCTGTTCCAATTAAAAACAAATAATTGGTATCTATATTTTACTCATAATTTCAGCTCCAACAATAGCAGCAGCCGCAGATCAGTCGATTAGTTATATTTTTCCAGCTTTGCTAAAGAGATCTCTTAGCAGAGCTCATTGCTTTCTGTTGCAGTTATCGAACTTGGGATATGAAATATAGTAGACTTAAGGGCCTTTTAATTTAATTTATGAAATCAGATTTGAGGTGAACATTTATTTCTCCTCGGACATGTTTAGCACTAGGACTTAATGGACTCAAAATTTTTCATACATTCAATTGCTTGTTCTGAAGCATTTTTAAATTTTTGAGGACTTTTCCATTTGAACACCCATAATTTATATCCTTATGTTTAGTTTTGAAACCTGTGATCTGAAATATAATACACTTGAGGGCCTTTTAATTTAATGTATGAAATCAGATTTAAGGTAAACACTTATTCGTACTTCGGTATGTTTAGCACTAGGAATTAATTGACTCTAATTTTTCCATACTTTAAAAAGTTTGTTCTGAAGAGTTTATATTTTCTTGAGGTAATTTTCAATGGAACACCAATAATTTGTATCATTATTTTACACATCATATTAGCTCCAACAACTGCAGCATCCGAAGGTAAGATGATCACTTCTATTTTCTAATAGTGGCTAGCTTATCAGTACATTTGGGGGCAGTTCTATCAAGGGCCGAGGTGTAATTTGAAGTAAATAAATTCAAAATTTGAGCTATCTTTGCGTACTTGTTTGATTTTTAGTGATTTTTTTTTTCATGAGGATTGTTCCAATTAATAACAAATAATTGGTATCTATATTTTACTCATAATTTCAGCTCCAACAATAGCAGCAGCCGCAGATCAGTCGATTAGTTATATTTTTCCAGCTTTGCTAAAGAGATCGCTTAGCAGAGCTCATTGCTTTCTGTTGCAGTTATCGAACTTGGGATATGAAATATAGTAGACTTAAGGGCCTTTTAATTTAATTTATGAAATCAGATTTGAGGTGAACATTTATTTCTACTCGGACATGTTTAGCACTAGGACTTAATAGACTCAAAATTTTCCATACATTCAAATGCTTGTTCTGAAGCATTTTTAAATTCTTGAGGACTTTTCCATTTGAACACCCATAATTTATATCCTTATTGTAAGTTTTGAAACCTGTGATCTGAAATATAATACACTTGAGGGCCTTTTAATTTAATGTATGAAATCAGATTTAAGGTAAACACTTATTTGTACTTGGGTATGTTTAGCACTAGGAATTAATCGACTCTAATTTTTCCATACTTTAAAAAGTTTGTTCTGAAGAGTTTATATTTTCTTGAGGTCATTTTCAATGGAACGCCAATATTTTGTATCATTTTTTTACACATCATATTAGCTCCAACAACTGCAGCATCCGAAGGTAAGATGATTACTTCTATTTTCTAATAGTGGCTAGCTTATCAGTACATTTGGGGGCAGTTCTATCAAGTGCTGAGGTGTAATTTGAAGTAAATAAATTCAAAATTTGAGCTATCTTTGCGTACTTGTTTGATCTTTAGTGATTTTTTTTTTCATGAGGTCTGTTCCAATTAAAAACAAATAATTGGTATCTATATTTTACTCATAATTTCAGCTCCAACAATAGCAGCAGCAGCCGCAGATCAGACTATTAGTTATATTTTTCCAGCTTTGCTAAAGAGATCTCTTAGCAGAGCTTATTGCTTTCTGTTGCAGTTATCGAACTTGGGATATGAAATATAGTAGACTTAAGGGCCTTTTAATTTAATTTATGAAATCAGATTTGAGGTGAACATTTATTTCTACTCGGACATATTTAGCACTAGTACTTAATAGACTCTAATTTTTCCATACTTTAAAATGTTTGTTCTGAAGAGTTTATATTATCTTGAGGTCATTTTCAATGGAACGCCAATAATTTGTATCATTATTTTACACATCATTTTAGCTCCAACAACTGCAGCATCCGAAGGTAAGTTGATTACTTCTATTTTCTAATAGTGGCTAGCTTATCAGTACATTTGGGGGCAGTTCTATCAAGGGTCGAGGTGTAATTTGAAGTAAATAAATTCAAAATTTGAGCTATCTTTGCGTACTTAGACTAGAGAATAGTCAAATGTTGATTCGAATTAGATACAAAATTGATAATGCGAATATTTAAATTTATTATGTACTATCTCTAAAAACGTTGTCATCGACCATTCACCATCTAAAACCTGCTGAATTGCTGTTTTAGCCTATGGTTGATCACCTAGGACCCATACGGAGTCAAAATGGTTTAGTTTAAAAAAAAATCAAAGTTTAAAAAAAAAAAAAAAAAAAATACTTCAAATCGAATTCAATTTTACTTTGATTCAAAAGATCCAATACAACCTATTCATCTGCAATAAAAATTTGATTTCTTAAATAAAATTTTAGTTTGGTCTAATTAATTCATATTTCAAAGTTATGGGAGTTCAAAAAAAACTCTGATTACTTAAAAATTCGACCCTTGGTACATCTGACCCTTGAGCTGGTTATTTATCAAGGGTCAGGTTTTTAAATCGGAACTGTTTCCAGGGTCGAGTTGTGATAAATGTCACAATCAAATTCAAATTAGACTTGGCAATTTCAAATTAAAATTTAGGAATTTTGACCCCCCCCTAAAAAAAGTAAAATTCGAATTGAAATTTACCACTCAAAACTTTTTAAATATGCCCCTAAATGTTTGATTTCTAGTTTTTTTTTATTCATGAGGTCTTTTCCAATTAAAAACAAATAATTGATATCTATATTTTACTCATAATTTAAGCTCCAACAATAGCAGCAGCCGCAGATCAGTCGATTAGTTATATTTTTCCAGCCTTGCTAAAGAGATCGCTTAGTAGAGCTCATTGCCTTCTGTTGCAGTTATCGAACTTGGGATCTGAAATATAGTAGACTTAAGGGCCTCTTAATTTAATTTATGAAATCAGATTTGAGCTGAACATTTATTTCTACTCGGACATGTTTAGCACTAGGACTTCATAGACTCTAATTTTTCCATACTGAGGGCCTTTTAATTTAATGTATGAAATCAGATTTAAGGTAAACACTTATTCGTACTTCGGTATGTTTAGCACTAGGAATTAATTGACTCTAATTTTTCCATACTTTAAAAAGTTTGTTCTGAAGAGTTTTATTTTCTTGAGGTCATTTTCAATGGAACACCAATAATTTGTATCATTATTTTACACATCATTTTAGCTCCAACAACTACAGCATCCGAAAGTGAGATGATTACTTCTATTTTCTAATAGTGGCTAGCTTATCAGTACATTTGGGGGCAGTTCTATCAAGTGCTGAGGTGTAATTTGAAGTAAATAAATTCAAAATTTGAGCTATCTTTGCGTACTTGTTTGATCTTTAGTGATTTTTTTTTTTCATGAGGTCTGTTCCAATTAAAAACAAATAATTGGTATCTATATTTTACTCATAATTTCAGCTCCAACAATAGCAGCAGTCGCAGATCAGATGATTAGTTATATTTTTCCAGCTTTGCTAAAGAGATCTCTTAGCAGAGCTTATTGTTTTCTGTTGCAGTTATCGAACTTGGGATATGAAATATAGTAGACTTAAGGGCCTTTTAATTTAATTTATGAAATCAGATTTGAGGTGAACATTTATTTCTCCTCGGACATGTTTAGCACTAGGACTTAATAGACTCAAAATTTTCCATACATTCAAATGCTTGTTCTGAAGCATTTTTAAATTTTTGAGGACTTTTCCATTTGAACACCCATAATTTATATCCTTATGTTTAGTTTTGAAACCTGTGATCTGAAATATAATACTGTACACTTGAGGGCCTTTTAATTTAATGTATGAAATCAGATTTAAGGTAAACACTTATTCGTACTTCGGTATGTTTAGCACTAGGAATTAATTGACTCTAATTCTTCCATACTTTAAAAAGTTTGTTCTGAAGAGTTTATATTTTCTTGAGGTCATTTTCAATGGAACACCAATAATTTGTATCATTATTTTACACATCATATTAGCTCCAACAACTGCAGCAACCGAAGGTAAGATGATTACTTCTATTTTCTAATAGTGGCCAACTTATCAGTACATTTGGGGGCAGTTCTATCAAGGGCCGAGGTGTAATTTGAAGTAAATAAATTCAAAATTTGAGCTATCTTTGCGTACTTGTTTGATTTTTAGTGATTTTTTTTCATGAGGTCTGTTCCAATTAATAACAAATAATTGGTATCTATATTTTACTCATAATTTCAGCTCCAACAATAGCAGCAGCCGCAGATCAGTCGATTAGTTATATTTTTCCAGCTTTGCTAAAGAGATCGCTTAGCAGAGCTCATTGCTTTCTGTTGCAGTTATCGAACTTGGGATATGAAATATAGTAGACTTAAGGGCCTTTTAATTTAATTTATGAAATCAGATTTGAGGTGAACATTTATTTCTACTCGGACATGTTTAGCACTAGGACTTAATAGACTCAAAATTTTCCATACATTCAAATGCTTGTTCTGAAGCATTTTTAAATTCTTGAGGACTTTTCCATTTGAACACCCATAATTTATATCCTTATTGTAAGTTTTGAAACCTGTGATCTGACATATAATACACTTGAGGGCCTTTTAATTTAATGTATGAAATCAGATTTAAGGTAAACACTTATTTGTACTTGGGTATGTTTAGCACTAGGAATTAATCAACTCTAATTTTTCCATACTTTAAAAAGTTTGTTCTGAAGAGTTTATATTTTCTTGAGGTCATTTTCAATGGAACGCCAATAATTTGTATCATTTTTCTACACATCATATTAGCTCCACCAACTGCAGCATCCGAAGGTAAGATGATTACTTCTATTTTCTAATAGTGGCTAGCTTATCAGTACATTTGGGGGCAGTTCTATCAAGTGCTGAGGTGTAATTTGAAGTAAATAAATTCAAAATTTGAGCTATCTTTGCGTACTTGTTTGATCTTTAGTGATTTTTTTTTTCATGAGGTCTGTTCCAATTAAAGACAAATAATTGGTATCTATATTTTACTCATAATTTCAGCTCCAACAATAGCAGCAGCCGCAGATCAGACGATTAGTTATGTTTTTCCAGCTTTGCTAAAGAGATCTCTTAGCAGAGCTTATTGCTTTCTGTTGCAGTTATCGAACTTGGGATATGAAATATAGTAGACTTAAGGGCCTTTTAATTTAATTTATGAAATCAGATTTGAGGTGAACATTTATTTCTACTCGGACATATTTAGCACTTGGACTTAATAGACTCTAATTTTTCCATACGTTAAAATGTTTGTTCTGAAGAGTTTATATTATCTTGAGGTCATTTTCAATGGAACGCCAATAATTTGTATCATTATTTTACACATCATTTTAGCTCCAACAACTGCAGCATCTGAAGGTAAGATGATTACTTCTATTTTCTAATAGTGGCTAGCTTATCAGTACATTTGGGGGCAGTTCTATCAAGGGCCGAGGTGTAATTTGAAGTAAATAAATTCAAAATTTGAGCTATCTTTGCGTACTTGTTTGATTTTTAGTGATTTTTTTTTTCATGAGGTCTGTTCCAATTAAAAACAAATAATTGGTATCTATATTTTACTCATAATTTCAGCTCCAACAATAGCAGCAGCCGCAGATCAGTCGATTAGTTATATTTTTCCAGCTTTGCTAAAGAGATCTCTTAGCAGAGCTCATTGCTTTCTGTTGCAGTTATCGAACTTGGGATATGAAATATAGTAGACTTAAGGGCCTTTTAATTTAATTTATGAAATCAGATTTGAGGTGAACATTTATTTCTCCTCGGACATGTTTAGCACTAGGACTTAATAGACTCAAAATTTTCCATACATTCAAATGCTTGTTCTGAAGCATTTTTAAATTTTTGAGGACTTTTCCATTTGAACACCCATAATTTATATCCTTATGTTTAGTTTTGAAACCTGTGATCTGAAATATAATACTGTACACTTGAGGGCCTTTTAATTTAATGTATGAAATCAGATTTAAGGTAAACACGTATTCGTACTTCGGTATGTTTAGCACTAGGAATTAATTGACTCTAATTTTTCCATACTTTAAAAAGTTTGTTCTGAAGAGTTTATATTTTCTTGAGGTCATTTTCAATGGAACACCAATAATTTGTATCATTATTTTACACATCATATTAGCTCCAACAACTGCAGCAACCGAAGGTAAGATGATTACTTCTATTTTCTAATAGTGGCTAGCTTATCAGTACATTTGGGGGCAGTTCTATCAAGGGCCGAGGTGTAATTTGAAGTAAATAAATTCAAAATTTGAGCTATCTTTGCGTACTTGTTTGATTTTTAGTGATTTTTTTTCATGAGGTCTGTTCCAATTAATAACAAATAATTGGTATCTATATTTTACTCATAATTTCAGCTCCAACAATAGCAGCAGCCGCAGATCAGTCGATTAGTTATATTTTTCCAGCTTTGCTAAAGAGATCGCTTAGCAGAGCTCATTGCTTTCTGTTGCAGTTATCGAACTTGGGATATGAAATATAGTAGACTTAAGGGCCTTTTAATTTAATTTATGAAATCAGATTTGAGGTGAACATTTATTTCTACTCGGACATGTTTAGCACTTGGACTTAATAGACTCAAAATTTTCCATACATTCAAATGCTTGTTCTGAAGCATTTTTAAATTCTTGAGGACTTTTCCATTTGAACACCCATAATTTATATCCTTATTGTAAGTTTTGAAACCTGTGATCTGAAATATAATACACTTGAGGGCCTTTTAATTTAATGTATGAAATCAGATTTAAGGTAAACACTTATTTGTACTTGGGTATGTTTAGCACTAGGAATTAATTGACTCTAATTTTTCCATACTTTAAAAAGTTTGTTCTGAAGAGTTTATATTTTCTTGAGGTCATTTTCAATGGAACGCCAATAATTTGTATCATTTTTTTACACATCATATTAGCTCCAACAACTGCAGCATCCGAAGGTAAGATGATTACTTCTATTTTCTAATAGTGGCTAGCTTATCAGTACATTTGGGGGCAGTTCTATCAAGTGCTGAGGTGTAATTTGAAGTAAATAAATTCAAAATTTGAGCTATCTTTGCGTACTTGTTTGATCTTTAGTGATTTTTTTTTCATGAGGTCTGTTCCAATTAAAGACAAATAATTGGTATCTATATTTTACTCATAATTTCAGCTCCAACAATAGCAGCAGCAGCCGCAGATCAGACGATTAGTTATATTTTTCCAGCTTTGCTAAAGAGATCTCTTAGCAGAGCTTATTGCTTTCTATTGCAGTTATCGAACTTGGGATATGAAATATAGGAGACTTAAGGGCCTTTTAATTTAATTTATGAAATCAGATTTGAGGTGAACATTTATTTCTACTCGGACATATTTAGCACTAGGACTTAATAGACTCTAATTTTTCCATACTTTAAAATGTTTGTTCTGAAGAGTTTATATTATCTTGAGGTCATTTTCAATGGAACGCCAATAATTTGTATCATTATTTTACACATCATTTTAGCTCCAACAACTGCAGCATCTGAAGGTAAGATGATTACTTCTATTTTCTAATAGTGGCTAGCTTATCAGTACATTTGAGGGCAGTTCTATCAAGGGTCGAGGTGTAATTTGAAGTAAATAAATTCAAAATTTGAGCTATCTTTGCGTACTTAGACTAGAGAATAGTCAAATGTTGATTCGAATTAGATACAAAATTGATAATGCGAATATTGAAATTTATTATGTACTATCTCTAAAAACGTTGTCATCGACCATTCACCATCTAAAACCTGCTGAATTGCTGTTTTTGCCTATGGTTGATCACCTAGGACCCATACGGAGTCAAAATGGTTTAGTTTAAAAAAAAATCTAAGTTTAAAAAAAAAAAAAAAAAAAATACTTCAAATCGAATTCAATTTTACTTTGATTCAAAAGATCCAATACAACCTATTCATCTGCAATAAAAATTTGATTTCTTAAATAAAATTTTAGTTTGGTCTAATTAATTCATATTTCAAAGTTATGGGAGTTCAAAAAAAACTCTGATTACTTAAAAATTCGACCCTTGGTACATCTGACCCTTGAGCTGGTTATTTATCAAGGGTCAGGTTTTTAAATCGGAACTGTTTCCAGGGTCGAGTTGTGATAAATGTCACAATCAAATTCAAATTAGACTTGGCAATTTCAAATTAAAATTTAGGAATTTTGACCCCCCCCTAAAAAAATTAAAATTCGAATTGAAATTTACCACTCAAAACTTTTTAAATATGCCCCTAAATGTTTGATTTCTAGTTTTTTTTATTCATGAGGTCTTTTCCAATTAAAAACAAATAATTGATATCTATATTTTACTCATAATTTAAGCTCCAACAATAGCAGCAGCCACAGATCAGTCGATTAGTTATATTTTTCCAGCTTTGCTAAAGAGATCACTTAGTAGAGCTCATTGCTTTCTGTTGCAGTTATTGAACTTGGGATCTGAAATATAGTAGACTTAAGGGTCTCTTAATTTAATTTATGAAATCAGATTTGAGCTGAACATTTATTTCTACTCGGACATGTTTAGCACTAGGACTTCATAGACTCTAATTTTTCCATACTGAGGGCCTTTTAATTTAATGTATGAAATCAGATTTAAGGTAAACACTTATTCGTACTTCGGTATGTTTAGCACTAGGAATTAATTGACTCTAATTTTTCCATACTTTAAAAAGTTTGTTCTGAAGAGTTTTATTTTCTTGAGGTCATTTTCAATGGAACACCAATAATTTGTATCATTATTTTACACATCATTTTAGCTCCAACAACTGCAGCATCTGAAGGTAAGATGATTACTTCTATTTTCTAATAGTGGCTAGCTTATCAGTACATTTGGGGGCAGTTCTATCAAGGGTCGAGGTGTAATTTGAAGTAAATAAATTCAAAATTTGAGCTATCTTTGCGTACTTGTTTGATTTTTAGTGATTTTTTTTTTCATGAGGTCTGTTCCAATTAATAACAAATAATTGGTATCTATATTTTACTCATAATTTCAGCTCCAACAATAGCAGCAGCCGCAGATCAGTCGATTAGTTATATTTTTCCAGCTTTGCTAAAGAGATCTCTTAGCAGAGCTCATTGCTTTCTGTTGCAGTTATCGAACTTGGGATATGAAATATAGTAGACTTAAGGGCCTTTTAATTTAATTTATGAAATCAGATTTGAGGTAAACATTTATTTCTCCTCGGACATGTTTAGCACTAGGACTTAATAGACTCAAAATTTTTCATACATTCAAATGCTTGTTCTGAAGCATTTTTAAATTTTTGAGGACTTTTCCATTTGAACACCCATAATTTATATCCTTATGTTTAGTTTTGAAACCTGTGATCTGAAATATAATACTGTACACTTGAGGGCCTTTTAATTTAATGTAT